>LPNX010381546.1:583294-604818 GCA_001517045.1 Pseudotsuga menziesii
ATATTACAATCCTCCATGTGGCCATCATGCAGGGTGTCGACAATCTAGGCAAGAGAACTCCAATGCCCTAGGGAAGGACACTGAGCTAGTGATCATCTAGGGTTTGGCATCCTTTAAGCAAGATATCACAAGTGTGCATATCCATCATGGACCATCTCTCATGCTACAATCCACCTTGGACCATCTAGGGGCCAAACATATACCATGTATCCCAAATCTCATGAAGCACCCCAAACATGGTACAAACACTTTTGAAGTAACCTCAACATTTGACAATTGGACGATAGTTCCCTATCTCAGGTATTCATAATCTTAATTAGTTACAAACACATCTAAAGAGAAAAGTATACTAGGCCTTCTTCTTTGGTTGGGGGATTCACTATGCAACTATTTAAGAATACACACCTAGAACACAGGGAGAATGGAGCTTCCATTAAAAATTTATTGCACATCATGCCCAAGAAAATTACGCAACCCTCTCAAAAATAAACCATGTCAACTTGCAGATGTTGCTTGAGAGGATAGATTTCTTGTTGAAAGGAAGGAAGGAAGAAAGAAAGAACAAACAAAACAAAGAGGAATTATTAGTAATGCTCATAAATGGCAAAAGTAGGTCAGTGGGACTAGAAATTTCATGTCACAAATTACAATGATAATGGGGGAGTGTTGAAGGCAACAACACAGGCCCAAAAATACCACAAATAAAGATAAAGTCTATTGAGCGGTAAACATAAGATCTAAACCCTAAAACTAAAATAAAAATAGTAATTCTCCAAGTAAGACAACAAACACTACTTTGCACTAGAAGTAGAACAACAACAAATGTCATTGTTGTCAACCAAGGACATCATAATTGCATAGGGGCAATGCCACACTTACACTTGAATCTTGACAAAAACATAGAATTGTTGGTTCAAATCAAAATCTCCAATCTTTTGCCTTTTTGGAATCGCATATGTTTTTGACTTTCGGATTTGTTCCTTGTATTGTTGGATGCAGATTGGATTGTGTATTTTTCTAGGTTTTAGGGTGGAACTATTTTGAAATTGATTTAATAAAACTCAATGGATATCCTACAGTTTCCATAGTCATTGTATTAAACCCGTCAAAGTTAGATAAAACCACAAGGAAGGATGAACCACCCTTTCATAAGGTCGCACATTGGGAAAATCTACCATAATTGAAGGACAACAACCATTTGAAGTTATTGTTATCACATATACATTTGCAGCTGGGTTTCCATGATGCAACATGTAGACTTTTCTTTTATTCAATTCCGGGCTATTTTTACATGGGGTATTAGCATGGATCTTTATAGCTTCAGTTATTCCAGAGCCTTATTCATCAGATTTTCCTTGCAAGGACTAAGATTTAGGGGTCCATTGAGATGCTTTTGGCGATGATCTAGTTCATTGTAGCAAAGCAACAGTTTAGAGTTGGTACACACAGTTATAGAGGGGCTTATTAGTTGGAGACAGGTATATATATGGTGAGATCAGGTATACACTTTCATGGTTTGATTTTGCTCTATGATGTATGTCAGATACCTATGCTTATCATGTTAGGATGATTATGGCGACCTATGCCTATATCTACTGTGCTTTAACCTGTGTTATGATTAATTGAGGAATTTGATGTGAAGACTGTTGCTGATGCCATGCTTGTACAAATTGTAAACCTTGGTGCTAGGATGGTTCCATGTCATTTGTTCCTGTCCATCCAATTCATCCACCTTCAACTTTATCCCATGACTTCGACTGATTGAGACTTGTGAGATTGAAGATCCTTTTCCCCATTGTGACCCTTATGTATGATAGACTCCATGTTGCTTTGTGTCTCTGGCTAAGAAGTATGTGGCTTGGCCAGTGTGGCTGGGTTCATAGGGTAGTTATCCTTTAGTTCTCAAAGCAAGTGCTCCATCATAATAGTGTTGCTAAACAATAAAGCATTGGAACGCATAAAAGCTATATCTAAAGGATGCAAAAAGTATAAACGTTTAAAAAGTAGCCAGTGGCCAAGAGTTTGAGCACTCATTCCTTGTATGATGTAAGGCTCAATCGACCTTCCATAGGGGCGGCAGGGAGAGGCAAACCCGTCGGGGCTATGGACAGCTCGCTGGCAGCGGGTCTAGGCCTTAGTCATTTACTAGAGCCCAGAAGGCTTCCAGGGCACCTGCTCTTGTAGGCTGGCTTCTATCTTGTGCAATGCAAAGTGATTTGAAAAGGTTAATGGTCAAAGGATGAGCACTCACTCCTTGTATAGTGTTCGGCTCATGTGCCCCCATAGGGCATCAGGGTGAGACTAGCTTGCAAAGGCTGTGTCTTTGTCAATATTGGATCCCAAAAGGCTTCCAGGGCACTTGCCTTTGAAGGTTGACCTACATTGCAAATAAAGTGCAAAGGAAAACTTGTTAGACTCTAAGGGAAACATATCCAAGTACTTTATCCATATGTGATACACCTCCATCCCCTATTGCTATCTGTCATACATATGCCACCTTGGTAGAGTGTATTATGCATCATTCAGATAGATCATTGAGTCAAAGTCAGTTAAAAAGTCATTTTCCTTTGCCTAAACCTTGTTCTTCTATCCTCACCCATCTATATAACATTGTTTACTTTTTGTAAGTATGGCATGAACAAGCAGACTTCCAGAAAGTTCCAAGATTCTTCAGAAGCATAGGTACATCTTACTATTAGTATTATTATTTGTCACCATGATTATGAATAACTGATTCAAGTTTGGTTTTGATATACATTATTGGATCATTTCTCACCTTGGATGGTTGCAGGATCATATTGATACGGTATCTCACCTTGATTTTGGGTACTTTGACCTGGTCAACTTAGTTGACTAAGTCAATCACAGTTCCCAAGGCAACGACGCAAAAAAGCAACTTGGTCTATATTTGTTCCAAACATGCCCAAGACCAATACTACGGTTTCAGTTTTGAGAGTTTGGCCCTGGTTCTCTAGATAAGTGATTATTATCACTTAATTATTGGCCAAATGATCAAATTTAATTCTAGATGGCAGTTTGATTGGTTCTCCTAGAGCAGAGCAGTGTTCCAGGGGGTATGAGTAGTCACTTATACCATTCTTCTATGTTTCCAGATCTTCTAGAGCAGTCAGTTTGCACCCTGGACAGAGTTATGGTGGATTTATCATTTTTCAAAGATTGTACCAGCAAAAATGAATTAGAGAAATCATTGAAAAAATAGATTTGGCCTCCTAGGTCAAGGGAATGGCTTGGAATTTTGGTAGATGATGTGTTTCAGCGCCCCGGACAGTCCTCTAGCAGTTTTTAGTCAGCTGATGTCCAGATTATTTTATTGGCTCAGCCAGTGAGGAATGCCCCCAAGGGGCATCCCCTCAACTTGGCCATTGATGTATTTCATTGTTATATCTTATATTATGAAGTTGTGAAGGGGCCTAGGGTGAATTAAGCCCCTAGTGACCCCCTCCTATGTTGTATCATGTCATATCTTATGTTATGTTGTGACTTTCACCTAGGGTAGGCATCCTTGAGTAAAGTGCACCCCCTCTTTGACTTAGTCACTTAATCCATATTATGATTTATGTATTTTTGATCTCCACCGTTGATGTTTTAATCGTAACCGTTGGATGTAAAAGTGAGTTAGGGTTTACGTCTCTCTCAAACTATTTAAGAGAGGTGACCCCCCCATTGTAATGGATGAGCTTTGGCACCGAAATTTAAATAAAGATCTCCAGTCATATGTCTGTTTGCACCACCGTCAACAACCCATACATTCTCGAAGGATGAACTTCCTACACCGGAATCAATTGATACAGGAAAAAACTCTTCTCAAATTTCATGGCATAATCTTCTACTACTGCAGAGGCTGCCACATCTCTTTTAGTCTTTTCTTTCACAATCTTTTTCTCAGGACATTTCGAAGAAAAGTGGCCCATCTGCCCACAATGGTAGCACCTGATCTGACTAAGGTCTTTCTTTTTCTTGTTTGTCTTTCCTGCAAGGGATACATTATGCTCCACCTTCTCGCTGACTTGACCACCCAATGCTCCTTCTCGAATCTCCTCTTGGGTAAAATCATTCCACAGCCTGGACCTGTCTGAAAGTTTCTCTCTACCAACAATACATTTAACAAAAACTTTCCATTTCTTGGTGAAGCCCTTCAGGGCTATCCTCACCAACTCTGAATCCAAGATAGTCTCTCCCGCTGCTGCTAACTCATCTTTGACCCGAGCTACACGAGTTAGATAGGAGGTTACACTTTCATCTTTGGTCATCTTCACATTGTGTAACTTGTATTTCAAGGCCATCTTCTGGTTCTCGTTCTTTCCCTGGAACAACTGCTTCAAGGTGTCCCACATGTCATTGTCAATCTTTTTCTCTGCCAAATGTGGGATTAGATGATCCTTTACCCCGTCTAGGATCCCTCTCTAAGCTCTAGCTTCAAGGGCTTCATGTTCTTCTAATTCATTCTTGTCAGTGGGCTTCGTCATCTTGGTGTTTGCAAAGCTCCAAATCTTCCATTCCTTGAGCATTGCAGTTATCCTCACTTTCCATGGAAGATAGTTGGATATGCCATCCAACCTATCTTCGTATCGAATGCTCATGATCTGGAAAAATATCTCGCATCAAATCTTCTAAACTGAAAGATAACACAATTCTGTTCAGTGATTCAAAACTTGAATACTACTTCCACTTGGCCCTGATACCATGAAGAAATTCAATGGCATAATATGAAACTTTTCTTTTACACATTATGTCAAACACTTGAGAACTAGGGTTTATGATTAAAAATTTACATCTTAAATTTGAAATATAAATCACCAACTCAAGAGCTTTCCAAGACTGAAGAAAATCTTTCACACATGAATACACAAAGATTTTTGGTCAAAGACTGGGCAAAACCCCAATTCCTGGGGAAAACCCTAGAAAGAAGAAATTATCATTAAAAGGAGAATCTTGGAAATTTTCCCAACAACACGGGAAAAAATTCTTCTTCCAACCCTTACTGACAAATTCAATCACCTGAAACACTTTCAACAAATTACCTCTATTTCTGTGCCAATTTGCTGTTGTACGGATCTGCTGTACTTTCACACGTGTGGTACAAAACTGTATGGTCTGCACACATGCTATACTTTCTGTACTTTCTGCCCGCCTCGGGAATAGTGCCACAACAACAATAACTGTTGTACGGCCCTGTTAGATTGCTGTACGATATGTTGCCTCGATTTTTGTGCCTCACGTGTTGTATAGAGCTGATAGGTGCAATAAATGTTGTTGTACTTTCTACAATTAATGCTGCTGCATTTTGCCTCGGTATTTGTGTTGCTCCTTGTCTTGGGAAATGTGCCAGTCTTCTAGGGTACTTCTCTCTCCTTCAGCCTCAATCTCCTCTCTCTCTCCTCATTGATGGTGTATTTTTAATTTCTCCTCAACCCTAGTTTTATACTTTAAATTCTGTAACTACCTCATCTAACCAACTTAATCTTATGGTTGAGATGCTTTTACAAAATCTAGGGTTCTCATTAAATGCACCCTCATTTAATAATAAATCACTTTAATTTTTAAATGTCATTTAAGTGAGACCTAATACAATAAAGTATAAAACATCATTTATTTATATATAAGTCACTTTTATACATAAATATACATAAGGAACAAATTAAATGTCCTCTTTATCACACAACACCCAAAACTATAAAGAGGACCTTCAAAGTTAATTTTCTAACAAGAATTATAAAGAGAAGTTTTGTGGTTTTCTTCCTGTTATCACACAACTTGTAGTTGTCCCTAAAGGTATCCCATCCGGGATGGTATAGGAGATGGACAACTAAAGAGGTGACCCAAGAAGTGCAACGGTTCCCAATGCAAGCTGGGAGTCACGTCAACAGAGCCACTCTTCACTTTAGATTATGAAGAATCACAACCAAGAAGTGCAACGGTTCCCAATGCAAGTTGGGAGTCATGTCAACAGAGCCACTCTTCACTTTAGATTATGAAGAATCACAACCAAGGGGGAGACCCTATAGCCAATCAAAGAAGATAGCCAAAATAAAGGTTCCTAGGGGAGTGTGTAAATTTGAGTTACAAAAACCAATGCAAGCTTCGGTGAGCCCAAGAGTTTAAATATGGTTGAAGAGGCTTAGAGATTAGGAATGTTTCAACCAATGAATGAGTTAGGCCACCTATGAGGACCAAAGAGATAGATCTAACACCATGAAATACACAAGTAGGGCCCACTTCCTTAAAATGGGGAAATGATTCAAATGAGACCCACAAGGTCAAATTAAGGGTGATATGGTGCTAAGGGGTGTTTGATGATGTGGATCCAAGGTAAATTAGACACACCCACATATGGGATCTTAGCATACCCCAAGGAGTGCGAATTGACTCAAGGAGACTAGTGCCTTTACTATTTAGATGGAGGGGCAAATGGAGTCCAAATTATGCTAAATTGTAGATCGGGGTAGTTAAGGAAATTTTCAAAGTGGGTTTAGGATGGCATGCCCAAAGAGAAACTAGATCTCCATAGATCTAAGGTTGAAAGTGTATCACCCAATGACCCAAGTGGGGCACAACCCTCAAAATGAAGAATGGGGCCCACAAGGCAAAAATCAAAGAAATGAAGCACTAGGGGTAGGTTATCAAGCGAGAGGAGCAAATCAAGTGGGATCTCACCTACCCAAGTCTTGGAACTAGCAAAACTCACCCAACCAAGGAGTGCGACCTCACCCAAGGAAGGCTAAGTGCCTTGGAAAATGTGTCAAATGAAGCCCGATTGCCACCAAACTGTAGATCCGAATTGTCGTGGATGCTATAGAGGTGGGTTCTTTTTATTATTCATAAAGACAAGCTAGATCCAAGTAGATCTAAAAATAGTGAAAATGAGGGTTTTCATCAATGAGGGTTTTGAGATCTAAGCGAATATATGGATAGGATAGAAGAATTTCATACCTCATGGAACATACCTGGAAGATGAAGATGGAAGAGGCATGTGACGAGGATTACTTCCCACAAAGATCAAATGCCAAACTTTGATGAGCCCTTCTTGCCAACGTTTTGCCTCCTTCAACCAAATCGATTTTCCTATTCCAGTCAATCAAGGACACAAAGATCAATCAGTCAATCAAGAATGGAAAGAGATGCATACAAAGAGATGAGAAACGTGAACTGTTGGTAAAAAAGACAAAACAACTCCCTGTCACCCAAAACGTCCTCTTGAAGCTTGAAGGGTAGGCCTCCCCACCAATTCGCACCCCTCCGAAACGTCTTCTTTTCCTGCAAAACAATGTTAGTTGGTGATAAAATCAAGATGGCCACCAATGTCTGTCAGTGCAGAGGAAGAAGCATTTACAATCACCACTAGCATTCCAATTCCAAGATATCCAAGATGCCCAAGAAAGTATTTTTGTTCCAATAGCCCAGAGCCAAAAATCTCTAGATTCCCCCCCTCCCTTTACAATGAGGGGGGTCTCCTCCTTATATAGGATAATAAAGACCAAAACCCAAGATCTCAAAACCACTTTTTGAAATGAGTGGTTGAGATTAAAAGATCTCACAACATAATCAATGGCTAAGATGAGCCAATATAAAATATCACATGGATCACTCAAAATAGAGGTGACGTCATAGCTAGGAATGACTAAGTGAGGGTGACGTCATCCTCTAGAGGGGGCTAAAACACATGGGCCCACCTCATATGACATGGACATGACTCAAGAAGATCATGGTGGACAAGCTCATCATAGCTGATCTCTGTAAAGCAAAAGCTCTGAAATGTGCAGATATTTGCTCAACAAGACTAGTAGCCCAGCTACTATGGTGTGATAACATCTGGCTCTAGCTGGGACAGGTGCTCTAAGGGAGAGAGCGCTTGAGAACCTCAGAATCTCTGGTCTCGAACTGCTCTGCATCAATCTTCATGAGCAACTCATCATCCTTGCTTTCAACTTTTTTCTTTATTTTTGCACCTGTATTTGCGCTCATAGCCACTAGAATACCTCATGAAGCATGTATGGGAAAAATATAAAATAATGCTGAAAGAAACCTAATCTATATCAAAAACCGAAAAGCATAAATGAAAATACTGAGCTAACAGAACATGTAAATTTTATTAATTTTACTGTGCAGGAGGAAAGAAAAATCTTCTTCAAGCAAGCATACTCAACTCAACTAGCACAGAGGACTATAAGATATATAAACCCAAGAAAAGAAACTAACCACTTCAAGTTTTATTAAATGCGTGCAGGAGATGAGAAAGACTTAGGAAGGAGCATGGCTCAACTCAAGCAGACAACTCAACAAGAAAAAAAAGGAAAAAGGCAAAACTCAGCATGGAGAAAAAGAAAGAGCACACAAATCCTATTGCTCAAGTGAGCTTAGTCGGTCCTACCTATTCTAAGCATGCAAGCAAGAGGAGTCCTAACTAAGGTCGAGCTAGTGATATAATCCCTTAACTCTCTCTGGTTGATAGGTAGCATGACATGTTGCCTGGTCCCAGTAGTGAGGAAACACATATCATCAATGCGATGCTCGATAGTGAGCGGTCCAACCCAAAATTCACCAGATCCTCTAGATCGTATGCAAAATAGATCATTAGGAACAACGACCCTATTGCCAACTTCAAACCTTCGATGATTTACAGACTCAGGGATGGCTTCAATTTCATGAATGGAAATGGGTTGGATATCAGAATTGCACCGAGGTTGGGGTGTCACTATCCTCGAATCCCTATCAAGAGGAATTGCATCAAACCTAGGGGGACCACCATCCAAATGAATGGCCACACTATCAACAAGGACTTCCTGGATCACTCTTCTTTAGGGAGTTTCAACTCTTGTTTCTTTAACTTGTGGGTGAATGATATACTTTGGAGTCTCTCACAGTCCAAAAATCTCTAACAACGTCTTCTTCTTCCACATGGACTGGAGATGGCAGGTTTTGGTTTTCAACACTTCTACTACTACCTTCTCCAATAGGGAGAGGAACAACCATATTCTCTAAAGCTGCTAGATGATCAATGGGAAACAACGGATGACTAGGAACCATGCTAGAAGCGTTCTGAGCACCCGTGTCTAAAGATGTTGGTGAAGAAGTAGGTGTGTGAAAAGTCTCAATAGAGTTCATACTTTCTTCACCAATAGGTAACTCACGGGGATAAGGAAACTAGGGATGTTTGGATATAGCAGAGACAAATTGTCCCCAATGGCTGATGTGATGGCATGGGGTTCTTCCTGGAAAATAGCTAGGTTGTTCAATG
This sequence comes from Pseudotsuga menziesii, assembly GCA_001517045.1. Lineage (NCBI taxonomy): Eukaryota > Viridiplantae > Streptophyta > Pinopsida > Pinales > Pinaceae > Pseudotsuga > Pseudotsuga menziesii. Next base: position 592,551 of record LPNX010381546.1, read on the forward strand.
AGAATTCTTCTCCAGGAGCATCATGTATCAACGCATGCTCTTGCCAACTCATAGAGCTGTCATTCACTTTCCTTAATACTCCATCTTCCAAAGACATATGAGATAAATGATCAGGAACATCGGTAAAGTGACACTTAGTCATTTCTTCATTACTTCCCACACTGTGAGAAGGATGTGTTCCTTCATTGTTTTCCCATGGAATGATGGGATCAAGCCCTTGCCTTTGTCTTTCTATGTTAAGGTCAACCAAAACCATCCATTCATCAACTGTTCTAGGAATTCGCTCACCCCTTCTAATATGATCCAAATTAGTCTCAGAGTTCATTGTTCAGTGACTGGCTCAGGTTGGTCAATATGTAGCCCTATATCATCGAATTGGTTCAAAGTTCTAATTTCTTCTGACACTCACCACGAAGTAAGTCGAGGTTCATTTCTCTAACAACAATAACTCTTTCCCTTTCTTCCTCAGAAGAACTATCATACCCAAATGATCTCCAAATCTCTTCTCTTCCTGTACTTGAACCTTCATTATGACTACCCATTACCATAATGATACCCTCGGGTAAAAGTTCACCCTCGCCATAAGTGTTCCTTACACCATCCTCATAACTTTCGAGGTGATCATCATAAAATGGCTCTCGATACACCCTAACCAATGACCCATCAGAGTTGCGGATAGTAGTGTATGATAAATCCATCTGAAGATGTCCCCCTAGTCCAACATACCACTTCCTACAAAGAAGCATTCCATAGGTTGGGGGGAGATCTATGACTACTATGTCCATTAGCATGGATATGTCGGGGCATGAAAACAAGTCAGCTCTCAAATTCCTTATCAAGCCAAAGACTTGCACCGGTCTAGAATCAATTCCACAAACGTTCCCATAAAGCCTAGTTATTTTTAATCCCATGGCTTCCATGACTTGCAAAGGCATCACATTCATGGAGGCACCAAAATCCAACATGCCGTTATGAAGAAGGGTGTCACTAATGCGAAGTGTAAGATAAAAGGGTTGGTGGCCACCATTCTTTCTCTCGTATAAAGCAGTCTGAATATTAATGGGAGGATCCTCCTCTTCTTCAACCATGGCACTAGGTGATAAGCTTGGGAGAGATGGATCTTTACCATTGCTAGTGGAAGTCTCAGGTATACTCTCGAAAAATTCTACCACTTGCTCTTTCCCATATCGGATTTTCATTAATTCAGTGAGTGGAATATTGTGCATGACTTTGTCCAACTGTCTCTCAATGTTGATATCCAAATCATACTCAAGAAGGAGAATTGGCTCTCTCACTGGGCTAAGCAGCTCATTGCTCCTCTTTTCAATGAAGGGGGTAGGCTTTTGACCATCCCTTCTTCGTTGATAGGTTGTAGGAGGAGCTTGACCACTACTGTTGGGATGTTCAGTGGCATAAATGGGAAAGCTAGGACTGAGTTCTTCTACAGACTCTTCCTCATGGTTAAGCAAAATTCTTCCAAAGTCTTTGTCAAAATCTAAGTTATCAACCCTGTTAATGTTCTTTGGAGAATTAGGAGTATCGTCACCACGAGGGGGATACTCAGGATCTTCCATCTTTAGCTCTTCTGACTAGTTAATGATAGGAGGTTCAGGTGATGTTTGGCTCACAGGGTTTCTTCTATTTTCTTCATTAGGTTTCTTTTGTTGGTTCCAATAAGGCTTTGGGCCATAGGGTTGTCTATAGCTTTCCGCTTCTTTGCCCTTAGCTAAATCCCTAGTAAGGAGAGTTGGATTCTTCATCATTTCATGCATGCTCTCCATCATTTCATTGGGATCCTTACTAGGCTCTTTCCCCTTTTTAAACTTATGCTCAGATCTAGAAGATGAGGCACTAATTAGGTCAAAGAAAATTTTCTTCCCCATGGAAGCAACATTTGCTTAAGCCTTTCTAGCATTATCTTGTGCCACTTTAAGGTTGTTAGTGTCTTTATCTTTTAAGTGATAGCCAAGGTAACCTTCATATACATTGAGGTAATGAATTAAAACACCTTGCTCGGGAGGCCTAACATTATTTGGAATGCTGGCCACTAGCTTGTTGAAGCGAAGGTTAAACTCATGGACATACTCGTTTTCTTTCTTCTTGATTTCAAAAAGTTGGTTCAAAAGGAAACATCCATCTAACTTGACTGACCACTCATGCTTAAGTTTTTCAGTGAAGACATCATATCTTGTGATTGATGATGCAGGCAAGTGGTCAAACCATTTGTGAGAATCGCCCTCCAAGGATGCCAAGGGACCCCTCATAAATACATCTTCTTCTTCAGCCCCATATGCTTCCATGTGAGCCCAGACATTTTCTATGTGGTCTTCAATGGAGGTCGCACAATTCCCATTGAACTTTGGGATTTTCTCAAAATACTTGTTGGGCATATCATGGGGGGCACCTAAGACTTGCGAAAAATCTAAGGGTGAGGCTCTAGCCTTATTTCCAAAAGCACGAGCAACAGGAGGGTTGGTTTGAGTATTGTTCCAGGGTTAGATTGATTAGTCCCCACCATTGGATTGACTGGACTTACCTTAAGATTAGGATTAGGAGATGAGGGAAGAGGAACCGAATTAATTGATGGGGATCCCAAGAAACGGTTTGGAGAATCGGTGTTAGCAATTTTCCAAAAGAAATTAGTTGATTGAGCTTTGGGATCTCTCCTACGATAAGTAAATGGGGTTCCTTCCAATTGATTTAGATTTGATTTACTTCTAAGGTTGTAGGGATGCTTATGGGATCGCTCCTCAACGAAGTCATGGTTCAGAGTCGCCAGGTAGACTTTAAACTCTTCTACCAAGATGTATGTCGTTAAAATGCAGGGAGAGAGTGAGTGACAAATAGATGGCTATGTTTAGTTAAAGATTGAGATGATAACCATCTAGAATAATCCGGATGCGATAAGATATGAGTTATGCATGGATACTCGCAGATACCCAAGGTAAGCCTCTACCTCCCCGACAATGGCGCAAAAAATGTTATCACGCAACTTGTAGTTGCCCCTAAAGGTATCTTATCTAGGACGGTAGAGGAGATGGACAACTAAAGAGGTGACCCAAGAAGTGCAACGATTCCCAATGTAAGCTAGGAGTCACGTCAACTGAGGCACTCTTCACTTTAGATTATGAAGAATCACAACCAAGGGGGAGACCCTATAGCCAATCAAAGAAGATTAGCCAAAACAAAGGTTCCTAGGGGAATGTGTAAATTTGAGTTACAGAAACCAATGCAAGCTTCGGTGAGCCCAAGAGTTTAAGTATGGTTGAAGAGGCTTAAGATATTATGAATGTTTCAACCAGTGTAGTCAGACTCGGACTCGGCAAATACTCGGCTGGCTTGGGACTCGACAGACTCGGTGACTCGGACAAGACTCGACAAAGACTCGGCAAATATGAAAAAAATTAAAAATATATTAACTTAAAAAATAATATATAAACATATATATTAAAAATTAAAATTTAATATATAAGCAAATAACAATTTTAAAAATTGATAAAAAGACATAGCAATGCATTTTAACGAGAAGTGTTTCTCACTTGAAATCACAAACTATAATTATTAATTGCAAATTATAAAAACCATAAAATTATTAAAAAAAATATAATAAGAAAATTTCATTAATTAACAATTATTAAAAATATTAAAAAATGAAAAAGCAAACCGTAAAAAATACACTATCATCATCCTATTCTAACCACGAGCAATCACATTCTTCAACCAAACTACATTTATAAATTTCTTGAAATGGCAACGTCATCACCTTACATTTATAAAATCCAAAGTATAGAAGTTCAATGAAAAAAATTAAAAATTGAAAATGCTTAGACCAGTCACATCCTTGGTGTGCGCACACTCCAAAATTCCAAACACACAGACAACTGATAAATTGATAATAGCTAGGGGTGGAAATGAGAACAACTCGGGGGAAGCCAAACTATTCAATGAGATTACAGGGGAGAGCGGTTTTGTTTTGGGGGCTTATTCCCTCCTCGCGTTCCCTCCAAAACACAAAAGCGACGGTCAAACAGTCAACAGACTCGCGAATAAGTGACGAGTTCAGCGAGTAAACGATGAATGCTGCGAGTAAATGACGAGTTTGGCGAGCGACAAGTTTACCCTACGAGTATGTCACGAGTACTTGTCTCGGTGGTCGCTCGGCAAGACTCGGCAAGACTCGCGAGTATTCAAAGAGTCTGACTACACAAGTAGGGCTCACTTCCTTAAAATGGGGAAATGATTCAAGTGGGACCCATAAGGTCAAATTAGGGGTGATATTGTGCTAAGGGGTGTTTGATGATGTGGATCTGTGGATCCAAGGTAAATTAGACACACCCACATATGGGATCTTAGCATATGACACAATCCCCAAGGAGTGCAAATTGACCCAAGGAGACTAGTGCCTTTAGATGGAAGGGCAAATGGAGTTGAAATTATGCCAAATTGTAGATTAGGGTAGTTAAGGCAATTCTCAAAGTGGGTTTAGGATGGCATGCCCAAAGAGAAACTAGATCTCCATAGATCTAAGGTTGAAAGTGCATCACCCAATGACCCAAGTGGGGCACAACCCTCAAAATGAGGAATGGGGCCCACAAGGCAAAAATCAAAGAAATGAAGCACTAGGGATAGGTTATCAAGCGAGAGGAGTGCAAATCAAGTGGGATCTCACCTACCCAAGTCTTGGAACTTGCAAAACTCACTTAACCAAGGAGTGCGACCTCACCCAAGGAAGGCTAAGTGCCTTGGAAAATGTGTCAAATGAAGCTTGATTGCCACCAAACTGTAGATCCGAATTGCCGTGGATGCTATAGAGGTGGGTTCTTTTTATTATTCCCAAAGACCAGCTAGATCCAAGTAGATCTAAAAAAAGTGAAAAATGAGGGTTTTGAGATCTAAGAGAATAGATGGATAGGATAGAAGAATTTCATACCTCATGGAACATACCTGAAAGATGAAGATGGAAGAGGCTTGTGACGAGGATTACTTCCCACAAAGATCAAATGCCAAACTTTGATGAGCACTTCTTGCCAACGTTTTACCTCCTTCAACCAAATCAATTTTCCTATTCCAGTCAATCAAGGACACAAAGATCAATCAATCAATCAATCAAGAATGGAAAGAAATGCATACAAAGAGATGAGAAACATGAATTGTTGGTACAAAAGACGAAACAACTCCCTGTCACCGAAAACGTCCTCTTGAAGCTTGAAGGGTAGGCCTCCCCACCAATTCGCACCCCTTCAAAACGTCTTCTTTGCCTGCAAAACAGTGTTAGTTGAAGATAAAATCAAGATGACCACCAATGTCTGTCAGTGGAGAGGAAGAAGCATTTACAATCACCACAAGCATTCCAATTCCAAGATCCAAGATGCCCAAGAAAGAATTTTTATTCCAATAGCCCAGAGCCAAAAATCTCTAGATCCCTCACCCCTTTACAATGAGGGGGGTCTCCTCCTTATATAGGATAATAAAGACCAAAACCCAAGATCTCAAAACGACGTTTTGAAATGAGTGGTTGAGATTAAAAGATCTCACAACATAATCAATGGCTAAGATGAGCCAACATAAAATATCACATGGATCACTCAAAATAGAGGTGACATCATAGCTAGGAATGACTAAGTGAGGGTGACATCATCCTCTAGAGGGGGCTAAAACACATGGGCCCACCTCATATGACATGGACCTGACTCAAGAAGCTCATGGTGAGGCTAGGAGGCATCAATCCTTACTAGTTCATCCCCATGGCACAATAATATAAAATAATATGTCCAAATAATACAAATGATCAAATCCTGTCCTCAAAATCTGTGAGAGACATGTAGTAAAAGGCCTCCTGTGGCCTCTGTTGACCCCACTGACTGATGCAAACTCGCTGGAAGATGGGGGGTTCACTCTGGAAGACCTCTATGAAGACCAAGTGCCAAAACCTTGCCTCAATTTCCCAAATCGAATTCCTCAGTGACCGTTTTATTCCATTTTCAATCCTCGAAAACCGTGAAACTACCCAAACTGCCTCCTGGAGTACCTGCGCTGTCATACTGAGCCCATCAGGATCTACAGAAGGGGTGTATAATGGTAATATCAAGTGGCTGGACCACCCCCTCATACAATGCCCTAGGTGAACTGGCCTCTCATGGCCCCTGCTAGACAGGCTGGGAAGATAGCCCCAAATTTGGTCAACAAGTGTTTAACTACTTCTATCACTGTCAGAAGTGCCCGGAGCTGAATGATAAGTGTCTCATTGGATACAGAAGACCCAAATCTACTAAGAATGTGTACTCATACACCATGGGTTGCCCTGAAGGGTCCATTGTAGGGTCCACCATATATGAACAATGCATAATCTGATGATTTGGAATAATAATAAACCTGCTGAACTGCATCAATCACCATCTGAATCATATGTCCACCATATGGTATCATAACAAGAGTATGTGGTACCATCAATCATCATCCATTAGCATATATGGCCCACATCATCACGGATCCCAAGAATGACCATGGACAAATTAAGACATGTTCCTTTAGATCATATTCACAGCATAACTTAAAGTATAAACATCATTCCGTGGCATTTAATACATTTATAGATTTCATTGTTATTTATGTTTTACTTGCACAATAGCTCAAATGACAGACTCACTTCATTGGACATGGCCTCATTGCTAGCTAAGGATGAAGGCTAAGAAAGAAGGCTAGGACAAAAGGGATGACTTGACCAGCTTTTCCAAATGACACTTTGGATGGGGAAAGGGGAAGCTACATTCTGTGCTGGACAAATAACAAAGGGAAGGGCAATGCCCCACAAATGGTTGAGTTGTTCATAGAGTGCTTATTCAACTCAGGCATCATGTCTACATCAAGTTTGATCCAGGTTCATTAGGATCATCAATTTCATTTCCATAGCCTTTTTGGCCTATATGACCCTTTTGGGACTTCACTAGCGCTTAAAAGCACAACTAATCGCAGCTTTCATCAGGGAGATATTCAAATTTATAAGGTCAACAATATTTGGATATAGCATATATTTAACCATTGCTTTTGGGACCTTTTCCTATACCCTTCGCGGGGTATTTTAGCATTTCATTGCTCTTGCCCTTATACTCACGTGTGTTAAGAAACACATTCTAGAGTTTACAATTTCCATGGGCGTATATATAAAGATTTCCAATACAAGTAGTACATGAGATTTCAGTTTTATCCTACAACATCTCAAGTGACTAGGGGGAGCTCTGCACAGTGCCAAACATCGGGACAACCGACTAGAATGATTTAGGCATACAATCCAACTTATCAAAGGCAAGTTCTGTCACCAACTCACCAAGCTCATCAATGTAAATCCCAAATATAGTCAGTTAGAGGGTGTATCCTTGCTTAAGCCCTGATGAGGTTAGAGTTTCTACAGGTTGTAGAGAACAAAACCACAACTGTCTCATAGAGTTTCATAGTAGAAACAATTAGAGACTTTATCATGCAAGCTTTGAATTAAAGTGTGTCTTGGTACAAAATAAAAGGATGTGATCAATACTAATAGTCCAGTAGTTTCTTGTAAAGCCTACTTGGTCTATGGCTCTAAATTTGCTTCTCTCCAAATGTTAAGAAAGACAATTGTTAAGGACTGTAGCACAAACCCAGGCAAAAGTATACCTAATTATAATTGTGCTGTAACTATCTGAGTTAGAACTGTTACCTGATTTAAAAGTAGATTTGTGCAAACCACATCATACTTGAAAAATTCAGCTTGAAGCCATTCACTGTCTGCAGATTTACTACTGCTCAAATTCTGGATAACTTTTAGCAGGCACAAGTTCTAGTTTCACAAATTCAAATTGGTTGTTGCAGAATATTGAAATTGTATTGTTTGTGGAATTCAATTTTAGGTTCAAGCTGATCAGTTCTTTCAGAGAGATGCATTTTCCATCCTTCTTTTTAGCAGCCATCTCTTCTTTGGCATTGCTTAGAAATGAAATCATTACTGAATGCGTGTTTGTAATTGCAAACAGGTTTTCAGATGACAAGTATAGAGTGCGAGCTGCTCGTTTGAAACACAGTATACCATGCTGGGGTTATGTCCTGGAAGAGCATCCTCGTCAGGGCAGGTTTTGTGCACCTGCCATCACCTGTTATAATTTTGATCATATAAACAATGGTAGATTTGAATAGTCATCGAAATGGATTCTCTACTTGTTGTATTTGCCATTTTATAATTAACATCTTGTATGTGCCCACTTGTGCAGATTCATAGTGGAGCGTGCTGAGGCAATTGGCATAGAACCAGGTGAAAATCGTGCATTGCTTCAACAAGGGCAAACCATTTTTTTAAATGGAAAAAGGGTTAGTCATGCTATCCGTTGAATTTATATTTACATTACAGTTTCTGCTTGTTTTCTGTTGCCTTATTATAAATGGCTCAGAAGTCACTTAAATGAGGTCAAAATGGAAGGAGACAAAATTCGTAACTACAATTCTTGGTAGAAAAGAAAAATATTGATCATTGGTGGATATCTTTTGTATATGGATAAAGACAACTGAAAAAGAGTTTTTTCTTACAAATGATAATGAATCTTCAATATTCTGTAACGTTTATATAAAAAAACTGCCCATCAGTTACATTATTGATCAAATTTTAGCAATTTGTCTTAGACTTGTATGTTAGTGCAACATGACAAAGTCTGCTGGCAATCAAATGCATTTTTAGACTTGTAATTTGTATGTTAAGTATACATGAATTGAAACATAAAACATTGGCGTTTTGAATAGATTTAGAAGAAAAGTATAAAATTTAGTTGTAAAAGTGCATTGAGAAATCAATTTAGATATAGCCTTTGAGATTCAAATGAACAAAGCTCATCTGCTAACAATATCCAACATAAGGCCAGACAACAAAAATCCATATAAGATAGGTAAGAAATATATTTAATTATGAATGAGGAATAGAGTGATATACAATGACTTCTGTGATAATATATACTGTATAAAGTTTAAACACATTGATTGGTCACGTTGGTTGAATGGTCATGCCCTGAAATTTCTGTCATTGTAACAAAGTCCAAGAGAGTCTTTTGGACTTGATTCTTTGTTTGATTTTCAAAGTTATATTTGAGGTATATATTTTGGCCATTCCTTGCATGCAAAGGAGGTAGGGCTTACCCAGCCTTGCATTGTAAAGTGAAGAGGGGCTAGGGCTTGTTATTTTCCATTATTTATTTTTAATTGCTTGCCCCATCTCTTCTTTAGGAAGAGAGTTGTCTGGCTAGGTTAGCATTTGTTATTCTTTGAAATTTGCATGCAAAGAAAGTTGGGTTTGTCCACCCTTGCATAGCAATTGAAGAAGGGCTATGTAACGTCCCCGACCCTTCGACCGGGGAAGAGGACGCTACTATACGTCAAATCATTCTGGCATCTAGCCCCATGAACATGAACATACATACATATAGTGCTGAAGCATGATACTTAAAACATAAAACATTTTACGAAGCATAATCATTCATATACACAACGGAAGCAAAACATATCAATCGGCATTCATGCATGTATAGATCAGCGTTTAACGTGTATATCATTATTCATCAATGGTAAATATTGAATTGCAGACACAAGTTAGGCAACAGTACTTATCTTATAGAGAACTTGTTCCGCAACCAGCTACGTCGTTGCAATGTTCCACCCAACCATAGGCCCGCGTGCTCCTTAATCTCTCAGCAACGCTGCCACCCCCGAGCCGGGCATGATTCCCCAAGGAATAAGGAACTAACAGGCTTACATGTAGCCAAGGATAACAACACCACTAGGGTACACAGTTCAGCCAAGCCAACGTAGTTGGGTTTATCGAGCGAACAATAGATTAGCCAAACCAACAAAGTTGGGTTTATCAGGCCATCTAGGAGCTGGGAAAGGCTATATGCTAAGCTGGTGAGCCCATTGAAGAGCTACAGACACCAACACCAGAACCAACCTGGCTTCTAGAACACCCACACACACCCAACACAAGGAATCAGCCCTTTCTTTGCAACGTAGTGCCTCAGACCCTGATCTCCCTTCCAGTGCTATTCAAGGGTTGTGGAGAAGAAAGCCAGCTCAGTTCCTCTGTCTGTGTGGTTCTCAATCCACCAGGTTTATCAAGCACCTCAGGCCCTCATTCACCACTCCAATGCAGTTCGAGGACAAGACCACTGCATGCAAGCTGTAATATTCCCAAAAGTGACATGCATGCAAACCCTAAAAATGACATGCATGCAAACCCTAAAAGTGAGATGCATGCGAACCCTAAAAATGACATGCATGCCATCCCAGCATTATTTTAATGATGCATGCACTATTTAAGTCTCCCTCTGCATGCATGCAAGTCAATGGCAAATTAGAAGATAAAGTGACATGCATGCAAGTCAACGGCAAATTAGAAGATAAAGTGACCTAATTAGGTCAAAAGATTAGGGTTTTGCGCAGTTGAACTTTATAAATAGAGGAGAAAGCAAGAGGAGACTTCACTTTTGATTATGATTATTTTGGGAGATCTTGGATAGCAGCACAGCAGTTGGGGTTGGAGACGGAGTCTTCAGCTAACAGGATTTCGGCAGTGAAACATCTGTCCTAGTCTTATTCCGGGTAAGCCATACAGGTTCACCACTTGTTCTTCATTCATTCATCAGTTATCTAGTACATGGTATAGATCGTTGCAGGGACACGGGTGCAGCCGTAAGAGGGGGTTTTCAGCCAGAAAGCCCTAATCAGCTGTTGGGCCTTCAGATCTCAGTTTCCTTCCGAAACTCAGGCATCATTCTCATTATCAGCCAGAATATTAGTGGTAAGTGTTAATTTCTCTCTGCAAACCTCTAACCCTAATTCAGCTATATTTTAGGGCATTTTTGCATGGCCAAAGGGTCGGAAATAACTCCAGCTATTGAGATAGCAACAGAGTTAGCTGCCATAACTTCCAGTGCTGTAAAAGACAAGGAAACTATGGGAAAATATGCACAAAAGCCAAAAAGTACAAATGCTGATGAGCAACCATCAGTCTCTATTTCAGATTTGACCGAAAAAGGTGAGAGATCAGAAACAACTCCAGCTACAAGCCCAGCAATAGATATTGCTACTAACCTTACCACAACAGGCAGCAAAGAGAAAACAAAGTCAACCATAGAAATAGTAAAATGTTATGAAGAATCCCAAACAGATAAATATGCAGATGCAACAAAAGAGGAAGATGGGGCCAATGGCACAACAACCGAGGGTGTAAGATTTATTAAACTTGGATACAATGATATTCAGAATAGAGATTCTCATGGAAAAAACAATTCTGATGAACAATGGGACATATCTCATATAAAAGTATGCAGAGAACCAGCCATGGCTCAAACCCCAAATGCAGCATTAGAAGTTGTTGAGAGTTTTCCAACAAAATACGATGCAATGCTAGTAGAACAAACTTTACCATTGGAAGTCTCGCATATAAAAATCGTTACAGTTCCTGCCACTGATGAAACAATAGAACCAGATATCCTAAACACTTATCAAGTAATACACGATTCCAGAATTAGGGAACCTGAAAGTAGTCATGTTGAAAATGTTATAATGACAAAATCTAGAAGCATTGACCAACAAGAAGCAGTCCTGTCTCCAGCTTTAGAAGAGCAACATGAAGATTCACAGACATGTTAAGATATCAATGCCGCAAAAGAAGTTCCTCACACTATTGACAGGAAGCAAAATGATTGGGAAGAAGACCGGATCATAGCTTCAGAAGAACCACATGACCACTCACATATGGCAGCGACTGAGATAAAAATAGTGGCAGGCAATATAGATATCAATGGAGCTGCAAAGGGTGAAGCCATGAAACTTGAAAGTAATGATGTTGAAGATGCACAAGAACCAGGAAGTATGTGTGTCAACAAGGAACAGTTATACCCTCCTCCAGCTGAAGAGGAACAAGTTCAAGAAACAGTTCCAGCTCTGGATACTGACGGAGTAACCAAAATTGTTGAGAGCCTCCCAACTATAACTGGAACAAATATAAGTGGTATTCAAGATCTAAAACAGCCAGAAAGCAGAAGCATTGATCAACAGGAAATAATCTCATATCCATCATTGGTAGATCAAACAGAAGAATCACACAGAAATCCAGTTATTATTCCAGATACAAAACTTGATGAGTTTGAAGCATTTTTAATGTCCCCTTCCTTTTAGGCCTTGAGGCCCATACCGCTAACCCATGTGATTCCTGTGGGTTCGAGCGGTTACTGAGAGCTAGGGGATCAAATCAGGA
>LPNX010381558.1:1564-12473 GCA_001517045.1 Pseudotsuga menziesii
ACTATAAATTAGAGGTTTATGAATAGAGACAACTCATCATTGGTGATAGTCATAACATTCTTTGGGGTGACAACTAGATTATATTTTCTTCTTTCTAAACTCAGAATTTNATTATAAATTAGAGGTTTATGAATAGAGACAACTCATCATTGGTGATAGTCATAACATTCTTTGGGGTGACAACTAGATTATATTTTCTTCTTTCTAAACTCAGAATTTTACAGGAGACTCCATAAGTAATGTAGATTAGAACTGGATTACTATTTCTATCTTCTCATGGTTAACCTAGTCTTGATATTTTTGTAAAAGAATTAAAGTTAATGAGTTTAGGTTTGATTTCTAACAGCTTTGGATTTCCAACCCAATAATACTTCTGATTTGAGTTTAGCCTTCTAAATAATGGTAGGCTTTCAATCTGCAAATGGAATACTTGTTTCAGATCGTAAGTCCTAGATTCTTCAGTAAGAAAATTTATGGACTAGTCCTTATGAATTGAAAAACTGAACAGTATGCAAGCTAAGCTTAGAATGTTAATATTATAACTTTTGACTAAAAGAAATAAAACCTACAACATTGTGATCCTTCTACCATGATAAGCTGTTAGGTAATGGATTAATACATAAGTTCTCATACTTATCTGAAGAAAGAACATTTAAAGTTTTCGTACATGTAAGTCTACCAAACCTCGTGAACCTGTATGGTTTAGTCTTCTTCTGTTGTATGTAAAAATGCAATCTCCTTTTGAGTATTAAGAAGTTATAACAGAAAATAACAAGATTTTTACCTTGAGAAGTATGACTTTTCTGTCTAGAATATAAAATATTTACTAAGCAATCGTATGCAGAAATCTGAACTGTAACTTTAAAGACTTGTTAGCATCGAACCATACTTCTTACCTGTATATCTGTAATAAAAGAAAATGGCTGCGTTAGCTCGAAAGATAAGTAAGCCTAGGCCTCTACAACAACCACCTTATGTCGCAAACAGAAAAATAATTAGTAGCTGCAAAGAAAATGCTCTTCAAAGTACAGAGTATTGAAATAACTACTTCAGTAACAACTTAAATAGCATAAACTAATCATCCAGTTAGCAACTGCTTTTAATGAGATTATATGTTATTTTAAAAGTTTTAAATTTTTTGAAATTTTGGGGTTTTGACATGTGGTATCAGAGCCAGGTTCAAACACTAGGCCTTGATGTGGCTCAATTAATTTCCGCATAATAGTAAAATAATATACTAATTTGTACTTTGTTTTTATGTGAAAAACAGAAAACTATTTTTTTTTCTTCTGAATCTAACAGGCAGGAATGGAGAACTTAGGAACATATGCTGTGGAGGAATCCCCTAATACTGAAACCAGACAAATGTCCAGAGACCCTGAGATAGAGGAGGTAACTGTTCACTCCTCAAAACTGATGCAGACCATAAAAGGTCTAAAGACTGAATTAGAGTCAGTTAAAAAGGACAATGAAAGGATTCTAAAAACCCAAGAGGAATTAAATCAAATTTTGATAGAAAGATTTCAGATAGAAGGAAGAAACAGAAGGTCTGAATCTGAAGAAACTAGTCAACAAAAAGCGTCCAAAAAGATGAAACTAGCTAAATCTGATAGCAGTTCCTCATCTAAAGGCCTTAAGGAACAGCAAAGCTATTATTCTACCAGTGATAGTAGCGAAGAAGAGGTGTATAAGAAAAATAAAAAGTACATACCTTACGAAGAGATTTCTGGAGAATTCAAGAAAATAAAACCCCCAACCTTCAATGGAGAAACGGAAAAAGGAGAAGAGGCAGAATCCTGGTTATCCGGGATGAGAAAATACTTTCAGATTTATAATTACTCAAACCAGCTGAAGGAGAGAATGGCCATATATAACCTTTCAGGGAAGGCATATATATGGTGGCAAGATTTGAAGAGGGTTAAAGGGATTAAAGAAAAAGAGGTCAATTGGAGTACTTTCAAAACATACTTCAAGAAGAAGTTCCTGTCTGAACAATACTATGAAGAAAGGGCTAAGGAGTTTTATGAGTTAAATCTTGGGTCCATGACTATGAAAGACTTGAATAGCAAGTTCTTAAGACTATTAAGGTATGTGCCGTATTTAGTTGATGAGAAACCGAAGGTACAACGGTTTCTCAGCTGTCTGCCATACCATATAAAAGACAGAATCGAATATGACAATCCCAAAACTCTGGAAGAAGCCATGCGAAAAGCAAATTTCTGTTTTGAACAGAACAAAAAGAAGGAAGTAATAGCCAATTGGAAGGCTAAAAAGAATGGTAATCAGTTTGAATTTAAGAAAAAAGAGTTTGTACCCCAGAATAATTTTAGAATTATTGAAGGAAATGGAACAGATTGTGAAACAGATGCACGAAAATTTGAAGGTAGCACAGAATCGACAAAAGAGCCAAACATATTTGAAAAGAACTCCTAAAGAGTTCCAGGTGGGTGAGCATGTGTTTATAAAGGTAAGACCAAAAAAGAGCTCCCTGAGACTCGGGAGTTGTGCAAAACTAGCACCACGTTACTGTGGTCTGTTTGAAAATTTTATTCAAAATTTGGTCAAGTTGCATATCAGCTAGCGTTACCGCCTTAACTTAAAAGTGCATAATGCTTTTCATATTTTTGTTTTGAAAATATATGTTCATGATGCTACTCATGTAATTGATTGGAATGATGTACAGGTGGAACCAGAAGGAGAAGTTCTGGTGGAACCGAACTGTATCCTCGGGAGGAGGGAAATTACTCTGCGAAATCGCACAATTGGACAGTTGAAGGTGCAATGGAAGCACCTTAGTCCTGAAGAAGCTACCTGGGAACTGGAAAGTAAAATATAGTGAGCATACCCGAATCTGTTCCCGGAGGAAGTAGAGGATGAAGAATAAGTAACAACGAGGATGATGTTACATTTTAAGGGGGTGTGTATGTCACATACCCCAATTTTGTAAAATTATGTAAATTGTTTTATTATATTTCTGAGACATTATGTTAAAATTAATCCTAAGTAGGGATTGATGACTCAGCAGAGTCAACAATAATGGAGTGTAATTCAGAATATTTTATTATTTGATAAATAAATTATGGAGACAACAGCATGGGAGAGCTGTTAAAAAGAGGTTACTGGTCAAACTGGTGGATGGAACTAGATGGTAGGAAAAATACAAGTGGCAGCATCCTCAAACACTTCCTAAGTTGCAGGTGGCAACTTCCCTATATTTGGGGTCATGATTCCCCAAGAAAGTGGAATGTGAGCAGGTGGCTCATTAAATGACAGTTAACCCAACTAAGACCTAGGCAATCTTTAAAAGTACTCAATGAAGAGAGCTCAGGCTGCTCAGTTATTTTCCAGAGAGAATGCATTCAGGTGAATGTTATTCAAGAAATTCATTCAGGAAGAGGGAAAAATAGTAAGGAAGTTGTTTGAGAGGAATGCTGCAGTAACTTGGTTATTTTATAGATTTTTAGCTGGGAGAACTTACTGATAAGTTCTGAGTTAATACTGAGTTGAAGACTGGTATCTGACTTTGCTACACCTAGTTCCAAGCCAGGGAGACCAAAACAAGCTTGGGGGTCCTGAGAAGTCACTGTCTGAGCGGTCTCCAGGAATTGGTAGGGAGGAACGGCCTCCTATTGCTGTTGTTGTCCACAGTTCAACAGGTTCTACTGTTTATTTCCTTATGTTATTAAATATGAATGGATGCATGTATGTTTATCAGTTTATTTAGGTTAGTATCTTAGAGTGTTATAAGTTAAATCTGTTAGTAGTACTGTGTTTTTCGACGTCTAGTATCACCAGACCGTACTCCAGCACATTATTTCAGTACTGAGGAATAGTATTTCCTCTGAACTGAGTTCCTATCTAGCTACTTCAAGTGTTTTCTCAAGCTTATATGTTATTTCTTACAGTCAGAACAAAGAAAGAAAAGTTATGTTTTTATTGTCTGTTTGTCTTTACTATAAGATTAGATAGTAAAGGATCAGTTAAAATTTTTATTGCTTACCATAGTTTCATCTTGCGCAATCAGATAGTTTCTTTATTAAAACAAACTTAAGAAAGAACTGGTATCATAAATTACTGTAACTATTCAGAACTATAGATAATGTGTTCTATAATGTTATTCCTTTCTTGTGGTTATTTAGTTTCTTTATTTTTTTAAACTAAGTTGTACAGGTTACAAAGTTTATACTCTTTTCCTGAGTAGAAGTATATTATTATTTTATTCTTGTAGAACATTCATAAATAAATAATCTTAAGTAAACAATTTCAATTAAGAAAATAAAATAATTACAGCAAAGTATTGAAAGAATAGTACAAACTACCAAGAATTTAAATATTAAATAGCATTTAATAATTATAAAACAATCAAGTTAAATAAAAGGAGGATCTATTATTACAACATAAATGGATTATTGATACTATATAGTAATTATTATTAAATAATATTGTTTATACTGATATATTTATATACTATCTAGCATAAACCCTACTTTTATTACTTCTACCAAGTATAATATTATAAGTAAACCATAGTGAACTCAGGTATTTAACCTGACAGCATCTTTGTAAAACAACTCCATATATTTAATTAATTCAGATGCTTCTAAATTCAAAGGTAAATAATAAGAACTGCTCAATTAATAAGCTTAGTCCTTAGGGTAACGATTTTACCCATAAGTACAAAAGAATATTAATATTTTATATTATATCAAAAACCAAAAACAATATTGTATTTAAAATGTAAATAAAAAGGAGTAAAAACCCTAGATAATTATTTATTACAAATAAATAATAATTATAAGAATAACACAAGGGTTCACAGTGGTTGCATGATAAAACAATACTTTAAGGCTGATTTAAGCATGAAGAATTATTTTTCTTCTTAAAAACAGACCATAATTAAGAAACGATGCTTTAGCACTTTCAAAAGTAAATCTGTACAAGAAGAAAAAAAAAAAAAAAACTTAAGTACAGGACGCTCGACCATCGAGCTTAAATGTTTAAACTTCAACAGTAATTATAATGAGACATATGTCTCTTTAATAAAAATTATTAAGCAAATCGAAGAACCTGTACAATTCTACATACGGCCGGGTTATTAAATAAACCACAGTAAAGTTACTTTGTTAATTCTTCTAATACTGCGTTAAGAAAATACCAGAAATAGGAACAGATTCCAAAATAGTATAGAACTGAGGGTATAAACCCTAATCTCTTCCACACAATCATAAGAGCGATGGTTCTCTACTTTATTTAATAACCCAAACTGTAATAAAATTATACTTTGAAGGCGTGCATCCTGTAAGGATGTTTTAAAAATAGTAAACACCAGGCTTAAAGCCTGCTAAC
The DNA here is from genome assembly GCA_001517045.1 of Pseudotsuga menziesii. Classification (NCBI taxonomy): domain Eukaryota; kingdom Viridiplantae; phylum Streptophyta; class Pinopsida; order Pinales; family Pinaceae; genus Pseudotsuga; species Pseudotsuga menziesii. The sequence goes on from LPNX010381558.1 coordinate 6,911, forward strand.
TATTAAAACCAAACAACAGCTACAAGTAAGGTCTTTTAGTCACGGCCGTAGCCGGAGGACTCTTTTTAGAGCTAGGGTTATACCCATAGCTTAAACACAAAAACAAACAGCTCAAAAACCACGAGAACAGAATAGCCGTGAACAACCCAACGGCATCCTTAAGGTGTAGACAAAGATGTTAAGCCATGGAAGACCAGGGCTTACCGTAGTCACGGAGCTGTAACCCTGGATCTGGAGAAGGCATTGAAGTGTAGCAGATTCACCTGCGAGGAGAGTTATTTGCAGCCAAGCGTTAGCATTACTTAAAGAATAAATAATAACTTATAAACTTTGCTGTGAAATGAAAATTACAATAAGAGTGTTACCTTATCTTCTGAAAACCCTCGATATGAAGCCGTGAGTTTCTCCAATGAGGAGAATTCCATTCGATGGCAGAACGATGGGTATTTATCTTTCAACCTACAGCTTAAAGGAGACCCCAATAAACCCGGTCATCGCAGTCTTTTTCTTTTCGTTTTTCACCCAACCGGCTAGCAAGAACAGCAACGTTGACTGGGAGGAATAATCAACTGGAGGTTTTCACAGAGGCATTCAACACAACGATAAATCTCTAAATAACCCTCGCAGTAATGTATTCGAACTCATGAAGAACAAGAGCACTGTAGTTTTCAAACTCGCAAAGAGAAAGGGTAGCGTAAGGAGCAAAGGCAGTTAACATATATCAGCAGGGTTCTGAATGTTGCAGAGCGGCCAAGAGGCCCGAGGGTGAGAAATAAAATGAGAAGCTAGGGTTCAGTCAACGTTATATAGCGCCAACGAATGGATAGTATGCACCCACGTAGCTCTTTTGATAATTAGTGTATTATAGCCTTCCCTCTAAAGTCCACGACTGATATTTGTTGGCAATCAAAATCATCGTTGGAATGATTTACTGTAGGTTACAAACCTTGATTCATACCTGCATTATATTGCCAAAATGCATGATTAGTATTAAGACTTTGTTGATTTCCATGCTACGTATGGTTATTCCTTAGTACTTGGCATATATATATATATTATAATATGTTTTGTTTATTATACTCCATGCTACGTAATGGTTGTAGTTTAATCTATTGTGATAATCATAGCGTTTATATGATAATCATAGTGTTTATATGGTTCATTCCCTTGCATCATGCACATAAGCATATAGGCTTATATGTTTAAAGAGTCATAGGATAAATAGTTTATGATTTTTGTTTAGTGGTCATGGTTATAATCCTGATGCCAACTATTTTGGATTTCCAAAAGAAGATAATAACTTATCTACCCTAATGTATGTAAATAAATACCATTAAATGGTGTTTCTATTAGTCTATACACTTTTCGATTTGGTTGTCCTGAATTATAAATTAGAGGTTTATGAATAGAGACAACTCATCATTGGTGATAGTCATAACATTCTTTGGGGTGACAACTAGATTATATTTTCTTCTTTCTAAACTCAGAATTTTACAGGAGACTCCATAAGTAAGGTAGATTAGAACTGGATTACTATTTCTATCTTCTCATGGTTAACCTAGTCTTGATATTTTTGTAAAAGAATTAAAGTTAATGAGTTTAGGTTTGATTTCTAACAGCTTTGGATTTCCAACCCAATAATACTTCTGATTTGAGTTTAGCCTTCTAAATAATGGTAGGCTTTCAATCTGCAAATGGAATACTTGTTTCAGATCGTAAGTCCTAGATTCTTCAGTAAGAAAATTTATGGACTAGTCCTTATGAATTGAAAAACTAAACAGTATGCAAGCTAAGCTTAGAATGTTAATATTATAACTTTTGACTAAAATAAATAAAACCTACAATGTTGTGATCCTTCTACCATGATAAGTTGTTAGGTAATGGATTAATACATAAGTTCTCATACTTATCTGAAGAAAGAACATTTAAAGTTTTCATACATGTAAGTCTACCAAACCTCGTGAACCTGTATGGTTTAGTCTTCTTCTGTTGTATGTAAAAATGCAATCTCCTTTTGAGTATTAAGAAGTTATAACAGAAAATAACAAGATTTTTACCTTGAGAAGTATGACTTTTCTGTCTAGCATATAAAATCTTTACTAAGCAATCGTATGCAGAAATCTGAACTGTAACTTTAAAGACTTGTTAGCATCGAACCATACTTCTTACCTGTATATCTGTAATAAAAGGAAACGACTGCGTTAGCTCGAAAGCTAAGTAAGCCCAGCCCTCTACGACAAACCACCTTATGTCGCAAACAGAAAAATAATCAGTAGCTGCAAAGAAAATGCTCTTCAAAGTACAAAGTATTGAAATAACTACTTCAGTAACGACTTAAATAGCATAAACTAATCATCCAGTTAGCAACTGCTTTTAATGAGATTATATGTTATTTTAAAAGTTTTAAATTTTTCAAAATTTTGGGGTTTTGACAGAGAGATTATGGGTGAGGGGTTTAGAGAGAAAGATTATGGGCTACAAATTGAGAGAGAGAGAGAGAGAGAGAGAGAGAGAGAGAGAGAGAGAGAGATTTGAGGTTAGGGCTTAAAGAGAAAGAGAGATTTTGGTTTAGGGTTTAGAGGTTTAGAGAGATATAAAGAGACCTGGGTTTAGGTCTTATAGGTTATATATATATATATATATATATATATAGAGGGAGAGAGAGAGAGAGAGATTGGTATTTATAGGTTTAGAGAGAGAGTGGGTGAAGAATGGTGGTTAGGGGTTTAGAGAGAGAGAGAGAGGTGGCTAAGAGTTTATCGAGAGAGGAAGAGAGATATTTGGGGCCAAGGGTTTAGAATGAGAGAGAGAGAGAGTTTTTAGATAGAAAGGGAGATATTTTAGAGAGGGAGAGGTGTTTAGGAAGAGAGAGAATTGAGGTTATGGGTTTAGAGAGAGACAAAGAGAGATGTTGGGGGTTATGGGTTTAGAGAGAGACAAAAAGAATGGGGGTTAGTGGTTTAGATATAGATAGGGTTAGCGCTTTTGACAAACAAAGAGAGAGAGAGAGATTTGTGGTTATGGGTTTAGAGAGAGATTATGGTTTGGGGGTTCTAAGAGGGATTCCAGAATAGGAGTTTAGAGAGAGAGTGCGAGAGATTAGAGATTAAAGGTTGAGAGAGAGAGAGAGAGCGCGAGGTTAGGGATTGAGAGAAAGAGAGAGATTGGGGGTTAGGGTTTTAGAAAGAGAGGTTAGGCGCTTATATAGCTAAATAGATAGATAGATAGATTTGGCGAAAGGGGATTAAAGGGAGATGGAGAGAGGTTATATAGAGAGAGTGAGAGATTAGAGGTTAGGGGTTTATAGAGATATAGAGAGATTGGGGGTTAGGGATTTAGAAAAATAAATATATTGGAATTTAGAGGTTGAGAGAGAGAGAGTGAGAGAGAGAGAGAGAGAGAGAGAGAGAGATTGGGAGTTAGGAGTTTAGATAGAGAAATTGGAGGTTAGGTTTTTTGAGAGAGAAAGATTGGGGTTTAGGGGTTTAAATAGAGAGAGACACAGAGAGAGAGAGAGAGAGAGAGAGAGACAGAGAGAGACAGAGAGAGAGTATGGTGGTTACAGGTTTAGAGGGTGAGAGAGAGAGAGTAAAATATCAGGGGTTAGGGGTTTAGAGCGTGAGAAAGGGAGAGGAATATTGGGGGTTAGGGGTTTCAAGAGGGAGAGAAATTCAGGGTCAGGGGATAAGAGGTCTAGAGGAAAAGAGAGAGATCAATGATAAGTGGTTTAAAGACAAAGAGAGACAGAGAGATAGGGAGGGAGAGAGTGGGGATTAGGGGTTGAGGGAGAAACGGAGAGATAAATATTGGGGTTCAAGAATTTAGAGAGAGAGAGATAGAGTTTGGGGCTTGGGGATTTAAAGAGAGAGAGATATTAAAGGTTAGGGATTTAGAGAGAGAGATTGGGTTAGGTGTTTAGTGAGAGATAGAAATTGGAAGAAAGAGATTAGGGATAGCGGTTTAAAGAGAGAGATAGATATTGGAGGTTATGTGTTTAGAGAGAGAAAAATAGAGAGAGAATCAAAGTTAGGGGTTACAAGAGAGAGAGCGAGTGATAGAGATTTGACATTAGGGGTTTAGTGATAGAGAGGGTTGGTGGTTTAAATAAAGAAAGAGATAAAGGGAGAGAGATAGATAGAAAGAGAGACATTTGGGGTAAGGCATTTCATAAAGGGAGAGATTGGAGGATAGGGGTTTTGAGAGAGAGAGAGAAAGGGTTAACAGTGTAAAGAAAGAAAGGGATAAAGGGAGAGATCTAGATAGATAGAAAGAGAGACATTTGGGGTTAGGTATTTTGATAAAGGGAGAGATTGTAGATTAGGGCTTTTAATAGAGAGAGAAATTGGAGGTTAGGTGTGTGTAGAGAGAGAGAGAGAGATTGGTGGTTACCAGTTTAGAGAGAGGGAGAGAGATATTGGGTTTTATAGAGTGAGAATTTGAAAAATAGAGAATAGAGGTTAGCAATTTAGAGAGAGAGAGAGAGAGAGAGAGAGAGAGAGAGAGATTGTAGGTTTAGAGCGTGAGAAAAGGAGAGGAATATTGGGGGTTAGGGGTGTCAAGAGGGAAAGAAATTCAGGATGATGGCATAAGAGGTCTAGAGGAAAAGAGAGAGATCGATGATAAGTTGTTTAAAGACAAAGAGAGACAAAGAGATAGGGAGGGAGAGAGTGGGGATTAGGGGTTTAGAGGAAGAAAAGGAGAGAAAAATATTGGGGTTCAAGAATTTAGAGAGAGAGAGAGAGATTGGGGCTTAGGGATTTAAAGAGAGAGAGATATTAAAGGTTAGGGATTTAGAGAGAGAGAATGGGTTAGGTGTTTAGTGAGAGATAGAAATTGGAAGAAAGAGATTAGGGATAGTGGTTTAGAAAGGGAGATAGATATTGAAGGTTATGTGTTTAGAGAGAGAAATATAGAGAGAGAATCAAAGTTAGGGGTTAGGAGAGAGAGAGAGTGATGGAGATTCGACATTAGGGATTTAGTGATAGAGAGGGTTGGTGGTTTAGATAAAGAAATATTTAAGGGGAGAGATAGATAGAAAGAGAGACATTTGGGGTAAGGCATTTCATAAAGGGAGAGGTTGGAGGATAGGGGTTTAGAGAGAGAGAGAGAGGGTTAACAGTTTAAAGAAAGAAAGAGATAAAGGGAGAGATCTAGATAGATAGAAAGAGAGACATTTGTGGTTAGGGATTTTTATAAAGGGAGATATTGGAGGTTACGGGTTTTAACAGAGAGAGAAATTAGAGGTTGGGTGTGTAGAGATAGAGAGAGAGAGATTGGGGGTTACCAGTTTAGAGAGAGGGAGAGAGATATTGGGGTTTATAGAGTGAGAATTTGAAAAAGAGAGATAGGGGGTTATCAATTTAGAGAGAGAGAGAGAGAGAGAGAGATTGTATTTTAGGGGTTTAGAGGGATATATTTCAGTTTTGGGGTTTAGAGAGAGAAAAATTGGGGGTTGTGTGTAGAGAGAGAGAGATATGGTTTGAGAGGTTTATAGAGAGAGATATTGGGGGTTATATATATATATAACACACACACACACACACACACACACACAGATATATAT
>LPNX010381568.1:7791-18537 GCA_001517045.1 Pseudotsuga menziesii
AGCTCTATTTTTTTTTAGAGATTAATTGGTCTTATCCCTTCCCTTTTCATATAACTTCATTAATGTATTCTTTGCTATATGCTTATTTAAGTATATAAATTCGTTTGTTTTTTTTTCTTATTTTGGTTATATTTCATTTAGCATAATAACCTCAAACAAGTAAACTGTAAAATAATAAAATTCAATTAATACAATAAGATACTTTTTAACCCATAACATAAAAAAACATCATCAAATATTTATAAATATAATTCCATTTTATTGTCACGAGTGACATGAGTATTATATATATATGTATATGTATATATATATATATATAACATTTTATTTAATCTGTATCGTATTATGATAATTATAATTATAATTATAGATAAGTGATAAGCTTTAAATACATCTCTTCTAATTTCCAATGTAATGGGATGCACTAAAAATAAATATAATTCTATTTTAAAATTTAAATAAATAAATTTGACCATGATTTGTTTTTATCTTTTTAACTTTTCTAGCAATTTCATAGTTCTTCTATCATCTTTTAGCACAAATACTGTGTAAAATGTATTTTATTAACGTTTAAAATTAATTTTATGATAATGATACGCTTGTCACTTCCTATATATATGAAATTTGTTTTTATAACTCAATGGACACAAGCCCACAATGTTTCAACAAGGACATCTCAAATTCAATTGATCAAACTAACAACCATTAAACACACACAAACTAATTATTTCATTTAATTTTTTAATATGTTTGAGTTCAATTAAAATAAAATACATGAAAATAAAATAATTAATCTCATGATTTAACATTTAATTGAAGGTATACTTCTTATGTTGAATGCGGGGAATTTGTTGTATGGATTTAGATTTCAAGGCTTCATTGTTTATGTTTACATATGTATGCATCCACTCACATAGAGTTATCATGCTATAAGTATAAAATACACCCAGTTAATACAAGAAAGAGGCCGAGAGGAGTGGCGTTCATTCTGCAGTTTACAGTTTGGGTAATGGTGATCATCAAATTTTCTGTTTCTCTGTAATTACACATTGTTTCTAAATGATGCATTTGCTATTATAATTGTAGAAAATAGCATAGATTCATTTAAATTAGGATAGGATATATATATATATATATATATATATGCAACTTTTAGCTTTTGCAATTTCAGCTCTCTTCCAAATTCAAGTTTAAATGAACACGTGTAGCGTATGTTCTGTTATGCTCTCAGTTGAGTATATGTTGATTGTTTTGCTGCTTTAAGCCATAGTAATGCTTCTTGATGTTATTCTCTAATGTACGATTATTTATTTCTGATTGCTTAGTTTTGTGAAAATTTCCTTTTCTAGCATGAACAAATCCCTTTACATGTGAGTGTGATGCTCCTCCAAATACCAATCATCGAGTTTACCCACCACCTCCATGGATTATTCAAATAATATTGGGGCATGTTTACAGAAAACAAGCTCATACAATGGAGCTTGAAAATTATAACAGATTCTAGCGTATTTTCACAAAAGGACGTAACCATGAAAATGATATTTTTTCAACATTAAGCTAACATTATTAGGATATTTAACTGAGAGAATAACAAGCATAAAAATAAAACACAAGAGACAATGAACACAGTGTTTTTCCTTAGAGAAACCATAAATGGAGAAAACCACGCAACTTTCTCAGAGATAGAATCAGCACAAAAGGTAAAACCCCAAAACAATAAGATGCACTGTCGACAGCAATAACCTTATTCTTCTCTAGCCCCAGTGTCTTCTCCTTCCTCAACTATGCACTACAATTGAGTGTGTACGTGATGTGTGCTAAATAGAGAGTCCAGCTCTCTATTTATACTAATCCCGACATGACTAAAACCCTACTAGGGCCGACCTCTACTAGGAGAGTCTAATAACCCTAGTGCTTTGGAACTACGGGGACTTTAACCCTTAGAAAATAGGAGGGTTACCACAAAGACTTGACATGACTTGTTTACATTATTGATCCTCCCAATCGAAACATTGGGGCATGACAACATGACTCAATTACATTATAGATACATCCCAAAATAAACATTGGGTTACAATACATCAGATACATAGATGAATACATTCCAAAGTTACAATTACATCAACACTCCCTCTTAACTAGGAAGGTATTCTCTCAATACAATTTTCATCACTGGTCTTCTTCTCTGGATCTTCTCATCATTTGCATCTTCAAGTCATCTTCATCTGGATCTGGATCATCACTCGATATGGATCATCATCACTGGATCATAATCGATCTAGAACATCACTGGATCATCATAACTGGATCTGGATCATTACTCAATCTGGATCATCACTGCTGGATCTGGATCATCACTCAATCTGGATCATCACTGCTAGATGTGGATCATCACTCGATCTGGATCTTTCGGAGTCATCATAAATGGATCTGGATCATAGCTCGAACTGGATCATCACTGTTAGTCATCATCATATGTTCTATCTCATGATTCTTCTCATCATAGGAAGTTCTACAAAGCCAACCTTTTTTCATGCCGGTCCTAGGCCTAGAATCCATGTAGGTCTTCTTCAACACTTATATCTGACCTACTCGTCAGAAAGGCACACCACTCACATCCATCCAGGAGGGAACACATCCTACTCACAATGATGGAAGAGTTCCACACTTCCATCTAGGATGGAACGCATCATACTCACAATGATGGAAGATATCTACAATTACATCCATCCAGGTGAGAACACATCCTACTCATAATGATGGAAGGGCTCTGCACTTACATCCATCTAGGTGGGAACATATCCTGATCACAATGATGGAATGGATCTGCACTTACATCCATCCAGGTGGGAACACATCCTTCTCACAATGATAGAAGGGATCTGGACTTAAATCTAACATGGTAGGAACCAAATCCTACACCCTCGCTAGAATGGCCCCTAGTCCCAGACTGAGCTTCTTGGTAATGAACCAGGTGCCTGCACTCTCCCGAAGAGTGGCAGTTGCCCTTACATCTGTCCTACACGACAAAATGGCCAACACTCACATCTGACATGGGAGGAACCTAATCCTTTAGCCATGATAGAATGGTTGATCCCTTATATCTGATCTGCTCGTCAGAATGGCTCTCTCAGTCCTAGACTGAGTGTTCCTAGTAACTAACCAGGTACCTCCATTCCCAGAATGGAAATCGGCACTCATATCTGACATGGAAGGAACCAACTCCTCTCACCATGATAGAATGGCTCATCCCTTATATCTGACCTGCTCGTCAGAATGGCTATGGATCTTAGCACTCATATCTGACATGGAAGGAACCATATCCTCTCACCATGATAGAATGGCTCAACCCTTATATCTGACCTACTCATCAGAATGGCTATGTGACTCGTCACTTTCCCTCGGAGGAAACCTTTATCTGGAGAACACCAAGATTCTCTCTGAAGTACTCGAACATCACTCTTGCCAATGGCTTCATCAACAAATCAACTATCTATTCCTCTGTTGCAACATACTGGATCTTCACTGCTCCCCTATGCACCATATCCCTGATATAGTGATACTTGATCTCGATATGCTTTGACTTGTCATGGAACACTGGATTTTCTGACAACTTCATGCAACTCTAGCTGTCACAATGTATACAAGTAGCATCCATATGGAGATCAAATAAATCAGACAATAGCTTTCGCAGCCATATTTCCTCACAACTAGCTGAACAAGCTGCAACATACTCTGCTTCAGTTGTACTCAGTGCCACATAGGATTGCTTCCTGCTGAACCAAGAGATCACACCTGATCCCATACTAAAGCAACACCTTGAAGTGCTCTTCCTATCGATGGCACTGCTTGCCCAATCTGAATCAACATAACCCTCTAGGTTAATCTTCTGATTCACATCGTACTTCATCCCATAATCAACGGTACCCCTCAGGTACCTCAGAATATGCTTTACAACAATCAAGTGAACATTTCTCGGATCTGTCAAGAACTGGCTCAACGTGTTCACAGCAAAGCAAATTTTTGGTCTTGTGTTTGTCAGGTACATCAATGACCCAATCATCTGATGATACATCATAGCATCAACCAACTCTGATGAATCATCGCTCAATAGCTTCAGGTTCGATGCCATAGGTGTGGCCATAGTCTTGTGGTCCATCATCCCAAACCTCTTCAAAATATGTACTACATACTTCCCTTGTCTAAGGAATATTCCATCCGCACTCTGCCACACTTCCATACCTAGAAAATAATGCATCATACCCAAGTCCTTGATTTTGAACTTAGTAGCAATCTTTTTCTTCATATCAGCAATAAACCCATAAATACCTGTCACGAACATATCATCTAGATATAGTAGAAGTATCACTTGGTTGTCATCTTTAACCTTGTAGTAAAGGTTGGAATCTTATTTACTTTTGGTAAAGCCCAAACTGGATAGAAATGTATCAATTCTATCATACCATGTCCTAGGTTCCTATTTCAAATCATACAAGGATTTCTTCAATCTGCATACACGAGACTCCCTGGCATGTGTCTCAAAACTGAGTGGCTATTTTACATACACTTCCTCTTCCACTAAACCATTCGAGAAAGCAGTCTTGACATCCATCTGGTGTATCTTCCATTTCATCACTGCAGCCAAAGAAAGTACTTATCTGATGGAAGTGTATCTGGCTATAGGTGCAAAGGTTTCTTCATAATCTATTCCTTCTTTCTGAGAGAACCCCCGAGCCACAAATATTGCCTTATATTTTTTAATGCTACTATCTACAACATGTTTGATCTTGTAGATCCATTTGGAAGTTACAACTAACTTCCCCTCTGGTCTTGGGACAACATCCCAAACATCATTCTTCATGATTGATTGGTATTATTCGATCATAGCATCCTTCCATTCTTTCCATTCTGCCACTTCTTCATAATTGAAAGGTTCTTTATCAATGAAATCACATAGTAATGCTACATACCCGGAGCAGGATCTAGTCCTCTTTCTTTCTCTGTGATTCTTTTCTGGAGCCCCATATCTTTCTGCACCTTGGATAAGTTCTCATACCCAAGAAGGTTTCATCTTATGAGGATTCTTCTCCAGAGGTGGATCTACAAGTCTTTTTGGTTCTTCAAATTCTTGATCTTCTTCTTGAGTTTCTTCGTTCATGGTTGTATCATGAATTCTGGGTGCTTCTGCTTCTTCTGGTTCTTCAGTAGGTCTCTTTCTGGATTTGTTGTAAGCTGTTTCTTCATCAAATGTTACATCCCTGCTGATGTAAACCTTCTTGTATCATGGGAAATATATTTTGTAAGCCTTCTAGCTTTCAGAGTATCCCACAAATATACCCTTCTTTCCTGAAGGATCTAATTTTGTTCTCTTCTCTTTTGGAATGTGTATGTACATTGGATAGCCGAATATTTTGAGATGGTTGACTTGTGGTTTCTTGTTGGAGAAGACTTCTTCAGGATTCTTGTTCTTGAGTACTCTATGTGGAGTACGGTTCTGTAAATACATCGCTATTTTGGAAGCTTCCGTGAAAAGATGTATAGGAATGTCTTGATCATGAAGAATTGCTCTTGGAACTTCCATGATAGTTCTATTCTTCCTCTCTGCAATCCCATTCTGTTGTGGATTATAGGGAGTGGACAACTCCCTCTTAATCCTTGATTCTTTTCATAGCTCTTTGAATTCATTTGAAGTGAATTCTTCGCCATTATCTCATTGAAGGATCTTGATCTTCTTTTCAGTATGGTTCTTGATCAAGGCTTTGAATTCCTTGAATTTGCTGAATACTTTGTCTTTGTTCTTCATGAAGCAAACCCATGTCTTCCTAGAAAAGTCATAAATAAAAGAAACATAATATCCATACCCACTTAGTGATTTTGATGAAATAGGACCGCATACATTAGAGTGGATGATTTCCAAGATTTCTTTTGCTTTGATTTCGCTGCTTGGAAATGTCTTCTTTGTATTCTTTCCTTTCTCACATCCTTTGCAGACCCCATCATGTTTTGCTTGGATTTTTGGAAGACCTTCAACAGCTTTGCTTGCAATAGGTAGTGCTCTGTAATGCACATGTGCAAGCCTTCTATGCCAAAGTTCACTTGGCTCTACTGTACCATGGACCAAGTCTTGTTTTGGATGGCCCTTTAATTTGTACAATCCTCCTTCTTGTTCTCCAATCACTACCGCATCATCGATAGTCTTTCCTTTTGGCCACATGATTACTTGACCATCTATGAATGCAACCCACATTCCTTTCGCATATAATGCCCATATGGAGACGAGGTTCTTATTGAGTCCTGGTACAAACAATAATTCTTTCATTGTCAAAGAATTTCCAAAGTCTAGCTTATAGGAAGATTCCCCACTACCTTTTATTGGATATTGGTAGTCATCTCGTAGCTTCACCTTGTGAGCTGATTCATGTTCTGACGATCTTACAAAGGATTCCTTGAATCTAGTCATATGTTTGGAAGCCCCACTGTCTATAAGCCAATCATCACTTTTGTCATAGGTGAAACTCTTCTTCTGCATAGAGTCCCTACTTTTGCCATGTTTTCCCTAAAAAAATACAGTTATCCTACTCTTTCTATTTTCTAAGAGAATTAAACCAAAAATAAATTAATTCGTTTTATGGTTCCTTTATCAGTTTTAGTGTTGAGCCAGTTTAGGCCTAGTGTTGTAACCATGCCCTGATACCATTATGTAAAACACCTCATAAATTGTAATTATTTTTTTTTACACGCATTAACTAGTAGTAATTAACCGACAGTTTACTCATGTTTTTAATTTATTGATGTTGATGTAAGTTATTAGTCTCATTTTTCTACTTACTACGCTAGGTTCCGTCGGCTGAGGTAGTGGCTATCTCCATCCATAAAGTTCAGCTACACCCGAAGGTGATGTTTTACAATTTCCTTGCTTTTATATAATAGTTTTCTAGGGATTTAGTATCCCTAAGGAGTGGGAGACTATATTATAGTCTTAACACCATATATTAATGTAATAAAGTGTTTAATAAAGTTTTAAATTCCATGGGCCTTACCATAGCCTAAGCTCATTGTATACAATGTGAGGAATACATCCTAAAGTGCGATGGTATAAGGTTTTGTAAAACATATGGTTTTCACCATAGTGTAAAACCCTCCATTGATTTATAAAGAAATGGTTATAAGTTATAATAAAAAGGTTCTTGGCATGTTCTATGTGAAGAATATTTGGTTATGATTTTATGCCATGGGTTTGCATATAATATAATATATGATTCATTGTGTTGATGTTTAAACCCATGGTTTGAGCTTGTTTAAAACATTTGATTGCAATGATTGTGGGCCATGAATTCCATGTGTGTGAGTTATGATGTTGTACCTTGTTTGACTTGGAAGTGTAAAATGTTTTTCCTCACTTCGAGTTGATAGCGTATCCAGGCCCTTCGACCTGGCTCGAGAGTGAATCTCATCCTTCCACCTATATGGTGATATTACAAGGGTTCCAAAAGGGTTTTTATTATGTCCTTTTCGGTTGTATGAACCTTCATTAGTGGTTTTTGGTCATTGTTCTTTAAATGGAAAGAGATGAAGCTCAGCTCTATCAATGGCGATGTTGTTAGGGTTTATTGAGTAAATCTTTTCCATAGTGTTAATGGAATTAAGCATGTTTTATTTTCCAAGGGCTTTTCATGGGATTTCATGCCTTCCTCGATATATGCAACATGTTGGTTGTGCCTTGAAGACCCCACCATTAACTCAACCATGCACACTTCCATTCTAACATGAAATATTTCTAAACCCATCTATGTAAAATTTGTTCGGTGAACTTGTTCGTTAAAGGATTCTATTGATTTACATTATCGCGGTTGTAGGAAGAGGAGGAATAAGGGTATGTCTAGAGGATATGATCCCTGGCCCTTTTTGCAACTCACCCAAGGTAAGGTCATTGGGTTTTATAAAACCTTTTTTTCAGTTTTCATTTTGTTATTTATCCAATTCTTACTGTAACATAAACATTTGTAAGTGTGGGGCATTGAAGGGGGAGGAGACAGGGTCACTTCCTCCTAGGCCTGCGTCTTTGAACGCCTCAAGTAAGACATAGAAACCCTATCTCTATGATTTTAATTCCATACTATGGTTTAAATAAATCCATTGTTTATATATATATTTTAAATGTGTTGTTCTAGGTACTTAAAACTGAGCGTTGAGGGGCCAAGAGGAGAGGACTCCACCTCTACATAAGATAATTTTATTTCATTCCAACCCTAAAGGGTTTACCCTTTGTTTATAGAAGGATTTACAACCTTGTTGCTTGTAAGGGTTTAAATGTATTAGTTTTGCAATTTTGTGCGGATTGCGATGATATTGTGGGTGCCATCTCAGATGGTCTTACCTCCACATCGATGGATTTGTTATTAAATTTTATTGTGTTTTTTACAACAAAGTGGAATCCATAAAACATGGATGTACAACCACATTATGTATGCATGCATGGTGTTATTTAAGCGATTACTATATGTTTAAAAAGGATGAGCCTTAGGGTCTTTATTGTGAATTGTATTCTGTATGTAGTCTTCGGTTTATAAGATGCCATCCTTGATGGTCTTACAACCATGAATATGTTTGATGAATATCATTTTTAATATTAAAACCACAACTCTATCAATAATAATGATGTTATTATTATTGTTATTATGGACCCGTAAGAGGGTTTTGTAATGATTTAAGTAACTATGTTTATTTGTTGCACATTGGGGTTGATCTTGTTTATAATGGAAACCATTAAATATGGAGTTATGACCATATTCATTGAATTTATACGATCCAATGAGTCTTTATGATTTATGTGCAATAGGTAATTATGAAATCATAATCTAAGACGGGGTAAGCATGCTTGTGATTTATTTGGAACAATAATGTTTGATATGTTGTACAATTGATTCCCTTGAACTAGTCAGGTACTCCTAGTTATTAAGTATGGATTATGTAGAGTATTTTTATATCTTGTTTATAGAGATAAACAATAATGTTTGATATGTTGTACAATTGATTCCCTTGAACTAGTCAGGTACTCCTAGTTATTAAGTATGGATTATGTAGAGTATTTTTATATCTTGTTTATAGAGATAATATTGGATATAATGGATCTTGATTTGATCACTTACGATCTATCATGGGAAGTATGTAAATTGGTTTGGATTTAATTAAATCACTTCTGATCTTTATTTACTTCTAGATCTATGATCCGGATATAATTTTTTACTTATGGATCCTTGATCTAGTTATGAGTGTTTAATTATGGATCCATAAATTATTTGTTATATATTAACTGTTTTTGTTTTGTAAGTGTTTAATCATGTAATATTTGTGTTTTATATGTTTGTTTGTATAACACCCATTCTGTATATTAATAAAACTCTATAATTATTTATGAAGGTGATTCCAGGATAGGTACTGAACTAGATTATTTATCCGAATGTATACTCATATAATCTTGGTGTTTTAATGATTAGAATAAATATTATTCCTCACTCTTCCTTAATCATAAGATATTTGTACTGAACTAGATTATTTATCAGAATGTATACTCATATAATCTTGGTGTTTTAATGATTAGAATAAATATTATTCCTCACTCTTCCTTAATCATAAGATATTTATATTTATACTAACAAACATAAAAAGGAAATCTAACACTCTAACTGGACTATCTTTCAGTCTTAGAAATTTAATGGAAATGAAAAGAGTACCGAGATATATTATAACTAAATCTACAACATAGGAAAGGAATAGACATAATTGATAAAATATATGTTAAGTAAGGAATTCGATTTCGAGTATACAAATCATTAATAAAATCCTTTACTCGGGTATGAATGCCCGATCTAAGAAATGTTAAAATTTTATATGCTAGACTAGATTCAATAGTTTTTAATTCAAAATCAAAGTAGCAACATATCCAAAATCACTAATAGAAACAAAATCACAAGATAGACACAANTTAAGATTTTATATGCTAGACTAGATTCAATAGTTTTTAATTCAAAATCAAAGTAGCAACATATCCAAAATCACTAATAGAAACAAAATCACAAGATAGACACAACATTTATTCTGGGAAACCCTCAAGGGGAATAAAACCCAACAAAACATCCTCTGTATAATCTGTATAAAATACAACCCCAAAAATAGGTGTTCTACGCCTTCTACTCTCTCTCTCTCTCTCTCTCTCTCTCTCTCTCTATCTCTCTCTCTCTCTCTCTCGTATTCTCTACTCAAGTGAGTGAGTCTGTGTTCAAATAAGAACCACAACTCCTCTATTTATACACAATGAATCAATTGACTTTTACCCCAACCAAGTCGGCCCCACTAAAATGTCTCGGCCAACTTCTCTTGGGAAGACTCAAAATAGTATATTATATAATTTATTAGGGTACTAAAGACCCGACACAAGTGGAGAATTTACCTCATGACTCTATGATGACCAAATACAATAGTACCACCCCAACAGAGGAATAATAACATCTCCCTTGGGTGACATCAGTAAAATACATTTAGAATATCCTTTGAAGTTATAATATATCAACCCTCCCCCTTAACGAGAAGGTTATTCTATTGAAAACGTCATCACATACTGTAGGAGAATAGAGAGACAATAATTATAGCAATATGTCAAGGTAGTACTATGAAATTGCAATCATAATAGTCTTGAGACTAAAGCATAATCTTACAGAAGATATGAGACAATTTACACAAAAAAAT
>LPNX010381593.1:0-12827 GCA_001517045.1 Pseudotsuga menziesii
TAAACATGAAAATTATAAAAACATAAATTTATTAAATTTGAAAACAAAATTATAAAAACATACATTTACCAAATTTTATAAATTTATAAAAAAAAAAATTAATTCCATTTAAATTGAAAAACAATTTAAATTGTTACCTCTTTGCTCCGACATTGTGACGAGGTTGGGTTGCTTTCGGGCGGCGGTCGTTGTTCCTCGGTCGAGTTCAGTGTTCCTCGGTCGAGCTCTGTCTCTTGGTCGAGCGATTGAAAATGACAATTGGGGCCCCCGCGGCCCCTTTTTATATTTTTTTTTGAAAAAGGTACCTCGGTCGAGGTATGTACCTCGACCGAGGTCCATACCTCGGTCGAGGTATTTATTAACCCTCGGTCATACCTCGACCGAGGGTTAATAAATACCTCGACCGAGGGCTGAAAAAAACCTCGGTCGAGGGCTTTATAAAACCTCGGTCGAGGTATTAATACCTCGGTCAAGGGTTTAACAAGCCCTCGACCGAGGTACATTTTTTTGTTTTTGGCAAGATGCGCTTGCCAAAAAGTGTTACCCAGGTCCGTGGATTCACCTAGGTGTGTTAGCCAATGCCCAGCCATGCCATGAATGCAATGATGCAAACCATTTAATAAAATTTAAGGATACGGATCCATATATGTTTCTCTTAAATGCCTACTACAGCAACCGTTCCTCACAATTTATAGTAAATCCCAGATAGAAGCACGAGGGGATTAAAGGAAGAGTTGGAGTCCCATGATAAATATTGGACACAAATAGTAGCTACTAGAATGCATTCAAGGAGATATATAATATATATGGATGGAAGTAGAACTTGGCATCCATTAAACTTCTTTAAGGAGGTGAAGCACCGAACCTTGAACTTGTAGAATGAGTGAATGCTTTGTGTTCAAGTCACACCACTTTTTTTCTCGGGCTTTAAAGTCTCCAACGATCTCCTAATCAGGGAATCTTGCCATTGCAATTTTATTTAATACCCTTCCGCCATTGTCTTCAACTAATCCAAATCCCTACAAATACACAGAGAAAACCCGTCTGCAATTTTCAATTTATCCTTTGACTTATGGATTTGTAATTTCTTCATCATTAAATAGGTATCAATGAAGATTCAGAGTATGGATATCTGCGCTCCGAATCTCGACGAAAGATGGAGGTCATCGGTAAGCCTTGAAGAACCATGCCAAGAAGATTTATGGGTTCTTTGATTTGCCAGTACTGGTCACCTGATGAGCATCCATTACACATTATGGATTCTATTATTTTAAATTTGGACTGTTTCTTGAACTCTCCATGTTATTATATATTCTCTTTAATGGACACTGCATAGTTTGACATCGGTATAGAAAATCCAAAGCCCTTTGAACTTTGATCTTTCATTCATTGGTGCATTTATCCTTTGTACTTTCATCATAATATTTTATATAAAACATAGCTGCAGCTACAGTCTACAAACGACCAAAACCACTATGCCAAGACTTTGTTGATTCAATTGCAACGCCGCCCACAACACACTTCAAGTCATGCGCATATAACCTACCACGCGACAACCACCTCTCCTGTTTGTCGCACACAATCTTTATTTTCGTTTTCTATTCCGCTGGCTTCGTTGTTTCATTTCTTTCTTTTCACCTACAGACTTAGAAGACGAGGAATACTAGTTGCTTGCCTGCTTACTCGCACAATGTTACTAGAATACCAATGAGTGAAGAAGTCAATCACTTCGTTTACTAGCACGATGGAAGAAGCCGCCTGGTTTCTGCAGGCGGCTTTGACAGGCATCCAGTTTGGCCTTGCATCGTCCAGGGAAATTGTAAGTGGATGCATGAAATAGAGAAGAATAATGGGCAATCGGGTTCTTGTTTACTGCAATTCTAAGGCAAATAATATATTTTATATTTTATCTCAGTTAAAACTCATTTTTAGGCCAAATCAATGGGAAACCACCTTTGAAGTCTGAATGTGTATGTTAAAACAAAATATAGCACCTTTTTTTTTGGTTGGGAGTACACTTCTAACCAGTTATCAGTCGTCACGACTCTCTCATCCTTGGTAATGAGCTTATAATTTTCCTGTTATGATCAGTGAAGAATCTCGAACAAAACCTGAGGTTGGGTCGCAGGTGGGATGAAGAGGGTTTAATAAACTTGTTTGAGCAATTACGAACTAAATTGTTTTCCTGGGAAAGGTACCACCCAAAGGATAAATAATTGACATGCTCTTAATTTGTTGAAAGACAAAAACCAACCATGATCAATGATCCAAGTTCATTTTCGCCAAAATAGCATCATGCAGAGAATTGTTAATTCCACAGTAACTCTGAAAATCACAGTTATTGTAACTTCTCATGAAGTTTCCTAGAAATTTTATTATATATTAGATTGTTTGTTTCACAAAAACGTTACACTAAAACAAAAATGTTTCACAAATTCAAACCCCTATACAGGCCGAGATGCAACTATTTAAGCTTTGATTGGGAAGTTGGACTCACCATCGCTACCCTGTAGCATGACAACAATATCGTGTAATTTAGTATTTTATGTAGCTTTGTATTTTAGAAAATGACGAGCACTTAAGTGCGTTTTGCAACCTATTCTTGCAATGTAATGATGTATTTAATATGGTTTTATAGAAATGAAAGAAAACGAATGTTTTTTAAATTCATTTTACAAAATGACATACTGGTTGAGTGCCTTTCGTGAGCAAAGAAAACAAAAACAAAATGGAAAATAAAGGGATGGTTAATTCTCATTCATATCACATTAAATTTGGTTGTTTGGTTGTTGAACTAGAAAATATTTTAAATTGTTTTGAATGATCTGCAATTATTTTAAATTGTCTTGAATGATTTGCAATACAATTGGGATTTTCGAAGGAGCTTATTTTCCCATAAAAACAATGAACTCCAATAGGTATTAAGTTATAATTTGGTTCGTGAATTCCAATAGATTATTATGTCATTTAAAGGGGTTTGTTCTTAAAATTGTAATTGCAATTGAATTTCTAGTTTTTGAATTCCTTAGAAGCTTATTGATAGATGGGTTTTATTTGTACAACACATTGATGCACAACTGAAACCAAAAATCCCAATGATAGTCGAAAACCATTGCCAACTTCCCAGACAGGTCCTTCCATTAGCACTGCTAGTACAGAGAGCATTCCTGTCATGTCCCCGACCCTCCGACCGGTGAAGAGGACGCTACCATGGCATTAACCATCTAGGCTACCAGCCCCATGAACATGTGAATTCATAAAAATGCTAAAACAGAATGCGTTGAAGTAGAACATACACAGATGCAATTATTTATCATACACAGCGGAAGCAACATTCATTCATACAACCATTCATTCAACATGTTCATCACATTCATTAATAGAAAATATGATTGCAGAAGTAAAATGGACAAGATCACTTATCTTATGAAGAACTCGTTCTGCAACCAGCTACGTCGCTGCAACGTTCCACCCAACCATAGGCTAGTGTGCTCCTTAATCTCTCAGCAACGCTGCCACCCCCGAGTTGGGCATGGTTCTCCAAGGAATAAGGGAACAAGCAGGCTTACACATAGCCAAGGATACACAAAACACATCCAAGCCAACACTGTTGGGTTTCTCAGGCCATCAACAAGACAACCAAGCCAACATGGTCAGGTTTATCAAGCCATCAAGGAGTTGGGAAAGGCTAAATGCTAAGCTAGTGAGCCCATTACAGAGCTAGGAACACCTACACTAGAACTAGCCTGACTTCTAAGACACCCACATGCACCCAACACAAGGAATCAGTCCCTTCTCTGCTACATAGTCCCTCAGGCCATGCATTCCCTTCCAGTGCTATTCAGGGGTTGTAGAGAAGAAAGCCAGCCCTCTAGCTCTGTCTGTGTGGTTTCCAACCACCAGGTTTATCAAGCAAACCAAGCCCTCATCCCTGCTCCCAACACATTCCGAAGACCAACCATTGCACACATGCAATTAATCAGCTATTACAGCTTAAACAGGGAAGACGACTCCAAACAATCCGCAACAGCCTCAAAGCATAACAACAAACACAGCTCATGGCATGGGGAAAACAACAGTCCGTCCTAGGAAACGAAGCCACCAGGGAGACTTACCCAGACCACACTGAGGAAGAAATACAATCTCTCGACCTGTGCATGCAATGAACAGACTCTCGTCCCCAAAATATAAAGAAGACCACAACAATCACAACAAACCTTGAGGAGAACGGCGACGACCATAACTTCACGGGAAGAACAACAGTTCCAATCTCAACATTAAAATGACGGGGAGATTACATGACCATACCAGTCTGTAAGGAGAACATACAGTTGAAAACGTGAATGGCCCCTTCACAGGAAAATCGTGGATGAAAGAGCACGGCTCCCAGCTCGCTGCGTGAGTCAAACCAAGAAAAATCCTGTGCGTGAGAATAATGAACAGACATTGGTTCCTGCGTGAGGATGAACAGCTTTGCCTATGCCCATGGATAATCAGACAATGGCAAGAATGCGTAGTGGAGAGAGTAGAATATCTGTGGGAGTGATGGCAGTGGTTTCTTTTGCCATTGTGAAGTCAACCATGGGTGGAGTGTGCGTGTGGGCAAGGACTGACAGTCCTGCCACACTCCACTCCCAAACAATAACTGCCTCAACTACTCAGTATCAGTTCTTAATGGTGGAGGTTGGGTAAGACAAGGGGAGATGACACATGGCTTTTTCCCTCATTGGCCAAGGTTTGACAATTCCCCCCCACCCCACCCTTATCCTTGTGAAAATCATGCCCCTTCTCAATTTAGTTGCAGTGATCATAGCTGGTCGGGTTATTTAATTAAAGATGCATATTTACATGATGACAAAACTCAATATGTATGTCGCATGCCCCGATATACCATCGGTGACAAATTTTCAACCTGAAACATAGCATAACCAATCAATGGTGGGGTCTTGGCCTTTAGCTCTGCACCATGATCACTACAATATATATATCATGTACATTTAATGCAACGGGGTCAAAACCGGGGTGTTACAATTCCAACTACTCGTAGGCTAGAGGAGCAATTAAGAATATCATCCCATTTGTTCACTTTAGGCCAAAGGGTGTTCTCCATGGAGGTGGGTTCGGCTATGTTTTCAAACACTGGATAGAAAAGAATGGTACTGCTACTGTCAAGCCGGGCATCGACCTCACTATTGCTGTCAAGACACTTCACGTTCATTTGATATACAAGCTATTGTTTTTTTGTTCTCCTTCTTGATATTTGCAATACAGGGTTCTTTTCCTAAAGTTTGTTTTCAGGTTCCTATTGCTTTGCATCGAAATCGGGTGATGGGATTTCATGTTGGCAGAGGATTTGGATTTTTAAGAAGCTTTAAGAATGCGCTATCTTGAAGGCCAACTTTGTGTGCCAGTCCAACACTATTGATTTTCGGATTTTTAGTAGGATTGTCTATGATATTTTTTTGTATCGTGATGACCTAAATCTTGTGGGTAGTTTTTCTGCCTATGTCGCTAGAAGCCTTAGAAAAATTTGATAGTAGAATCACTTAGAATATCTGAAAGGAATCCGAATGTTGGGAAGAAAATAATTGCTGGCATGTGCCAAACCTATTTACATTGTTATGTTAAAGTTTAAATAAAACTTTTAAAAAATTATATATATAAAACAAACCGTTTTTGTTTATTTGTTGTTGATCATGGAAGGATTCGATACAGGTACAGATGCTAATCTTTATGAAGCTTTCAAGTTAACCAGCAACAACATGTGATAATGTCGGGGACATTGCCACCACGTGGCTCTTGTTAGAAGATGGTTTGTCCTTACAAGTAAATTTGAATTATAAATAGTTAAGAGAGTTCCTAAAGTTGTTTTCAATATATAAGGAAAATGATTAAATTGGAAAGATCAGTATATAAAAGTGTTTCATAGGAAATTGATTCTTTAATAATGATTAAAATTTTAAAATAAAGAAGATTTAAATCATAGATAAATAAATAATCGTGTTAGTTTTTAATTAATTTATGTATAAATAAACTTTAAGAAAATATAATATTACATTTTTAACTTCTAAAAACTACATTGATCTAAAACTTAATTATTTACTTTATAATTATTAAACAATTAGATATGGCTGTCCCGATTTATTATTTGTGTATATTTGTTTATCTAAAGTTTACCATACAAACATTTATAAAAAATTACACTAAAAAAATAAGTTATATAAAGGTTATATAACAAAAAACAATAAGAATTATCACAACATTTTATATGTAAGTTGTATCTTCACATAAAAATTATTCTAAAGTCCGTGTTTTATGGTTTTGTTAAAATGATAAAAAAAATAGATAAGACAAATTATAGATCTCAGTACCGATTGTAATTTTACATATCAAAGATACACTAGGAAATTGGTTGTGTGAACTTAACACACTAGGAAATTGATTGTGTGAAATTAAGTGAATGACAATATCATGAGTGACCTTAATGATTTTGCTAAAACCTATTTAGTGATTCTTAAGCAACTAGTATGAAAGAGTGATGTCTGTCCACATGATAGGGTGTATGCTCTATTGTGTTGTTAGTGGATGTTGTAATGTTGACTTTGGAGCAAAGTGAGGATGCTATAACAACTCTAACAAATCCAAGAAGTTTGTTCCATGTTACATCAAGAGAGGTAAATTTATCTTAGGCTTTGTTCCTCTAAGAGGAAATTTCATGTGCTACATAAAGAATGAATATGGAATTACCTTGCTCGCAAAAATGACGTCATTTTTAATCCTTTTACTTTTATAAAAAAATGGCATGCTATTTTGTAGCTTGTAATGATATTTGTATATTGTGGTTTACTTCTCTTATAAAAATTTATAAAAATTGATTAGAGCAAGTTACAACCTTGCAATATATATATATAGAAAGATTCTTGTACATATATGATGCAATTGATGTAACTACAAGTTGAGATATTTCCCATTATAAACTGAAGTTATTATCATCACCACATTATAAGTGTGCCATCACATATATTACCATTTACTATTTAAAGCTAATTCACAACTTCCTCTCAAAAGTGTCACTTATCATTTACAACTAGAGTTCTAACTATATTATAACTATATTTTTTTAGTCATAATATCAATAAAAAAAACTTAAATTAATTATAAGATTAAAATACAAATTAAACTCATTTATCATCTTTTTAACATCTTTTTAAATATCACTATTAAATTAAATAAAAATAAGTTTTCTTACATAACTATTTCTTTAAATATTTTAATTAAATAACATTTTTTTTTATATATAATATTATAATTTAAATAACTGAATCAAATGTAAATAAAATCTATATATCTTAAATATGTTTTTTTACATAAATATTTGAATTAAATAACATTTCTTTTATATGTTTAACATTATAATCAAAACAATTTAATAACAACTTATTATAATTTAAATAACTAAATCAAATATAACTAAAATCTATAAAAATAATCTATTTATTTTAGATTTTCTACTCAACTAAAAGTTTGTAGAAAAAAAAAGTATAACAATCAAATATAACTAAAAACTATAAGAATAATCTATCTAGATTTTAGACTCGAGAGTTTTTGGTGGCAAAAAAGCCATATATGCATGCATGCCCAGATAGCAAAAAATGCATGTATAAAAAAGAAAACAACAACAACATGTATGTATGCATGCTTGCCGGGATGAGATGGCCATGCAAGGATATTTTCAACAAAAGGATTATTCAAAAGCTTTTCAAATATTCCCTCCACCATTTCAAGATTTGAAGGAGATAATTATTCAAGTTTATTCCAAGGAGAAGATCATGGAAATATGGATAGAATATCTTATCCAATATTTGTGAGGATTTGAAGCGATAATATTTTGTAATTATTGGAAAATGGTTGTACCTACTTGAGAGAGAAAAGTGGATCTACATTTATTAGTTGCTTGTCCTCTTTTCAAAGCAACTCATATATAAATAAGAGTGCTCTCTCTCTTCATTTGGGGGAGAGTATTTAGTCCTAAGTTAATGAAGGGTCTTTAGTCCTAAGTTAATGTAGAATCTTTAGTCCTAAGTTAATGTAGATTCTTTTAGTCATGAAGTGGATTTTGATTATTATGTAATGGAGATGGTGATGTAATGCAAAAATTAATTTTCATGTAATGTAATGTAAAGGAATAAAACATGTTTAGTTTTCATATTAATTTTAGCTTCGAATAAGTGTGCGCAATCTTCAATAAAAAATTAGGATGACTAAAAAAAATTTCTGGAATAACGAGAATAAAAGTGTCATATGAATTTTTTCACCATTTCTGACTTTTCAATTGGGTTTCACCTGCCCACGCTGAAACCTGCAAAAACAATTTAATGATAAATTTGTAAATGTAATCGCCCCCATCGCTAGCCTTCATTCTTCTACCTGGAGTAAAAATATGCAAACATAAACAACACATACTACTTATGGTCTGCAAATTGAAGTGTTGCGAGATTAATTTCTTTAAGAATTAGGTATTCCCAATGGAATCCATGTTTGTATTTGTTTGGAATTGAATCCACACCGCCTTTCTTTCCTTCCAAATCCAATTCACATTTTCTATACCTGTTCAAAACCAAAATCTATTCATGTTGATTGACAGCTCTGCATTTTTCTATGTTCGATATGGATTCACAATCCGTTCTCGTTTTTATCGTAAGAGAAAAGAGGCCTACATATCTCCAAATCATCACTACTTTGGTGACTTTGCGACTATCTTTAAACCACTTATGATCTAGCTCTTTAGTGGAATGATAATCATCTTCCCTACGACAGAATTTACGTACACAAAGAAGACGCAGAGTATATTCACCAAGATCCCATGCCTTATTAATCTATGTGTCACTCTTTGTTGATGCTACAGTTGTGAATTCATTCTCCACTGCCATCTAACTTCTTTCAATTTCAATCGATCTGAAGTAAGGGAAGGAAAAGAATGAAGATATTCTTGTGGAGTATCCTAAGGAGGAAAGGTTCTTCCATACACAAGAGAATGAACAGTTTTACCTGCAGATCGCAAAAGATAAAGTTCTAGACAATGTAAATTTGTATCACTCCGAGATTTTTTTGATATTATTGTTGAATAGATGTAGGGGGAGCTTGACCAACAGAGAAATATTTTGCAGATAACTAAACGAAACCATTTTTCTCGTCAGCCTGAGAATAGGATTAGTTAGGGTGTGTTTGTTGGAACTCCACCTCAACATATAGGAGAAATGACAATCAATGAACTATCAAAAAAATATTGGCAAGATCTAATTCAAAATATTCTAGATATCCCAAGCACAAATTTAGTGCAGTTTCTTTTAGGCCAACATATCTCTTTGGGAGTGGTGATTCTTGTTATTAGTAAGAGAAGATAATGTTGGAATTATACAGGTGATGTTAAACTCTTCTATCTGTGAGCCTAGGCTGTGCAGATGCCAAAATCATTGACTTTACTGATATGGATATCCATTTACCTACGTTGGTATATGTATCTAGGGAAAAGTGGCCAAGATATTGTAACACCCCAGTTTTTACCCCGTTTGCATTAAATGTATATGATGTATATTGTATTTAATCATGGTGTGGAGCTAAAGGAAAAATCCCCACCATCAATTTAGTGTTTTATGTTTTGGCAATTATAAATTGTTGCTGATGGTATTTTTTGCTAGCCTACACATTATAATTTTGGACATCATGTAAATATGCAATTTAATCAAAAACCCACAACCAGCTATGTCAATGCAAAAATAAAGAGATGGGGGCATGATTTCCTAAGGATAAGGGGGGTGATATTCAAACCTTTGGACCAATGGGGAAAATCCAATGTCAAAGTCAAAGGGAGAACCCATCAAACTATCAACTGCCCATTTCTTATCTTTTTTCCCTAATCATTTATTTCTATCGAAAATTGGTTGAGGTAGTTATTGCATGGGAATGGGAAGAGTGTGGGAAAAAATTCGAATGGAGCAGAGCACCCATTTTTGAAAAACGTGTTTTGACTCCTTGGCCAAGTAAAAACCCAAAAACGTCTACCCATTCCCTCATGCATCCACGTTTTTGGAGCTCCTGGGCACTCTCATTCACGTTTTTGTAGTTTCCAGTGTTTTTTCCCCATGGCTGGGAAGTTTTTTTGCTAACAGTCAGTGGATGGGATCTCTGCTGGGTGTTTTGGTTGTTTTTTTTCTCATTACCCGGCTGGGAAAAACGTTTTTGGGTTGCACAATGAGCGGGAGAAGAGACCCATGATTTTGTAGTGTGGTATGAATCCGTTTTTGCCCACGTGAAGGAAATAAACGTTTCTAAAAATGAATTGTACAGGATTAGATGTTTTACTCAATTGTCATTCCTGAGTTTGGCCTCTGTGATGTTTTCCTTCAATCCCCGGACTGTAATTGTTGTGTATACATCTTTTGTTTGGTCTCTAATTTGGTTTGGGAGTGGAAACGGGGTCTAAACTAGCTTGATAAGCCTAGTGTAAGAAGGAACCTCACATACAGATCTAGGGGGCTGATTTTCTTCTTTGCACACCCTGAATAACACTAGAAGGGAGGGCATAGCCTAAGGGATTGTGTAGCAGAGAAGGGGATGCTTCCTTATGTTGGGTGTGTAGATGTTTTGGAAGCCATGCTAGATCTAGTGCAAGTGTCCATAGCTCTGTGGTTGAGCTCAGTAGTTTAGCAGTAAGCCTTTATGGCTCCCTTGCAGCCTGATAAACCCAACTGTGTTGGCTTGGCTGAGTTTTTGGTTGTATCCTTGGCTATGTGTGAGTCTGCTAGTGTTCCCTTATTCCTTGTGGGAATCATGCCCAGCTCGAGGGTGGCAGTGGTGCTGAGAGATTGATGAGCACACTAGCCTATGGTTGGGTGGAATGTTGCAGCGACATAGCTAGTTGTAGGACAAGCTTCTTCCAATATAAGTACTCTTGTCTATGTTAATCTCTGCATTTGTATTTTCTTAATGAAATATGATGAACATGTCTAATGTGTTGAATTGATGAATTTCTTCCACTGTATAATTGCAATTGTATGCATCTGTGTATGTTTAATGTCGATGCATTTTATTTTTACATTCATCGGGCTAGATTGCTTGGATTAGCAACACCATGGTCATGTTCTCTCTCTGGTGGATGGGAGGGGACATGACAGATATGATCACAACAAGAAAGCACACCTGCTACATTAACCACCAGAGATTCTATCATTCGTTTTCTTAGAGAGGTAGTGTCTTTTTAATCGATTATGCCACCCCATCATACCACTTCCAACCAAATATTCAATCATCGATCGGTGGACACTTCTAGTACGTTTCATCCTCCTCATCACCCACTCAACTGTAGACATGCCCATGGAAAAGGAGAAATTGTGAAGGTTGTGATGTTGAAGCCATTCATTATTGTAGCTGTGTGGAGCATTCTAATATTCATGAGCACTTGTTTACCTAAGAATTATACGATTGTGCCATTTCCCATCGTTGTCGGATCTGGGAATCATTTACGATTAGTTTATGACAACTTTACGGTTGTTCAATTTCTTGAAAATATGCTTTGCATATAAGCCTTGTGGGTTCACTTTGTTTGAATGTTATGGCATCAACATTAGTTGTGGGACACTTTCCGCAGTTGTAGAACCAACATGTCACCAAATGTAATGTCACCATAGAAAGGAGGCTTGGGTATCCAAAGTCGAGACACAGACAACTTGCATATGAACTCCATCTCAGTGCTTATCGAACCTGACTATTTTGTTGTTAAGAAGCTTCTCTCTAAGGATTGATCATGTTGCCATAATGCGCTAGAATGACGAGCTCTCCTTTCCTTCTTTAAACGCGAATTTGTCTAATTGATTCCAGGATATGTCTGATGTTGGCCTCTTGCAATATAAAGTTTATTCAATGACAAGAGGAAATTCTGATATCAGCACATATCCTTGCAAATAAACCCCATGGAGAGTTGGAAGTGTATGAATGTAATGGTAAATATTTCTAAGTTTGTGCATCAATTGATAACTCAATTTTTAATGGTAATGCAGACCAAAAATCTATAGCATTCAACCTGGGGTAGTATGGAAACTTAGAGGTTGGGGACAACAACATAAAAAAAATTATATGGCATACCTGTGCTTGACAACAACATGGTCTCTTAACTCTTTCCTTGTGATGTTATGATGCTAATCGAATCTTGTTGCTTTTCTCTTGTAGGGTTTAATATATCTTCATTTTGTA
This sequence comes from Pseudotsuga menziesii, assembly GCA_001517045.1. NCBI lineage: Eukaryota > Viridiplantae > Streptophyta > Pinopsida > Pinales > Pinaceae > Pseudotsuga > Pseudotsuga menziesii. The sequence continues at coordinate 12,250 of LPNX010381593.1, forward strand.
ATGTATTGATTTAAATTCAAAATATTTTGGAAGCTATCTCCATGTGATCAGCCAAATTTTCGCAGTTCACCAAAGTCCAAGCATTAAGCTTATTACAAATCCAATCCATCCACACTTGCTTTAAGCATAGTAATGGCATTCTTTCTAAGAGACAAAGTACCAGAATAATCATGCATTTCCATACTGCCAGGGTCTTCATTTGATCTTTGTTGTACATACATAAATCTGTGAATTGTATAATAAGTATTGATGCTTGATTTTTTTCGATACATTCTATGATTTTGTGACAGGATCTCGAGATGATTTGCAACCATTTAGAATCAGTTCAATCACCTATTTTTGTCGACCTTCCTAGTATTTTCTATGCAGCTTGGGGTTTTCCATGTTATGTGTAGGATTCGTGTGGGCCAAGAATGCTCTCGACATCATGTTGATCCATTGATTTGCATTCTCTACTCTTCATAAATGGCCTTTATTTGTATTATGTAGTGCATTGGGTTTTGTTTGCAATTCTCTTTTAGTACATTAGCATAATTTGTATTATTTTAATTTTTGTCTTTGATTGTTAATATATATAT
>LPNX010381593.1:14628-31362 GCA_001517045.1 Pseudotsuga menziesii
TGTAATTATTGGAAATTGGTTGTACCTACTTGAGAGAGAAAAGTGGATCTACATTTATTAGTTGCTTATCCTCTTTTCAAAGCAACTCAAGCATATGGCAATGGGGAAAATTTTCACTATAGTTTCTTTACTCTCAAAGTTTCTCCTCCTCCAATGTTACGGAGAGAAGTTCCTATGGCTTGGGGTACCACAACAGATAGCTTTGACTCCATAAATCAATCTTTCCCAATATGCAATAGAAATAAAATGTCTAACACTAAAGGATCAGACCTCGTACCTTATTCCAGACGGTTGAAGTAGATCCCCGTTGAGCTTTCCAATCTTCAGCTTGAATTGATATAATACTTCCTCAACAACAAGTAAACAATACAAGCATACTATATATCATGGTGTTAGATCTATTCTAGCATATATAATCAATAATGTAAAAGCATTTGACATATTCCAATGGATACAATATTCAATCAAATACACATCATTGGACAAGGAAAGATAGTTCTTATTAATATAAATCAGAAATTACAAGATAGATACAACCTCTGACGGCACGTCTGCGAATCGAAGAAACTGAATCCCCCACTTGGGCCTCCACCACCTCAATCCTCCATCACTTAGATAGCAAGCTCACTAGCAAAAGGCAAGCTTGAGAAGAACACAACAGTGCTCCAAAGGGACAAAGGGATGCAGAATCAAGCATAAATTCTGGCAACAATGGACTATAGTTTCATTGCTTTCAATCTCTCTATATCTATATATATGCCTTCAATGTACCAAGGGGTTCCTTATATAGCTTCACAAGGGATAATGAAGGGTCGAATCCGAGCGATCTCAAGGCATATGGAAGGCCAGGAGTCGAATGAGTCGGATCCATGTCAAGGAAAACTACAAAAGGATTTGGACTATGCACACATCCCGATGTACGCGGATACAGGGGTCAAACCCGCGTATGTACGCGGTTATCGAGGAAAAAGCCACGTATATCATCTTTTATATAGTTTTAGGGATGATCAAGGAAACATCAAAGGATAAAATATGGTCCATGGGGTCTAAGGAGTCTGCTGCGGGACAGGGGAAGGCCATACAAAGTGTGATTCACCTAGAGTGGTGAAATCCGCTATAACAGATGCCCCCTAATGTGTGAGGTCAGAGGGGTCATACGATGGCCGAAATACATTATAAGTCCATCCCAGAAGTGGAGTGATGAAGGATCCCAAATGGAAGACCAGCCACCCAATCAGCATAGTACAATGATACAACTCTGCATACGACTACAAGTACATATAGCAGTCCCGGATACATAAGAGTACAATGGCCATGAATAGGCATAATACATGATATCACATATGTGGTCATCGCCACGTACAATATACATAGATCAGAATCTCCATGATGAAGATATACAATGGACTATGATCTCCAAAATGGCTGAAGATATACAATAGATCAAGATCTCCATAATGGCTGGAAATGTCTGACATACACTGGAATCAAATCACGAGAGCTGAAATGTCATGAACACTGGCACGATCAAGGAGGTAGCATATAAAAGATGCCACCAGTCTGGAAGGTCTTCTACACAAACCGCTACGAGTACATGTCCTACTATGAGAATAGAGGTGTCGAGGTTGAACATAGTAGTCCATCGTCTGATTATCGGTCATTGATGTATACCGTTAACAGACGCGAGATTACCCACCGATAATGATAATGGGAATCAAGGTACTACAGTGCAAACTAACAAGTGTGAATATATGTGTTGAGGTCGAACACTTGAGAGAGTCCATCGATCATAGGACATTGATGTATTCCCAAGAAACTGTCAATGGCGAGAGAACCTGCCACTGATGACTGCAAGTCTCAAGGCACTCAAAAGGACTCTAGATTCCGATCCCAGAATAAATGATCTGAAGTCGATGGGATGAAATCCGCTGGAAGGAGGGCATTAAGGCATCCCCCATAATCCAACACGAGGTACTCAGCAAAGCTGTCTAATGTGGAAGGACTCGATCATAAAGTGCACGAACCATTAACTGTACCAAGAATGGCCGACATGCAAAGTCAAGATAACTGAGGAATGGCTGACACAGGTTTCAACTTCCTTCGAACAAGAGCATAACGGCGTATGGTGACTGAATGAAGGCAGCATAGACTTGATATACAAACTGGGACTTCTCTGTGACACAAGAGGCATCAACAGAGGCTCCATAGGGACTGGAAGCTTAACCAGTCGGTGGAGATAAACTCAGATAACGAGTACAGATCCTAAGTCAAACTATAACCCAACCAATGGATGTGATATATAGTGCTCTGTTCGAAGGCGACACGACTCGACAGCTGCCAAAAGATAACATCTTTCCTTATCCGGCTTTTTGTTTTTTGTTTTTTTTGGACTTTTTCAGTTATTTGAAAAGCTTGAAAAAAGAATAAACTAGCTTTATAGTTACAAACTAGGAGGAGACGAGTGTCATAAGGGAAAACAAACTAGTTCCAAGCAATGGAACATACCTATGCTCAATGGAAGGATACATGTGTAGGATATCGACACTCGGGGGAAAAACCCCTCCCGGTAAAAAGGGAATCAAGCTGCGAAGGATAGAAAAATGGCTCTGCATGGCTAGACATGAGACAAGCTCGGGCTATATGGCTGAAACGCAATGTCAGGGAAGCCGGCATAAAGCTCAATAAGGCAGGCAAAACTCATGATAATGCATTCACAACTCGACATAAGGGGAGTCCGGAGGGAAAAAAGGCCAGCATAAGATCAAGAGGAGTATGAGGCTCTTGCTAAATGTCATGGCAATACTATACAATAGACTCCCACACCCTAAAGGAGAAAACGTTGGCATTGGCACCAAATGCAAATAAGGCGCTAACTAGGGTACCCATGTAAGGTGAGGCTCTACCACTCATATCATGCCACTTCTATAGCAGCAAGAAGGTTCCGTGACATAATAGAGTGGTTCGTACCTAAGGTTAAGATGGAACAGTCATAAGGCAATGTATAAGTGCAAGCAGATGTGAAATCCTAACCTATATGCCAGTTCAGACATAATACCTATGATAGGCACGAACGGTTTCTGGTCACAAAAGAAGCATCCAACAGACAACTTCAGACCCAAGGAAGACCCAACCACACTCACAACCCACCCAGCAACTTCCCACTGACATCAGACTCACCAAAAGGGAGGATGTACGTGACTGTATAAAGAACAGTTGCGTATGTACGCGCCTTTTGGCCAAACATCCGCGTATGTATGCGACTGTTGTCCAAAAACCCGTGGATACAGAGAAGGCAGTGGTAAAAAGCAGGTCAAGGCCAAACCAATAAAGGGGAGTGTCAATGGACAAACATACTATAAAATGCAACACAGAAACAGGGAGAAATAGAGAGCAAATCAATAATATCAAGCCCATTGTGCCGATAAAAACCCCAAAAGGAAAACTACTAGGAACTCCCCGGTAGAGTCTCCAATTCTGTTACGGAGAGAAATTCCTATGGCTTGGGGTACCACAACAGACAGCTTTGACTCCAGAAATCAATATTTCCCAATATGCAATAGAAATAAAATGTCTAACACTAAAGGATCAGACCTCGTACCTTATTCCGGACGGTTGAAGTAGATCCCCGTTGAGCTTTCCAATCTTCAGCTTGAATTGATATAATACTTCCTCAACAACAAGTAAACAATACAAGCATACTATATATCATGGTGTTAGATCTATTCTAGCATATATAATCAATAATGTAAAAGCATTTGACATATTCCAATGGATACAATATTCAATCAAATACACATCATTGGACAAGGAAAGATAGTTCTTATTAATATAAATCAGAGATTACAAGATAGATACAACCTCTGACGGCACGTCTGCGAATCGGAGAAACTGAATCCCCCACTTGGGCCTCCACCACCTCAATCCTCCATCACTTAGATAGCAAGCTCACTGGCAAAAGGCAAGCTTGGGAAGAACACAACAGTGCTCCAAAGGGACAAAGGGATGCAGACTCGAGCATAAATTCTGGCAACAATGGACTATAGTTTCGTTGCTTTCAATCTCTCTATATCTATATATATACCTTCAATGTACCAAGGGGTTCCTTATATAGATTCACAAGGGATAATGAAGGGTCAAATCTGAGCGATCTCAAGGCATATGGAAGGCCAGGAGTCGAATGAGTCGGATCCATGTCAAGGAAAACTCCAAAAGGATTTGGACTATGCACACATCTCGATGTACGCGGATACAGGGGTCAAACCTGCGTATGTACAAGGTTATCGGGGAAAAAGTCGCGTATATCATCTTTTATATAGTTTTAGGGATGATCAAGGAAACATCAAAGGATAAAATATGGTCCATGGGGTCTAAAGAGTCTGCAGCGGGACAGGGGAAGGCCATACAAAGTGTGATTCACCTAGAGTGGTGAAATTCGCTATAACATCCAATGCTTCACAATGGCTCAATATATAACCCTCAAATGGGAAATGGAGGGTCGAATCGAAGTGTTCCCAAGCATATGAAAGGCCAAGGATCAAGTTGTTCATTAATTGATGAGGAAAACTCCAAATATTTTTTTGTTTTTTAGTACAAAACCCAATGTACACGGGTTGTAATGGTGCAAGCTACGCATACACGAGCTTCATAACTGTTGATCCGCGTGTATCTCCAAAAGTGTCTTTTTTAGGGTTAAATTGAAGCATCAAGGCTATATTGAGTAAGGGGGGTATAATGAGTATGCATAGGGATAAGGGAAGGCCATAAAGGCACGATGAATACGGTGTGGCAAATCACGCTATAACACTAAGCCTACAACTTCCCCTTGGTTCAATTCCCATTGAAAAAACCACAATATTCGACTTGTCATCAAGCAACTATGGATTTTCTTCTTGTAGATTGCATAGTGTTTCCACCAACAATCTTAATACATTGACCACATGGTGCTTCCAAATCCAAGGAAGATCTAATAAAACCCTCCTTAGAAACCTCGAGAGTCATTGGATCTAAATCCTTGAAAATGATCAAATGATAGCAAAGCAAAAAGGGTTTCCAAAATTAACAAAAAATCAGACTGAAGAGAAAAAACTAAAGACAAATATGAGATAGGTTTGATTAAAGAGATTGTTTGGAGCACGCTCTTGCAATAACCACAACTGCCCTTAAATCCTATAATATATATATATAATTTACCTTAAATACCTTACATACCATACACCACATTAATTGACATCCTAGCTCTTAAAAGAACGACATCGAAATGATGAGTCCATAAGAATCATACCCTAAAGTTGCCTTGTTTTCCTATAATGTATTATGGGAATCTCTTGTAACTTTTGGATTTTGCCATTTTATGAAAAATAAGATTAGATTCCTATTTTATGAAGAAGAAAAAAATTGGATTTTACCATACCAACATCAATCATGTGAGAAAAGTGAAACTACTTTTGATTACGTAAGCAGGACACGTTAACAATACTTTTAGTGAACGTCTTCTTCAAGATTCATTGAATCAATTTCATGGCCATGCAGGTACGCTCCCATATTTGTTTCATTGGACAAGGAGGATGACGTGGATCTTATATTTTCCCAAAGTTAGGACATGCACATGCAACCACCGTTAGGATGGGATGGCCAAATTCTTGGTCTGTTGACACGTCACCACTTTTTCTCCACCGACAAACGCTCCACCTCACGCTGACCACTACAAATATGAGTACAGTGTGTTTTTTTCTTTACAGGCCCATGCATAGACGTTTTCTTGAATTTTACCTGTGTACTTTTGTTACTCAACCTCTCCTAAGGGAAGGTGGTCCTTTTTTCTTCAAGGCATGTATAGACTTTTTCTTCAAGTATTTTATTACTCAACCTCTGGTCCTTTTTTCTTCAAGGCATGTATAGACTTTTTCTTCAAGTATTTTATTACCCAAACTCTGGTCCTTTTTTCTTCAAGGCATTTATGGACTTTTTCTTCAAGTATTTTATCACTCAACCTCTTTGCAGGCAAGTACTTTCTTTTTTCTTCATAAAGTCTAAGAAATGGGTTTTTATTACTAATCCTATGTACACATAGAGTGATTGGGAAGGACCTTGCTATTTATAATAAAATTTATTACTTTAAAAAAATGGTGATATATGTATTTAATAATTTTTATATGTTTTATTTATTTATTTAGAAAGTGAAAATAAAGTGAATATAAAAATGGAGAAAAAAATATATCTATTAAATTATGATTTTTAATTAAATATTTATAACAAAACTTCTTAAAAAAATAACATTAAAAGTTAAACTTATGAACCGGAATTATATATTGGAAAACTATCAATACAAATATCTTAAATTATTTTTTTTGGAAAAAATATCTTAAATGAGCTAATAAACACAATATTAAAACTTAAACCTTTCTTGCTCAAATCATCTAGAAGCTTGTACTAGAACCACATCAAATGATTTGTCACTTAGACAACTATGCCTCAACTCAAAAATAATACAAATATCTTAAATTATTTTTTTTGAAAAAAATATCTTAAATGAGCTAATAAACACAATATTAAAACTTAAACCTTTCTTACTCAAATCATCTCGAAGCTTGTACTAGAACCACATCAAATGATTTATCACTTAGACAACTATGCCTCAACTCAAAAATACTTATATTGTATTTTTGAAATAATATACAAGATATAGTGATATATAATTGTGTAGTAGTCTAAATATTAGGTAATTTGTCTTTTTTTTAGTTTTTTTTTAAATTATTTTTTCCCACAATGTGATCTGAATTGTTGGAATTGCAGATATATAGTGTTGAAATTGCATCAATAATAACTAGAAAAATCAAAATCATTTAAATTTTAGATAACTTTTATAATTATATTTTTGTGATATGATAGTTTGCTTAAATAATTTGACTTGTCATAGTAAAGTTATATTGGTAAAAAAATTATAACACCAAATCCATCAAATTACTAAAAAAAAATTCACATTTTCTATAAAAAAGCATAAATTTAAAATATACTAATATCTTTAATTTTATATAAAAACTCATATATATATAAACGTGAGGTTATATCATGAAAAATTATCGTTGGAGCCACGATGGTGCTCTGCGGCTACAAGCTTGAAGGAGAGGCTTCGCGCAGAGGGAGAAACACAGCACCACCTTTTTAAATTTTTGACGTTTTAAGGATGCAAAGAATGAGCCGCAGGTGTAAGCTGGAGGGGCTCAACGGGGCATTTCAAGCATGTACAGTGAGGAGGTTGATTACAACAACGACAGTGACTGTGGTCCATTTTTTGCACTCAAAACGAGGTTCAATACACAATTGAAGGAAATGGTGCAGGAGGAAGGTGATAATGGAACAGAATCCATGAAAACCCATAATATGGATGACGCAAAGCAAAAGAAGGATAGTACAAAGACAACAACTTCTCAACCGAAGAAACGTCGTGGGATGAAAGGATGGAAAAGAAAGCCTAGAATTAAATTGTTGGCAAGGATATAGCCTTCGATCAAATTTTAGAATTCCTGGTTCAAGCGCTGGTGGGGCGCTTCTGTGGAAAGATAACCTCAAGACTCTCACTGTAACACTGGATAAAGGAGAATTGGGGTAATCTCTTAGGTTATGAACGAACCTTCTACACACTCCCCATAGGCTGGTTCTTAATCAAAGTCCGAAGCATGGAGGATAACACCAAGCTATTACACCAAACTGGAGCTAGGGTCCATCAGGTTTGATTCTCAGAAAATGGATAGTAGATTTTAATGCTTACAAAGCACCTCATAATGTGCAGCAGGTCTGGGTCATCTTTCTAGGGCTCTCGATGGTTTTTTGGTAACCCAAGATATTCGAATCCATTGGAAACAGGTTAGGGAAGTTCATAGCCTTGGAGGACAATTGGGAGACCAAATTAGACCGGAGATGTGCTAGTATTCTGGTTGAATTGGACATGAGGGATAGATTATATGAGGAGCTTAAGATAGTGATGCATGGAAGCACCTGGTGGCAGCGATTGGACTATTGGAAGATTCTGTTCAGATGCTTCAATTGCAGGAACGTCAGTCACATGCAGAAGGATTGTCCAAAAAACGCCATGAAGCCCATTCATAAGAAGATATGGGTGAAAAAGGAAAAACCAGTAATCAGAGTCGTAGAGAATTCAGGTTGTAGTGATGCTGAGGGTAGAGGGCTCTCCAAACAGGAAGTGTTTCAAGATGTTCAAGACAAAGGGAAAAAGATTTTAACTTCGGAGGTTGACGACACCTTATCCATGCAGGGTGGTGAATGTAAGAGAAAGTGACAGGGCCTTAAAAAACGGAATATTGTAAAGGTATCAACAAAGATAACAGAGACTGTAGCTGGAAAAGTCAACCCTCTACATAAGTTACTGTGGTTCGGGATGCGGGCTCGTCTCACAAGGTTAAAGGTACATCACCTCCATTACTTGTGCTGGTCACCTCTGGTTTTACCGTTTCCCCTCTGAAAGAATAGTCTTTGATTTAAAAAAAAAAAAACGACTTTAAAAGATCTTATGAACTTAGGTATTGAAGCTCTTCTTTAGATAAATCAGAGGAAGGGATCTCTTCTAGAGGATTGGCTCTCAATTCCTCACAAAAACTTAGACTAGGCAGAAAAAGCTTACTCTCCAAGGCTCAAGTTCAAGAATCCTTAGATATTAAACAAGGGAGACAAGCATCACTCAAGCAGGATCTTAGAGTAACGTGCCCTGGAGGGGGTGCCTAATGCATCTTCTATCTTGCAATTCAAGAGGCCTGGGGGGGGCTCTGAAAAAACCGTCCTAAAAAAGGTTTTTCAACAACTTCAAACCCACAATTTTAATGATCCAGGAAACTATGTTAGAAGGTTCAAAAGCATAATCCATAGTCAAGGAGATCCTCAAAGACTGGGAAATGTAAATTTTAGATGCCGAGGGGCACTCGAGAGGTTTATTAACAGCATGGAGTCCAATATTGGAAAAAATTGCAACAAGAAAACATGATTTAGTTTTAGAAACCAAACTTAGTGACAAAGAAATAGGGATAGAGTTCACAATTCTAAATGTGTATAGACCCTTCTTTGATCGAAAAATCTTTTGGGAGAAGTTCAGTCTTAGTAGAGCAATGGATCAAACCAATGTTATCTTAGGGGGAGACCTAAATTTAATACTCTATGTGGGAGAAGTTTGGGTCGAAAATGCCAGACAAGATGCCCTGATTCCTTTTTTCCTGAATTTCATTGAAAAGGAGAAGTTGGTGGATATTGCTCCTCTAAAACTTGAACCAACCTGGTGGAATAAGAGAGGAGGTACACAAGCCATCTCTAAAAGACTGGATCGATTCTTGGTCAAAGAAAGTATCCTAAGTGGAAACCTAACCCTAAAATCTATAGTAGAGATAGGGGGAATTCTGATCATGGACCTATCTCCTTGTTAGTAAGACCCCTAGACAAGAAATCTCCAGCCCCTTTTAAATTTAACCCCCTTTGCTTGGAAGATGAAAAGTATAGAGTCCAAATTCAAAATGCTTGGTAGCCCATAAGAAGAGAACCGAAACACATTGCAATGCAACAACTTGCAGACAACCTTTCTAGGGCACAAAACTTTCCAAAGAATGGGACAAAATACATAAGGACTCCTTACAAAAAGAACTGAAGGAAGTAGAAGAAAGGCTAGAGGTATTATTCCAGGAAAATGAGCGTGGAGTTTTCAGCCTTGAGGAAACTGAACTGTTGAAATTCTTGGAGAATAAGAAATAAATGCTTCTAGCTAATGAAGAAAAAATACCACGCCTAAAAAGTAGGGCATTGTGGCTTGAGGCAAGGGACAAGAACTCCAAATTATTTCACAGCTATGCCCCCCACAGGAGAAATATAAACACTATATGTGAAATCAGAAACAGGGAGGGAAGATTGGCACGCTCCTTTGAGGAGAAAGAAGAAGCAAGGGTCGATTTTTTTCAAAACATTTTCAAAGAACTAGAAGGATGCCCAATTTAGGAAATTCTGGATTTTTTACGGTTTTTTCTGAGAATGATAACTGAACAAATGAATGAAGAACTCACAAAGGAAATCTCTAAGGAAGAGATCAGTTATACTTTACATTCTTTTCAAAAAAGAACAAGCCCTGGGCTTGATGGTTTTACCCTGGAATTTTACCTTGGCTTTTATGATATGATGAAAAATGATATTCTAAAGGTGGTTAAAAAATCACGGGGTTATGGGAAAGTGCTAGGGAGTTTAAATTCAACTTTTATGACCCTAATTCCAAAAAAACAGAAAGCTCAACCATTTGATGATTTTAGACCTATCTCATGTTGTAACATGATTTACAAAATCATCGCCAAGGTCTGAGCTTTAAGGATCAAACCAGTTCTAAGTGAAATTATTTCTGAAGAACAATTTGGTTTTTTAAATAACAGACAGATTCATGATGCAGTGTCATTGGCTTAGGATACAATTCACACGATCAAAAAGGAAAAACAAAGAGCTTTTGCTTTAAAGCTAGACTTATCTAAAGCTTATGACAAGGTATGATGGACATCTATAAGATTGTTATTGATAAAAAATGGAGTAGCCCTAGAAGAAGTAGAGTGGATTGTGGGGTGTCTACAATCCACCTCTTTTGATGTTCTAATCAATGGATCCCCTTCAAAAAAAATTCTCCCCACAAGAGGGTTAAGGCAGGGATTCCCTCTCTCTCCCTTCATCTTCCTTCTAGTGGCAGAAGCACTGAGTAGGATCATCCACAAAGCCAAAGAAGACATGGTAATAAAGGGCATTAAAGTGTCCAATACTAAAGAAGTCACACACACACTCTTTGTAGATGATGTACTGATATTTGGTGAAGCATCCATCGGGGACCTTGAGGCATTCACAGTCTAATATACAAGTACAAAAGTGCCACAGGAATGGTGATCAACAAGGGAAAATCCAATCTCATTCATAATGATTTCCTTGATGATATGTTACAAAGGACAAGGGATATATTACCTTATCAAATCACTCGTGTTGAGGAGGGCTTCAAATACCTGGGATTTGTGCTGAAATGAAATTGTTACTCATTCCAAGAATGGGTATGGTTATTCAAAAAGATAGAGAGCAAGATAAACAACTGGGCAAATCGGTTCCTTTCCAGAGGGGGAAGGCTAGTACTCCTAAAAGTAGTCTTACAAAGCATCCTAGTGTACTGGGCTTCAATAGCATATATACCTAAGGGTATTTTGACAATAATTAGAAAGAAATGCTTCTCATTTTTGTGGACAGCAAGCAAGTAGGCTGAAGGGATTCCCTTGGTAAAGTGGAAGATCCTAGCCCGTCCAAAGGAACTAGGAGGATGGGGTATAAAGAATTTAGAGTTGTTTTGCAAAGCCCTAGCGGCAAAAACCATGTGGAGATTCCTCCAAAACTCTGAAACACTATGGGGAAGGATCATTTTGTCCAAATACTGCTCTGGATCCAGCTTAACAGAATGGATTAGAAATCCAGATAAAACGTTCAAGAATGGTTCAATTGGTTGGAAGGTAATGATCCTGGCCTATCCTTTAGTTGGTCATTGGATTGCTTAGAATATAGGTGAGAGTGGGAGAAGATACTTGGGCCAGGGCAAGAGAAAGTTTCAGGCTATCTCCACGGTTAGTACACCTTTCTAAGGTCGCAACGAGTTTTCTCCTTATCAGACACATGTTCTGATCAGGCCCTAAGAGGGAGGAGAAGGTGGAAAAGTGCCCAGGAACTTAGTCTAACATGATATCACGCTGCAGAATGGAATAGATTCCTCAATTTATTAGTCTCAGATTTTATCCATCTAAGTTCAGAACCAGACAGGGTAATCTGGACAAAAAATCCAAAAACAGGGCAGTATTCAGCCAAACTAGGCTATCAAGTGGCAATTAAAGAACTCATAGTGAGGGAGGACCAATGGTGGTGGAAAAGGTTATGGAAAATTCAAAGCCCTCTAAAGACCATTATCACAATGTGGCTAGCATTATCAAATAAATTATTAACATGGGAAATACTGAAGAAGAGAGGTTTTGAAGGCCCAGGAATATGCACACTATGCAAAATGAGCGATGAAACGAGTTCTAATTTGTTTGCCTTACGCCCATATGCAGAAAGCGTATGGATGGGCGTGATAGGAAATCTCACAACATGAAGTTCCCATGAAAGAGCAAGTGCAACCTTAGAGGAACTAACTAAAACATGGTGGCTTGATGAGGGGGTAGGTCCATATGAAGCCTTCCCTGTTCTTTTTGTTTACAGTATATGGGAGGCTCGGAAAAGATCCATTTTCAATAATACATGGACACCTCCTGACATCACCATTACTCTGTTAATGAATAAGATACAAGAGCACAAGATCAACATTGCCATATCCAAAAAGAGAATAATCAGAGCTCCGGTTATAAACAGTGATACTCCATGGGCCTTTTTCGAAGGTGCTAGCGAGGGTGAACCATCGTTGGGAGGTGCTGGGGCAGTCATACACATCTTTGCAAAGAAAAAATTGCTAGTCAAATATGCTTTGGGACAAGCTTCAAATAATAGGGCAGAACTTGCTGCATTATGGGCAGCCTTAAAGGTGGCCCTCAACAATCAGATACAGGACATCCAGATTTTTGGCGATTCCAACATTGTGGTGGACTGGGTAAATGGCAGAAATAACATCAGAGTTCCTCACCTTCAACATTTACTTGTCGAAATTCAGAATCTAAAATCACAATTCAGAAGGATATCCTTTGCACACATATATACAGAGAATTGAACAAAGAAGTTGATACCCTTTCAAAACAGGCTTTGGCTTATCAGCCAGGAATGCTGGAGATAGAAGAAGCAGCAGATGGGATTTCAACCTTACACTATGAAACGATTTAAATCGATATTTATGCAAATTTTGTAAACAAAATGACTTCTTATGGTTTTAGAAACCATAAATCCTGTTTCATGTTTTTGATGGGAGCCTGTAAGGCTGTTTTATGTAAACCTGTAAGGATGAATTTTGATGTAAGCTCGTCAGAGAAGTTCATGTTTATTCTATGAATAAAATGTTTTTTTCTTTGGAATATATATATATATATAAACTCACAATTATATATTAATAAAAAATTACAATATAATAATATTTGATAAATATTCAAGAACTTAAATTATCTACCCACCTAAAACGTTCAAATTATACCATTATGTAGTGATTTAATTGCTAAAGTCTACAAATGTGTGCATACACTACCCCCTCTAGATTTGAACATGTGACCTCCTAAGAGGAAACACATACTCTTAACCATTACAACACCATAAACCATATCAACATAACATTATTTTTATTACAATGCCAATTAAACATATTGATAAGAGTAATATATTGGAATATACATGACATGATGGATTAGCCAAAATGTGGGACCACTTGATGGAGAAGGATTGAGCATCTTTTCATGTGATAGGTGGTCATTAAATAAAAGTTTTTTTTTTAAATAAATAATAAGCTATATTGAAAATCAATATTTATTTAAATTTATTTATTAAAAAATATTATTAAGTATTATTGTTAATCAATTATAAAAAACTTTATTTAAATAATTTAAAATATTCATATCAAACCTTTTTCATATTTAAATTTACAATTTTAATATGTAGAATATATGTATTTTATTTTACATCTCCAAATAATAAAATAAAAAAACCTTTGTTGAAATAATTAAAAATGTTCATATTAATTATTTTCGTATTTAAATTTAGAATTTTAATATTTAACATATATGTTATTTAGTTTACATCTTCAAATACTTTATAAAGATAATTGAAATATGCAAATTTAATTTGAAGAGTAAGCTTATATAAGATAATAGAAATATGCAAATTTAATTTGAAGAGTAAGCTTATATTCTTAAAAATTAATAATTTTGTTTGTACAATGTAGGAATTTGGAATGGAAGGCCTATTGGGTAATGAGTATGAATAAGGGATGGGTAAGAGGGTTTTGATTTTTTTTTTACAATTTTGGTTACAATATCTTATCTTTTTGGTAGAGATAAAGCGTTTTTCCATTTAACATTAAGGCTAGCTTTAGCTTAGGTTATAAACCCATTTCTAAGATATAGAGATTTCTAACTTGAAAAAAAAAAAGCAAAAACAAGAATTCAAGATTTTCAAATCTTAAGAATAGTGTTAGTGGTAGCATGTCATCCATTTTTATGTGTAGTGACTTTTACTTTTAAGTGTGTAATAGGTTTATTAAGAGCCAGCTTAGCTCTATGCTTTGGGATAAGTTTAAGGTGTTATGATTAATAAGGATAATTCTATTAATGACATGTATTTTTGGGTAATTTGTGTTTGGAAATTCTTATATTTATGATTGTTTTTAATATTTTTTAAGTTTAGAAATCAATTTAAAGTTCCTTAAAAACTTACGGATTCAAGAATTTGTTTTCTAATAGTTAATGGAACATCAAATTCTTATTGAGAATGTACTAGAAACATAAAGTAAAAGTTAATCAAAACTCATCCTTTTTCGTTGAAAATATTGATGCATGATAAAGTAAGCAAATATTTTAGTGAAAGATCTATTTTTTGCCTAAATCTCATAAGATTTTGATAGGATTTCTCTTACAACTAGTTTGATCCAAATTATCTGCATGGTATAAGTTGTTTCGAGAGATTCTTTTCAATTTTAAAATGATCATGTCTTCATTAGAAACACAAATCTTAAACCTTATATGTTGTTGGATTTTAACGATTAAAAAAAATACTATGATATTAGGTGTCATTATTTTGAATTGAAATTTGAAAACACATAATCCCATTCTCCAAAAACATGACATGCTTGCAATAATGAGAGGGTGATCCTTATGTATCCAATAGACTTTTTGTGCTCCTAGAGGCAAGTGAGGGAGCACCATTGGATCTCTCATTTAGCTATGCTGCCACCCTCGCCTCTAGGAGCACAAGAAGTCCATTAAAACATAAGAATTGTCATAATAAAAATTTCCAATATCTCTAAATCATGTAATCATGTTTTCAAATCCAACGATGCTCTCTCAGTTGCCTCTAAAATTGCAAAAAATCCACATTTTTTATATCCAAGAGGAACCCTCCAAACCACCCAACGAGCAATGTTAATTGTGTCACCTGGAAATAAACCTCTCGAACCATGAACAATCTTGATTTTGGATCCAACTACACTCCCTCACTTGCCTTTAGGAGCGCAATAAGGCAAGAGCTATCCATTGAGCTGCAGAGCATTTAATGGGGCTGCAGCGGGCCTACAGACCGTTGGATCTCGAGCAGCTCGAGATCCAACGGTCTGTAGGCCTACTGCAGCCCCATTAAATGCTCTGCAGCTCAATGAATAGCTCTGGCCGCGCAATAAGTCCATTAGAACACAAGAATTGCCATAATAAAAAATTTCAATATCTCTAAATCATGTAATCATGTTTTCAAATCCAACGATGCTCTTTCAAAAAGTCCATATTTTTTATATCCAAGAGGAACCCTCCAAACTTCCCAACGAGCAATGTTAACTATGTCACTTAACTCTATAAACTTCTCGAACCGGGCACATTTGAAATTTCCTGTCTTGGATGCTTTTTCTCTTCTTTTTCTTGCTGTTCCAAGAAAAGATTAATTTTTTTAGTCTGCTTTATCACTTCATCTGAAATCTTTTCAATTTCTTGGGTATCTTTTTCTTCATGGACTTGCCCTGTCTCACCTATTGGACTTTCTTCTTGACTTTCCAAGGATTGTATGTATTCATACTATTTTTGCTGGCTTTCATCATTCTCTTCTAGTGCTGACTTATTTCGAGCTTGCTGATGTTTCCTTGGCTTTTTCTTATGAGTGGTGAATATTTGATCTTTCTTTTGGAACTGTCTTTCTTCTTTCATTATGCTCCTGGTTCTTATTCTTCTCTGAGGCTGTTTTGAGCTTGCTGCCCCAAAGTTATCTTCATCATCTGTGATCATCAACACCTCTTTTTCTTTCTTTTTCCCCTTAAGCAGTTTTGAGCTTGTTGCTTCAGGGTTATGTTCTTCATCCTTGAGGTATGTTATCATCAACTGTTTGTATTCTTTCAAGCTTTCTTCAGGAAACTCTTCTAGTTCTTCAAACTGATTATGAATTATAAATTCCTGCCATGTCAGGTTTTGCTTTTGTAACTCATATGTGATGATTATTTTGATGAGCCCACAATGGAAAAGGCTTGTTAATTTATCTTCTACATGCTTTTGAACAGCCTTAGCCATCTTGGAAAGGCTCCGTAATAAAAAATGGGGCATGTTAATCTCACAATCACCCCTCAAATGCTGCAATAGCTTGATATGATAAAGATATACAATACTAAATCGGCCTTCACAGGTGATGAATATTTGGATGATATATACTATTTCATCGCAGGGATGAACCAACCAACTCCTTGGTACTCCCTTCTTCCATTTCACTGAACCTGCCCTTGACCTGCATAGAAAGGGTGTCCATGCCTTCTCCTTGAATTGTTTGGTTTTAAAGAATCTCTCTCCTTGCTATGGTAAGCCAACGATCTGTGCCAAAATATCTTCAGACAGTCTGAAATTCAAATTTCCTACTGTAGCCCTCTCTCCATCAAATGAGTTAGCAAAGGCTAGGCTAACATTGTCATTGTGCCCATCAAAATTTTCAAGAACAGATACCCACTGTTTCCTCTCAAAAATTTCCATACATTTCTCATGAATAACAGTGGAATCGAATTTCTCTGGGTCCAATCTAGATACC
>LPNX010381593.1:40385-54845 GCA_001517045.1 Pseudotsuga menziesii
GGCATTTTTTAACAACCGCCTTGAAAAATTCAATTCTCATGTCTTTTGGGGGGAGGGGTTAAATAAGAACACCCCTAAATTTATTTTTGAAGGTGGGTTTTTGACAACCCCCTCCCTAAATTTCATGAGATTTTAACTTTTGGAGGCAACTTTTTTAATACCACCTAAAAGTCATGAAAATTTACTTTTGGAGGCGATTATAAATAGTTAAGAGAGTTCCTAAAGTTGTTTTCAATATATAAGGAAAATGATTAAATTGGAAAGATCAATATATAAAAGTGTTTCATAGGAAATTGATTCTTTAATAATGATTAAAATTTTAAAATAAAGAAGATTTAAATCATAGATAAATAAATAATCGTGTTGGTTTTTAATTAATTTATGTATAAATAAACTTTAAGAAAATATAATATTACATTTTTTAACTTCTAAAAACTACATTGATCTAAAACTTAATTATTTATTTTATAACTATTAAACAATTAGATATGGCTATCCCGATTTATTATTTGTGTATATTTGTTTATCTAAAGTTTACCATACAAACATTTATAAGAAATTACACTAAAAAACATAAGTTATATAACAAAAAACAATAAGAATTTTCACAACATTTTATATGTAAGTTGTATCTTCACATAAAAATTATTCTAAAGTCTGTGTTTTATGGTTTTGTCAAAATGATAAAAAAAAATAGATAAGACAAATTATAGATCTCAGTACCGATTGCAATTTTACATATCAAAGATACACTAGGAAATTGGTTGTGTGAACTTAACACACTAGGAAATTGGTTGTGTGAACTTAACACACTAGGAAATCGATTGTGTGAAATTAAGTGAAAGACAATATCATGAGTGACCTTAATGATTTTGCTAAAACCTATTTAGTGATTCTTAAGCAATTAGTACGAAAGAGTGATGTCCCTCCACATGATAGGGTGTATGCTCTATTGTGTTGTTAGTGGATGTTGTAATGTTGACTTTGGAGCAAAGTGAGGATGCTATAACAACTATAACAAATCCAAGAAGTTTGTTCCATGTTACATCAAGAGAGGTAAATTTATCTTAGGCTTAGTTCCTCTAAGAGGAAATTTCATGTGCTACATAAAGAATGAATATGGAATTACCTTGCTCGCAAAAATGACATCATTTTTAATCCTTTTACTTTTATAAAAAAATGGCATGTTATTTTGTAGCTTGTAATGATATTTGTATATTGTGGTTTACTTCTCTTATAAAAATTTATAAAAATTGATTAGAGCAAGTTACAATCTTGCAATATATATATATATAGTTTATTTAGAAAGATTCTTGTACATATATGATGCAATTGATGTAACTACAAGTTGACATATTTCCCATTATAAACTGAAGTTATTATCATCACCACATTATAAATGTGTCATCACATATATTACCATTTACTATTTAAAGCTAATTCACAACTTCCTCTCAAAAGTGTCACTTATCATTTACAACTAGAGTTCTAACTATATTTTTTTAGTCATAATCAAATTCATAATATCAATAATAATAATAAAAACTTAAATTAATTATAAAATTAAAATACAAATTAAACTCATTTATCATCTTTTTAACATCTTTTTAAATATCTTTAACATGCTCACTATTAAATTAAATAAAAATAAGTTTTCTTACATACCTATTTCTTTAAATATTTTAATTAAATAACATTTTCTTTATTATATATAATATTATAATTTAAACAAGTGGAATAAGCAACAAAGTTGCTTAGTACCTGCCTCCTAAGAAGAGATTGAAAATATATAGCAATAGGATAATTTTGCTATAAAAATATATGACAAAACAAATATAATTACAATTTGAAAGAAATTAAAAACAAAAATGAATTAAAAAATGTCCATTTAAATACGATATAGGTTATTGCAATGTAGCATAAAACAAGCATATTCAAGCTTCCTTACATACTTCTAGTAATATTCTTGACTTATGTTATAAAAATATGCAAGTTTCTTTATAGACTAGCATAAATAGGAAATGAGAAATAATAGCTTATAAGACTATAAATTAGTATCATTGTTGTGAGAATAGTTTATTTATATTTTATTATAAATTTATAATGTTATACAAATATGCAAGTTTTTTTTATAGACTAGCATAAATAGGAAATGAGAACTTATAAGACCATAAATTAATTTCATTGTTGTAAGAATAGTTTATTTATATTTTATTATAAATTTATAATTTATAATTTAAAATAAATTTAATTATTTTAAATTGGAAAAAAATATTTTTTAGTTAAATATTTTTTTATACTTCAAAACAACCTAAACCGTAGTGATTTTTTCATAAACATATTTTCTATATATATGTATATGATTTTTGATATACATACTTTCTCCATATACCTATATGGATAATATAGATATATGTATAACTTTTATGCCTAAATATAAATAATGTGATTCATTTTTAATATAATGAATTACACTTATATCACAATAAGAGAGTGACAGTGACATTGCCGGTTATTTTATATAATTAAAAGTTATAAAACAAGGCAGTGACATTGCGGATGATAACTTTTGTTTATATTAATTATTCAGTTGAAAGTTCTGAAAACTTGATTAAACATGCCATATTAAATTTACAGGATAAAACAATTCAAGCTGGTGGCCATGAATCGATCTGTCCACTCTCTGTGAATTCGAAACCCCTTCCTTATATTTTATTCTTTGAATGATAAATGCCAACCATCTTCACAAATACTAAAATTGCAGTTTGTGTACCAACGAGACCTGTACCCAACGCCAAAAAAATGGATATTCTCTCTCAATTTCCGAGGCTTGCGACATACCCGGTTTCTGCCATAGTCATCGATCCCTGCCAGAGATCAGGGTTTATATTCTCACGAAGGAAGTTTGACGTTGGGATTTTTAGAAAATCTTCGTTCAGAGCAGTTAAATCGCGTAATCTATTCGTTGGGACCCAAGCAGCTGCTACAGTCGAAGCGCCGGTACTCGTTATGATGAGGATATTTGATGGCGGTAGCAGCCGAGCAAGAATGGCGCAAACTCAAACTCAAACATGCGTAGATTCATGGAAGATGAAACATTTTTCAAGGAGAAACTGCAGATTCAAGGGCGCAAACTCAAACTCAAACATGCATAGATTCATGCAAGGAAATTACAGAAAATTTTCATATCAAAGCAAAGGTTGAAGGAATGAGTCTGAGATATTTGGAGAACAGATGGACGGCATAGTCCTTTGGGCCAACAACACTGGGCGTTATCACATCACAAGAAGCAAATCAAGACCCACCCTTAGTTATCCTCACACACATTTATATCATACGCTAACTAACAACCGATCGAAATCGACTCTCACCACACTGGTATATTTCTTGGTTAGCGATTGCGTACTCCAAACTTCTAAAAGGATTGGTGGCGACGACTTTCAATAGTTGGGGGAGGCAACACCGACTCTGGGTGTGTGAAGGGAAAAACCAAGAATTCATCCTAGTTTATAACCCTGGTCTGCTGGCTGCAAGGTCGAGGCCCAGGACTTATTGATGGTTTATCGACATGATGAGAATGTCGATCAAGAAGCCAAGGAACTCGATGACAGGGCGCCTCAGCTGTTGCAAGTTTTTGTGCAGAGAGAAAATGTCGATGTCGAGAATCCGGGGGGCGAACAGTCTGAGTCCTCGGGATTTAGAGTGGAAAATAGCTTCAGACAGTCGAGCGCTCAGCTGTCGGATGCGGCTGGATCGATTGCAGGGTGTTTCGGCAGCGCGAGAAAGGAAGGGCTGCTGCTGTCCGAGGCCGACGAGGAGTCGAAACAGCTGCAATTTGCTTGTCGATTTGCTCATCGTATTGTCATGTCGGATGTCATGTCGCAGCATCGATGGAGCGACAGGAAGCCTTCGGATCTTTTGTTTCTGAGCTCCCAGATGATCACAACCGACAGCGGCCGCATGGCCTTCGCAGATATTAAGCCGACAGACGAATTGGAAACGAACAACAGTGAGGCAAAGAGACCCGGTAGGTGCCACGATCCACACGGCAGCGACAGGAGGCATGACAGATGGCAATGGGATATTTTTTTAATTTTATTATTATGATGTCATCTTGCCACATGTCAACTCAAATCCAGATACCAAATTCCAAAGTTGACATCATCTTCTATCCACCAATCAGCTGTTTACAAAAATAGCTTTTTAACAAAATAAAAATAAAAAAATTTTACAAACCCCTAAGTCATACTTTGCAAAACAGGTTTTAATTCTTTATAACTGCCTCAAAAGACACCAACTAATACCAAAGTCAAAGGAGTTTGACTTGTGATCGATTACAATATACCTGCCTGAGGCAGGTATAATAACTAAATCAAATGTAAATAAAATCTATATATCTTAAATATGTTTTTTTACATAAATATTTGAATTAAATAACATTTTTTTATATGTTTAACATTATAATTAAAACAATTTAATAACAAATTATAATTTAAATAACTAAATCAAATATAACTAAAATCTATAAAAATAATCTATTTATTTTAGATTTTCTACTCAACCAAAAGTTTGTAGAAAAAAAAAATATAACAATCAAATATAACTAAAAACTATAAGAATAATCTATCTAGATTTTAGACTAGAGAGTTTTTGGTGGCCAAAAAGCCATATATGCATGCATGTCCGGATAGCAAAAAATGGATGTATAAAAAAGAAAACAACAACATGTATGTATGCAGGCAATCCTTATATACTGGACAGACTTTCCCTCGGGAGGGGAGCCTGTCCAATGCACATCGTCGAATTTCTTCAGACGGTGTGCATTGGACAGGCTCCCCTCCCGAGGGAAAGTCTGTCCAGTGCGCTCCTATGTATGCATGCTTGCCGGGATGAGATGGCCATGCAAGGATATTACCGCGCTTTCGGACACCACAAGTAAATTAAAGCACACTTAATCGACCACATGGTGTCCGGGCATTTGGGGGTTGTAAAATATAAATATGTTTAAATATATATATTCTCTGCTTGTTTTGCCGCTTTAAATGCATGTAAAGCAGAGCGAATTGAGCGTCGGTGATGGCAGAAATTGACGTGCTTCGTCTTGAATTTGATAAAAGATATTAATTCACAAAAAAATACAAATACCAGAGCTTCAAGTAATTTACAGTTTCATATATATTTTTCATAAATTTAAAAATTTGCACAAGAAACTGAACTTAATAAGGAATGCATGTATATACATTTTTAATTATTTTGGCAGGATTTAATATTTATATGGAAATTTTTTGTCTTAAATTTTCAGCTTGAAGAGCCATAATTTAACGAATATTCAGCAGAATCTTCGTGTAAATTCACAGAATTTGGATATTCATCAAATTTTCAATAAAATATCGTAGTAAATTTAGAAATTATCAAGAGAATCTTGCAGGAAATTTGCAGATTGTAACGAAGGAGAGATAGTTTAACCAATTTAAAAAAAAGGTGGTGGTAAATGTGGCGGTAATGAATTTTAAAAGAATGTAAATCTAAAGATTTCAACGGAGGTGCTATATTTACATGAAAATGTACATTCTTTTACCAAATTTAGAGATAGTTTAACGAATTTTTAAAAAAGGTGGAGTCTTTTACCAAATTTAAATGGTTTAATTGAGATGTAATTTTAATTTTATGGAAATTTTAACATAATCTTGTCCACTAAACTGAATGCTTGAAAGAAGAGATATTAAGCAATTATTTTAACGAGTAAATATTGTTTGGAAGTAAAATGTAAAATGTACAAGTAGAAGTAGGTAAGTGTACACATGTTGAAAGTATAACGTAAAATGTACAAGTAACTGAGTGTACACATGTGGAAATTATATTGGATACATGAATATACACATGTTGAAATTTTATTGGGTGCATAGACGACCAGTTTTGAGAACCGTGCCTACAAACCGGACCTCGTAGAATAAAAATTTTCGGCTTAAATATTAGAAAATTGACATATTTTCATGTATATACCAAAGTTGTGTGAGCTATGTAATGTGTAGGAATATTTGAATATTTTTGACAAAAGGATTATTCAAAAGCTTTTCAAATATTCCCTCCACCATTTCAAGATTTGAAGGAGATAATTATTCAAGTTTATTCCAAGGAGAAGATCATGGAAATATGGATAGAATATCTTATCCAATATTTGTGAGAGGATTTGTGAGGATTTGAAGCTGTGTTGCATGGGTACCCGTACCCAGGGGTCGGGTACACGTACCGGTACCGGGTACACGTACCGGGTACTTGGGTACGGCAATGGTACGTACCCAGACGTATCCTCATGTACCATGAACAGTGTTGCCGTACCGGGTACTTCATAAAAAAATTTGGGTATGTTTGGTGAAAATGGTACGGCGTACCTCGATTTTTGGGTACGGCTATGGTACGGCTAGTATATAAAACTAAACCAAACTAATACAATTTGTTCCCACAGTTGAAGTCTAGTTCTAGCGATTTATCCTTCTTCAAACAAATATGTAGGAGCTATGATAGGATTGGGGGGAATTTTCAACCCCAAGATTTACATGGAAAGGGTGTAGGAGCTTTTTAACTCAACACGGATAATGCCTCACTGCTGTTTTGATTTGAATTTTTGTTTGAATAATGTATCACTGCTTGAACATAGATTTTAATGGCAATTCTTCACATAACATGCTCATAAATTATAGCAAGGAAATAACATTAACAATGATTTAAATGGCTAATAAACAGACACCCAAAAACATAGTAAGAAGGTGCTTTTTACATGCCTGTAGCAGCCCGTTGACAGATCTGGAAATGAACGTTGAGATACCCAAGTAATGTGGCCATATAATGTGATAGCAGTGAGAAAATCTTATAATGGCTGAGATCTGAAATGTGCTGTAGATGACTATTGGGAAAACTTCATCTTTTACTTAAATATTCAGCTCTGGAAATGAGAGTTAATTGACTCACAATACAGAGTTATGAAAGTACTATAGCAGCCTTAGAATGTGCTGGGACTGACAATCAATGGATGAAGTAGAATCTGGTATAACAAGTCCCGCAATAGCTTTATTCTTCCCAATGCGCCCAATGGAAGTATGTAAGCACAATATAAGAGTGAAGATTTTACCACATTGATATCTCAATTTATGGCAGCCTGGAAACTACTGGTTACACTCTTCCCATGAATCATTTCATCTACAGCAGCAAAATCTTGAACTTCTTCTCCACATGAAGACCCATGACTATATACTGTCAGCGGGCATTAACAATATTGACGTGGGTGCTGTATATACAAATTGACTTAATGCTTCTGGTGATTAATAGTACATTTTCTATTGTGAAAATGACTATGTTCCTTCAGATTTTTAGAGATGGAATTTTACAATAAATCAAAAGTTTTGCCATAGAGCATATTAAATTACTTTGAATAACAAAATATGATAGCTATTTTAAGTTTTTTGAAAATTCTTTTAGAAATGAAGTAGCTACAAATGATTCAACATAGAGAGGACTGACGTAGCATTCTTTTAGTGCAATTGTTTATACCTTAACTTCATATGCACTTGAAAAAACTTTTCCTATCTTTTTCAAAGCTGCTAATTGTTGGTTGTAAAATGGCCATGTGATATTGTTTTACCTCCTAATCATACTACAAAATTATTGTAGACTAGTCATATAGTTGTTGATGACATGGCTTGAAGAAGCCAAATTTACTATTTTGTTCATTGTTCAGTTTCACTGTTTTGATCTTTCTATTTCATGACTGAAAAATGCCATTAGGCAAATTTTGAATGTAGTTTGACAATGTTGAAACTTGAAAGGACTCAAGGAGTCATGGACATACATTTGTCATTAATATATTATAACTTATTTTAATTTATGTTTGAATGTTTTGAATTTTCAATGTGAATTGTGAATTTTCATTGTTCAATGAATCAATGACGAAATCTGAAAGTGAATATGCAATGTGCATGTATGGATCATTGGATCATGATGTATCATGTGAGTCATGTGACTATGACATGTTTCAGTTTTACTTTTAATATATATATATATTATTAATAATTATATATATATTATATAATATATATATATATATAGTACCCCCAACGTACCGAAGTACCCTGTTTCAAAAAGTGCCGTACCCGTACCCGTACCAGTACCAGTACCCGTCCCCGTACCCACGTTTCCTGGCAACATAGATTTGAAGTGATAATATTTTGTAATTATTGGAAAATGGTTGTACCTACTTGAGAGAGAAAAGTGGATCTACATTTATTAGTTGCTTGTCCTCTTTTCAAAGCAACTCATATATAAATAAGAGTGCTCTCTCTCTTCATTTTGGGGAGAGTATTTAGTCCTAAGTTAATGAAGGGTCTTTAGTCATAAGTTAATGTAGAATATTTAGTCCTAAGTTAATGAAGGGTCTTTAGTCATAAGTTAATGTAGAATCTTTAGTCCTGACTTAATGTAGATTCTTTTAGTCATGAAGTGGATTTTGATTATTATGTAATGGAGATGGTGATGTAATGTAAATTTATTGATTTCTCCATAATTGATTTGGATTGCTTTCTCATGAATTGTTAGTGTGAGCTCACATGTGTCTGGTGTAGATGATTTTTTCCTTGTTTAATTTCACGCTTTCTTAACCAGGTTTAATTTATGCAATTCCATGCTTTCCTAGTTAATTTTATTTTTACACAATTTCATGCTTTCCTAGATTAGATTTCATTTTCATGCGGTTTCCTACTTTCATAAGCTAGATTCAATTTCAGTTGTGTGTTTCATTACTAAGCATTAGATTAGTTTCCTTTGACACAATTTCACACTTTCCTAGATTTAAATTCCTTCCATTCGCGTGTGTTTTCTTTTCGAATATTAGATTAGGTTAGTGTTACTCCGATTTTGCATATGTTTTTCCTGTACCTCACAATTTTACGCTCCCCTCGAGTGAATTTAAATCGTTGGATAGTTTATTAATCGTTTAATATTTTTTACCAACATTTTGGCGTCATTGTCGGGGAGGTGCTAAAGGGTGATTGGAGTATAGATAGGTAAATAGGTTGATTTTATATTACACAACAAGGGGGAGGGGAAACAGTAAGACGCAAGGACGACTTCACTATGGAATTTTCGTGGTGTAACAACTTCATGCATCCACTTTGGTGGATCTCCCCAAAGCTTTGTCCCTTTTTCATGCAAATAAGTTTCTTATTCGCAAGTGTGTTTATTTTTCCACAAAGTGTGATTTACTTTTCCTGTAAGAGTGTTTAATTTCCGCAAGTATGGTTTATTGTTTCGGCAAGAATGAGTTTATTTATGCAACTAGTTTATTTTCATTTAGTTTTACATTCCAATTTCAGTTTCGGGTGCTATAAGAACCTCTCTCTTTTACTAATTCACGTATGAATACATGAGTAACAATAAAATGATTAAGGATGAACATAAGTTTTGAACAACTCACGCAAATCCTAGCAAAAGATGAGATCTCCTCTTCTCAGGAAGAGGAGATCTTGACAGCAGTCAAAGACTTAACCACTCCTCTAGAACCAAACAAAGAACTAACATTCGAAGAATCCTATACATCTGATGGGGAACAACTATTCGAATAGGAGATCAAGGAGGACAAAGAAGATATATCGAAAGATTTGAATCATAATGGAAATCAAGCCTATGAAAGGCTTATCGAACGATGGTTCCGAAAGCGAGTACTAGGTTGGATCAATGTTTTTGTTTTTATTTCGTTAGATCACACTTACAATAGCTAATTTCACATATTCCCATATATTTTAATTTTCAATTTTCAAAGTCAAGAGTGAATATATTTTTACTTTTTTGTGTGTATGGTTACACTATAAATTTCATTACACGTAAATAATTTTTAAAGTCCCAATTAGAGTAGAGTAGGTAGGTTAAGGGAATAAAACATGTTTAGTTTTCATATTAATTTTAGCTTCGAATAAGTGTGCGCAATCTTCAATCAGAAATTAGGATGACTAAATAACACTTTCTGGAATAACGAGAATAAAAGTGTCATACGGATTTTTTCACCTCTTCTGAATTTTCAATTGGGTTTCACCTGCCCACGCTAAAACCTGCAAAAACAATTTAATGATAAATTTGCAAATGTAATCGCCCCCATCGCTAGCCTTCATTCTTCGACCTGGAGTAAAAATATGCAAACATAAACAACACATACTACTTATGGTCTGCAAATTGAAGTGTTGCAAGATTAATTTCTTTAAGAATTAGGTAATTCCAATGGAATCCATGTTTGTATTTGTTTGGAATTGAATCCACACCGCCTTTCTTTCCTTCCAAATCCAATTCAAATTTTCTATACCTGTTCAAAACCAAAATCTATTCATGTTGATTGACAGCTCTGCATTTTTCTATGTTCGATATGGATTCACAATCCGTTCTCGTTTTTATCGTAAGAGAAAAGAGGCCTGCATATCTCCAAATCATCACTACTTCGGTGACTTGGCGACTATCTTTAAACCACTTATGATCTAGCTCTTTAGTGGAATGATAATCATCTTCCCTACCATGGAATTTATGTACACAAAGAAGACGTAGAGTATATTCACCAAGATCCCGTGCCTTATCAATCTATGTCTCACTCTTTGTTGATGCTATAGTTGTGAATTCATTCTCCACTGCCATCTAACTTCTTTCAATTTCAATCGATCTAAGGTAAGGGAAGGAAAAGAATGAAGATATTCTTGTGGAATAGCCTAAGGAAGAAAGGTTCTTCCATACACAAGAGAATGGACCGTTTTACCTGTAGATCGCAAAAGATAAAGTTCTAGACAATGTAAATTCGTATCACTCCGAGATTATTTTGATATTATTGTTGAATAGATGTAGGGAGAGCTTGACCAACAGAGAAATATTTTGCAGATAACTAAACGAAACCATTTTTCTCGTCAGCCTGAGAATAGGATTAGTTAGGGTTTGTTTGTTGCAACTCCACCTCAACATATAGGAGAAATGACAATCAATGAACTATCAAACAAATATTGGCAACGATCTAATTCAAAATATTCTAGATATCCCAAGCACAAATTTAGTGCAGTTTTTTTAGGCTAGCGTATCTCTTTGGGAGTGGTGATTCTTGTTATTAGTAAGAGAAGATAATGCCAGAATTATATAGGTGATGTTAAACTCTTCTATCTGTGAGCCTAGGCTGTGCAGATGCCAAAATCATTGACTTTACTGATATGGATATCCATTTACCTATGTTGGTATATGTATCTAGGGAAAAGTGGCCAGGATATTGTAACACCCCGGTTTTGACCCCGTTTGCATTAAATGTATATGATGTATATTGTATTTAATCATGGTGTGGAGCTAAAGGAAAAATCCCCACCATTGATTTAGTGTTTTATGTTTTGGCGATTAAAAATTGTTGCCGATGGTATTTTTTGCTAGCCGACACATTATAATTTTGGACATCATGTAAATATGCAATTTAATCACAAACCCACAACCAGCTATGTAAATGCAAAAATAAAGAGATGGGGGCATGATTTCCTAAGGATAAGGGGGGTGATATTCAAACCTTTGGGCCAATGGGGAAAATCCAATGTCAAAGTCAAAAGGAGAACCCATCAAACTATCAACTGCCCATTTCTTATCTTTTTTCCCTAATCATTTATTTCTGTCGAAAATTGGTTGAGGTAGTTATTGCATGGGAATGGGAAGAGTATGGGAAAAAATTCGAATGGGGCAGAGCACCCATTTTTGAAAAACGTGTTTTGACTCCTTGGGCAAGTAAAAACCCAAAAACGTCTGCCCATTCCCTCATGCATCCACGTTTTTGGAGCTCCTGGGCACTCTCATTCACGTTTTTGCAGTTTCCAGTGTTTTTTCCCCATGGCCGAGAAGTATTTTTGCTAACAGTCAGTGGATGGGATCTCTGCTGGGTGTTTTGGTTGTTTTTTTTCTCATTACCCGACTGGGAAAAACGTTTTTGGGTTGCACAATGAGCCGGAGAAGAGACCCACGATTTTTTAGTGTGGTATGAATCTGTTTTTGCCCACATGAAGGAAATAAATGTTTCTGAAAATGAATTGCACAGGATTAGCTGTTTTACTCAATTTTCATTCCCGAGTTTGGCCTCTGTGATGTTTTCCTTCAATCCCCGAACTGTAATTGTTGTGTATACATCTTTTGTTTGGTCTCTGATCTGGTTTGGGAGTGGAAACGGGGTCTAAACTAGCTTGATAAAGCTAGTGTAAGAAGGAACCTCACATACAGATCTAGGGGGCTGGTTTTCTTCTTTGCACACCCTGAATAACACTGGAAGGGAGGGCATAGCCTAAGGGATTGTGTAGCAGAGAAGGGGATGCTTCCTTGTGTTGGGTGTGTATATGTTTTGGAAGCCATGCTAGATCTGGTGCAAGTGTCCATAGCTCTATGGTTGAGCTCACTAGCTTAGCAGTCAGCCTTTATGGCTCCCTTGCAGCCTGATAAACCCAACTGTGTTGGCTTGGCTGAGTTTTTAGTTGTATCCTTGGCTATGTGTGAGTCTGCTAGTGTTCCCTTATTCCTTGTGGGAATCCCTTATTCCTTGTGGGAATCATGCCTAGCTCGAGGGTGGTAGTGGTGCT
Source organism: Pseudotsuga menziesii (assembly GCA_001517045.1). Classification (NCBI taxonomy): domain Eukaryota; kingdom Viridiplantae; phylum Streptophyta; class Pinopsida; order Pinales; family Pinaceae; genus Pseudotsuga; species Pseudotsuga menziesii. Next base: position 53,003 of record LPNX010381593.1, read on the forward strand.
AAGAGATTGATGAGCACACTAGCCTATGGTTGGGTGGAACGTTGCAACGACGTAGCTGGTTGCAGGACAAGCTTCTTCCAATATAAGTACTCTTGTCTATGTTAATCTCTGCATTTGTATTTTCTTAATGAAATATGATGAACATATCTAATGTGTTGAATTGATGAATTTCTTCCGTTGTATAATTGCAATTGTATGCATCTGTGTATGTTTAATGTTGATGCATTTTATTTTTACTTTCATTAGGCTAGATTGCTTGGATTAGCAACACCATGGTCATGTTCTCTCTCTGGTGAATGGGAGGGGACGTGACAGAAACGATCACAACAAGAAAGCATACTTGCTACATTAACCGCCAGAGATTCTAGCATTCGTTTTCTTAGAGAGGTAGTGTCTTTTAAATTGATTATGCCACCCCATCATACCACTTCCAACCAGATATTCGATCATTGATCGATGGACACTTCTAGTACATTTCATCCTCCTCATCACCCACTCAACTGTAGACATGCCCATGGAAAGGAGAAATTGTGAAGGTTGTGATGTTGAAGCCATTCATTATTGTAGTTGTGTGGAGCATTCTGATATTCATGAGCACTTGTTTACCTAAGAATTATACGATTGTGCCATTTCCCATCGTTGTCGGATCTGGGAATCGTTTACGATTAGTTTATGACAACTTCATGATTGTTCAATTTCTTGAAAATATGCTTTGCGTACAAGCCTTGTGGGTTCACTTTGTTTGAATGTTATGGCATCAACATTAGTTGCGGGACACTTTCCGCAGTTGTAGAACCAACATGTTGCCAGATGTAATGTCACCATAGAAAGGAGGCTTGGGTATCCAAAGTTGAGACACAGACAACTTGCATATGAACTCCATCTCAGTGCTTATCGAACCTGACTATTTTGTTGTCAAGAAGCTTCTCTCTAAGGATTGATCATGTTGCCATAATGCACTAGAATGACGAGCTCTCCTTTCCCGCTTTAAACGCGAATTTGTCTAATTGATTCTAGGATATGTCTGATGTTGGCCTCTTGCAATATAAAGTTTATTCAACGACAAGAGGAAATTATGATATCAGCACATATCGTTGCAAATACACCCTGTGGAGAGTTGGAAGTGTATGAATGTAATGGTAAATATTTCTAAGTTTGTGCATCAATTGATAACTCAATTTTTAATGGTAATGCAGACCAAAAATCTATAGCATTCAACCTTGGGTAGTATGGAAACTTAGAGGTTGGGGACAACAACATAAAAAAATTTGTATGGCATACCTGTGCTCGACAACAACACGGTCTCTTAACTCTTTACTTGTGATGTTATGATGCTGATGGAATCTTGTTGCTTTTCTCTTGTAGGGTTTAAGATATCTTCATTTTGTTATGTATTGATTTAAATTCAAAATATTTTGGAAGCTATCTCCATGTGATCAGCCAAATTCCCGCAGTTCACTAAAGTCCAAGCATTAAGCTTATTACAAATCCAATCCATCCACACTTGCTTTAAGCATAGTAATGCCATTCTTTCTGAGAGACAAAGTACCAGAATAATCATGCATTTCCATACTGCCAGGGTCTTCATTTGATCTCTGTTGTACATACATAAATCTGTGAATTGTATAATAAGCATTGATGCTTGATTTTTTTCAATACATTCTATGATTTTGTGATAGGATCTCGAGATGATTTGCAACCATTTAGAATCAGTTCAATCACCTATTTTTCTCGACCTTCCTAATATTTTCTATGCAGCTAGGGGTTTTCCATGTTATGTGTAGGATTCGCGTGGGCCAAGAATGCTCTCAACATCATGTTGATCCATTGATTTGCATTCTCT
>LPNX010381604.1:11536-43032 GCA_001517045.1 Pseudotsuga menziesii
CATTGTGACTGTTCCCCGCATCTACGACACCCTGCATTGTTAGTTAGGCACTTGCATATCATACATTAAGTCAAAAAATAGCAAAAACTCGGTGGGCCGGGTCGCAACCGGTACAACCTTTGTTTTGTTACTTTGACCTACGGTAGCCAAACCGTAAACCAGATGGATTCCCTATACCAAATAGTCAACAGGCTAGGTGGGAACGTTGATTGGGGAGAATCCCTTACTGTTGTCGCCTCTGAATTTCCAGGCCCCAACAGGGCCAAAGCTGGAAAGCCACGGATGGTGCGGATGCGGTTGGCATTGCCATATTTCCCATGCCCAAACACACTAGCAGGAGTTGACAGAATTCAAAATTGCCGCTCTGTGAGATTTTTTGTGCACTGGGCCCAAGTCCACTAGGTGTCCCTGAACGGTTTCTCGAGGTGACATGCAACTCGCCATAGATTGATGCTCGGGCCTCCAATCGACGAACCGTCGATTCTGTTGGATTCATGACGTGGGATTTTAGCTAGGGGGGGGGGCTGTCCCTCCTGTCCATTTCCCGGTGACCTCCGTCTATGGTCGTTTCTGGAGCTAGGGTTTTGCTCAATAGGGGACAATGCAGTCATGCCAACGAGGGCAAAAGATGGAAAGCCACAGATGGTGGGGATGCGGTTGACATTGCCATATTTCCCATGCCCAAACACACTAGGAGGAGTTGACAGAATTCAAAATTGCCGCTCCGTGAGGTTTTTTGCGCACCAGGCCCAAGTCCACCAGGTGTCCTTGAACAGTATCTGGAGGTGACCTGCAACTCGCCATAGATCGATGCTCGGGCCTCCGATCGATGAACCGTTGATTTCATTGGATTTGTGACATGGGATTTTATCTAGGGGGGGGCTCTCCCTCCTCTCCATTTCCCGGTGACCTCCGTCTACGGTCGTTTCTGGAGCTAGGGTTTCGCTCAGTAGGGGACAATGCAGTCATGCCAACGAGGGCCAAAGCTGGAAAGCCATGGATGGTGGGGATGTGGTTGGCATTTCCATATTTCCCATGCCCAAACACACTAGTAGGAGTTGACAGAATTCAAAATTGCCGCTCCGTGAAGTTTTTTGCGCACCAGGCCCAAGTCCACCAGGTGTCCCTGAACGGTATCTGGAGGTGACTAGAACAAATTGTTGGACATGTAGGACCACCTACAACAGAGAAAAGAATAATACATTTTATAGCTACAACTCTACAGATATCATGGAGGCATAATAAGAAAATTGCTCATATTTCATTAAACCCAGAAAAATACTACATGCATTCTCCAAATGGACTCCTACATCCTAAATAATACAAAATATCCTAATTATCAATATACTTTGCTTCAAGAAGTTTCCCACATTAAAACTACTTGCACTTAATGCAATACCAAACATATACTAACTCCTATACAACTACCATTTGTACGATGAAAGAGTATAATTTTTTGATGATAATTGCTTGTGTACGGAATGTTCAAGAGTATATTTTTCCAAATCAATTATTGATTCATGAGACAGTAAGGATCCCATCAACTCTTCTCTTGATAGATGTGACAGTCCTTTGCATTCTTCAATGGCTATACTACAATGACAAGTTTCTTAGGAAGGATTCTTAACCTATTTCATAGCCTTTTGGTTAGTCAAATATTCTCTATGAATTCTTAGCTAGTTGACGAGTTTCATTACCCTTTCCATAAATTGATTTGTTGTCTTATAATCCTTCATTTTAAAATTATCAAATTCTATTTTAAGAGTCTATAACTGGACATGTTCACTTTATTAGTGCCTTGATAGGCCATTTCCAAAATTTCCCAAGTTTCTTATGTTGATTTAGCAGTTCTAATATTTTAGAATATTAAATCATCAATGCCTTGTTGGGTTAACCACAACACACTATTTTAATTATTTATTTGTTCATTTAATTGGTTTCTTTGTGCACTGGCCATCCCTTGTATTGTTTCCTGATCTCATTATATATATCTCATTTCTATTGGTTCTCGTCATTCTTGAGATATTAGGAACGATCTCATATGAATAAACCAAAATTAATCATTTTTCTCTATTTAAATTGGTCATTGATCTTCACCCAAACCGATGTTAGACACCATTCAAACAAATGCAATGAGTTGGATGCCTTATAACTATTTTTTATAGTCGAAAAATGGACTTAATTGTCCTCTCAAAACTTAAGGATCCTTTTAGTTTTGAATTGGAAGCTTTCCCTTTTGTTTGTTTTCGAAACAACATGCCTCCTTTGACCTATATTCATTATGTTCATTGAGGTCTCTAGAGTTTTTTATCAACGAGACCTTGGCCACATGAGACCTTGGTCATTTATTTTTCTTTAAAGCAAACATATCTTGATAATTGATTTTTGGTCACATGAGACCTTGGTCATTTCTTTTTCTTTAAAGCAAATATATCTTGATAATTGATTTTTGGTCACATGAGACCTTGGCCATTTTGGTCATTTCTATGAATCTGACATGTCTTGCCGTGATACTTGTTCGACGACCATTCGCTCCTATACTAGTTGGATTGGGTTTATGGGAGGGTTTAGGTTTAGCTACTAGTATGAAATTGATGAAGGGTTCTTGTTCTATCACATGGAACAACTTGATTATGTCAGTGTCATGTTTACCTTGATTATGCAACTATCATGTTTTGGTGTATTTGTTGTACCAATTGGAGGAGTCCACAGATCAATGCTCGGGCCTCCGATCGAAGAACCGTCGATTCCTTTATATTCGTGATGTGGGATTTTAGCTATGGGGGGGGCCTCTCCCTTCTTCCCATTGCCTAGTGACCTCCGTCTATGGTGGTTTCTGAAGCTAGGGTTTCGCTCAGTAGGGGACAATGCAGTCACGCCAACGAGGGCCAAAGATGGAAAGCCATGGATGGTGGGGATGTGGTTGGCATTGCCATATTTCCCATGCCCAAACACACTAGTAGGAGTTGACAGAATTCAAAATTTCCGCTCCATGAGGTTTTCTGCGCACCGGGCCCAGGTCCACCAGGTGTCCCTGAACGGTATCTGGAGGTGACCTGCAACTCACCATAGATTGATGCTCGGGCCTCCGATCGACAAACCGTCAATTCCGTTGGATTCATGACATGGGATTTTAGCAAGGGGGGGCCTCTCCCTCCTGTCCATTGCCCGGTGACCTCCATTTACGATGGTTTCTGAAGCTAGGGTTTCGCTCAGTAGGGGACAATGCAGTCACGCCAACGAGGGCGAAAGCTGGAAAGAAATGGATGGTGGGGATGTGGTTGGAATTTCCATATTTCCCATGCCCAAACACACTAGCAGGAGTTGACAGAATTCAAAAGTGCTGCTCCGTGAGCTTTTTTGCGCACTGGGCCCAAGTCCACTAGGTGTCCCTGAACGGTATCTGGAGGTGACCTGCAACTCACCATAGATCAATGCCCGGGCCTCCAATCGACAAACCGTTGATTTCGTTGGATTCGTGAAGTGGGATTTTAGCTAAGGGGGGCCTCTCCCTCATTTCCATTACCCGGTGACCTCCGTCTACGGTGGTTTCTGAAGCTAGGGTTTCGCTCAGTAGGGGACAATGCAGTCATGCCAACGAGGGCCAAAGCTAGAAAGCCATGGATGGTGGGGATGTGGTTGGCATTGCCATATTTCCCATGCCCAAACACACTAGCAGGAGTTGACAGAATTCAAAATTGCCGCTTCGTGAGGTTTTTTGCGCACCGGGCCCAAGTCCACTAGGTGTTTGTGAACGGTATCTGGAGGTGACCTGCAACTCGCCATAGATCGACGCTCGGGCCTCCGATCGATGAACCATTTATTCCGTTGGATTCGTGACGTGGGATTTTAGCTAGGGGGGGCCTCTCCCTCTTGTCCATTTCCCGGTGACCTCCATCTATGGTGGTTTTTGAAGCTAGGGTTTCACTCAATAGGGGACAATGCAGTCACGCCAACGAGGGCCAAAGCTAGAAAGCCACTGATGGTGGGGATGCAGTTGGCATTGCCATATTTCCCATGCCCAAACACACTAGCAAGAGTTGACAGAATTCAAAATTGCCGCTCCGTGAGGTTTTTTGAGCACCAGGCCCAAGTCCACTAGGTGTCCCTGAACGGTATCTGGAGGTGACCTACAACTCGCCATAGATCGATGCTCGGGCCTCCGATCAATGGACCGTCAATTCCGTTGGATTCATGACGTGGGATTTTAGCTAGGGGGGGGCCTCTCCCTCCTGTCCATTGCCCGGTGACCTCCATCTACGATGGTTTCTGAAGCTAGGGTTTCGCTAAGTAGGGACAATACAGTCACGCCAATGAGAGCCAAAGATGGACAATGCATTTCATGCCAACGAAGGCAAAACTTGGAAAACCCTATCCCTAACTAGGGTTTATTGTTTAACATGCATGTCCCATTACCATAACCCTACCAAGGAAACCCTAATCCTAACCCTAATCTTATCTTACTGTCACAACTCAATTCAGAATCAATCTAATGTCGAACTGAACTTTTTCAAATCCGATGGACTTATGCTTCAAATCATGTTGATTCACAAAGTTGGTTATCAGTCTTTGGATTATATTGTAGTTCCTTTAATGCTGAGTGATTAGTCATTGGGTGCATGAGGTTTGTTGAATAGTGTTGTTGGTTGTTGATGAAATGTATTTAAGCATGTATTGCACTTAGTTTTATTAAATTACACTTGAGCATTGACTTAACTTGTAATTTAATGAATCCAAACTCACAATTTTTAATTAGATATATCCAATTGGTGTGCAAGTAGTAAGTTCATTGAAACCTTGAAATACATTGTATATTGCACTTATATTTATTAAATTACATGAGCAAGAACTTTGACTTTAGTGTGCATGTATTGAGATCATTGAAACGTTTAAATATAATAGTTTTTTCTTTTGACATAGTGCATTCATAAGTAATAGATAATCCTCACAAATCAATACAATAGATTGACACAAGAACATGTGGAAACCAAAGAACAAATTCAAAGTGAAATGTATATTGCCTCCTAACAAATCTTTTTCCTATAGACACATGATTATGATTGGAATGTTTTCTGGATTATCAAGAATGGGAGTGAATGTACATTTTTGTCATTACGTAGTTTATTGTAATTGTGCATTGTTCTCAAATTTATAACTAATATCTCCATACAATCGTAAAATCTATAAAAAACGGGGAACATTACACGTACTAAACATTCTTCGCCACACATGTATAATCACACTTAAAAGACTGAACCATGAATATCTCAAGAGCCTTGAGATGAAATATTTTTTATACCATGAAAGTTATAATACAAAAATATAAGGCCTAGATCTATGGCCTGTCAATGTACATGTATCAAAAACATATTTGATGTACATGTGCAAACAAAAGTACATCTGTCCTGGACTGTGCCCCTATACTCTAACTCCGGACTGTACATAAAAATACATATTTGTCCTGGACTAACACATCAAAACTCTAACTTTCTCTTGTTTTTCCCAGACCCTGATGCTCTTCGGCTCCATCTACGACCATTGTGCATCTCTGGTGACTGAAAATCAATGACAATATTTCTTGATTAGGTAACTGAGCTAGTATTGTCCATCAATAACAAAGTTTAAAAATTTAAAATATGACTTAATTGTAAATAAAACAAAGACTCACTGCATCCGTCGGGGGTATAGGTGCTTGTGGTGTCGAGGGTGTAGGTGCCTCTGGTGTACTCGACCTTCCAGCGAGCCTCGCTGCCATGCTTCTCTGCGAATAAAACAAAATATGTCAATTATCTCAAAAATTATCAACATGTACATGAATGAGAAAGTACTAATCAATTATGTAAAAAATGAACATCTCACTGAAAAAACCATTTCTAGGAGATGAGGCTGGTGCTCTTCAGTAGTAAGAGGAGTGGTAGGTTGAACATCAACCTCAGTTGCATGCACTAATGGACCAGGGCATGGCTATATTCACCAAATGATTAAATAGTTAGACATCGTGCATGTCCAGAAACAATACAAATGAAATGTTCAATTACAAATATTCAAGTAGATGTACCTCACTGTGACTTGTCCCTATTGTAGATGTGGCATTCACAGTGGAATCAACAATCCCACTAAGGTCTGGCATGGATGGCTCTACATGCTGATGTTGTAAACATGCGAAAATAACATTAAGAAAAACCACTTGTGAAGTGAATACATAGCTAACCAACAACTGCCATTGGAAGTGTGTACATTACCGTGGGATGAGTAGGTTGATCCTCATGCACAGCTGCTCTGTTCAAGGAAGACGGACCTCGTATGGTGTAAACAACCCCCTTATCTATGTTTGGACTACTGGGAGATCTATACCAAAGAGGCGTTGTAGGGATCTGTGATGACGTCTCCATTCATAAAGTATTACCATAGTTAGACATGGATTTGAATGGATGGAATAATATGTACTGAAAAAACAACATGTTGTAATATACTTACCCCTTCCTGGGACATATCTCCATCACGGGAGTGACCGCTTCCATCAATTTGGTGCTCCTCTTCAGATGCGTCTAGCATCTGCAAGTTTAAAAATTATATTTACGTTAGCGATCTCTATAAAGGAGTGTACAGTAAGAAATTTAAATAATTCGAACAAGATTCAATCATAACCCATGTACTTACATTCTTTAAGTAGTCGTAAATTCCACCTTGGACTATGTCGTTGATATCAATGTCTTCAGCATCATGTTCCAAGTGGGCTTCCTGCAACTTCAAAAATTGTAAATATTAGACATTTTAATAAATTAATCAAGACTAACACATGCATTAACAAAATTATACATGTAATAACAAAATGACAAGTATTTAAATATTACCTCAACTGTCGTTCTTTGGGTCTCGGGTACAACCACACTGGGTGCAGTACCACCCCCGTGAAAGGCATCAAACTCCTGCAAGAGTAAATATTGCATATATATTACGAATCTTTTAATATGTTAGATATAGTATGGAACAATTAAAAATTGAGTTCAATAACATATTTTTAAAACAAAGTCCTTACCTGAGCACCAGTCATCATACTGGAACCATGTCTTGGTCCAGGACCATAACAGGGTCCGCCACACGATGTGCAGACGAGCGTCTCGCTCTGAGGCACATCGAATGTCAGTCTATCCCCACCAACAGATGTCCCTCCACCACCAGAAGCTGGTGGTTGTACACTAGCAGAGGAAGAGGACGCTCTCTGGTCAATAGTGGCCGTGTGTCGAGAGACCATCTCAGCTAGAGTAAAAAATGCATCATGTGTCTGGGCAACCATGTCATATGCAGGAGGGATGTCTGCCCTCGGTTGCTGGGCACAAGGTGTAGGTATCTGTGGATTGGCATCTCTATGCCTAGCATGGGGTCGATGTTGGGGCATTCCCCTACCAACTCCCTGGAAGCCCAACATGTCAAAATAGTTGACATGTTTCCCCATCACAAACTCTGTATACAATTTTCGGAGGAAGTACATCGGTACTTCCCTATTGTTGTGAGGGGGGATGTCAAAAACCATGTACCACCTATCCATCCAGTTGTCTCTGATGGGTGGAAAATTGCACCACTCAATAGAAATATGTGGCCTACTGATCTCTGGGATGTCATCCATCCCAGGAAGTCTAAACAATGAATAGATGGCTTGTTTTGTTATTTTTGGCTTTTTTACCTCATTGTAACTCAAGCCATTAGCATATTGTTGCCTTTTTCTCTCCCTGTAAGATGCGATGCTATACAACGCATCATTCGATCTTGCGATCGTATCAACAATAGATAACAATGAATCTGACAGGGAGGGGTGAAGCTCATCTCCACCCCTCCAAGCTAAACCTATCTCTCTCAAATGGCCAATGAACCTCAGTATCTCTGCATTGTTACGATCCATAGTAGCCACTGCAATCATAAATACAAATAAAATATCATTAAAAATATAAACACATGATATAATGACATATATAAGAACTAAAAACTGTATAACTATTGACATATAACCTAAATCTATCATGTAAATTTAAAGATTGATCTTGAATTTTACAGTAAAGAATAGGCGGCATAAGCTATTTAGAGTGTTAGTCTATTCATAAGCTATTTATTGTTAATGAGAGGGGCTATTGTTGAATGAAGTTGGTAATCAATTTCTAAGCCATTTATTAATAATGAAGATTATTATCATTTTGATGAGGGTGATATTCAACCCCAAGATTTACATGGAAAGGTTGTAGGAGCTTTTTAACTCAACATGGATAATGCCTCACTGCTGTTTTGATTTGAATTTTTGTTTGAATAATGTATCATTGCTTGAACATATATTTTAATGGCAATTCTTCACATAACATGCTCATAAATTATAGCAAGGAAATAACATTAACAATGATTTAAATGGCTAATAAACAGGTACCCAAAAACATAGTAAGAAGGTGCTTTTTACATGCCTGTAGCAGCCCGTTGACAGTTCTCTGGAAATGAACATCAGATACCCAAGTAATGTGGCCATACAATGTGATAGCAGTGAGAAAATCTTATAATGGCTAAGATCTAAAATGTGTTGTAGATGACTATTGGGAAAACTTCATATTTTACTTAAATATTCAGATCTAAAATGAGAGTTAAATATTCAAATCTAAAATTCATAGATTCATAGCCTATCTAAAAATTGAATGTGCATAGCCTAGATTCTTAAGATAGGGGAGGGTAAATGAAGTGAATGTGTACTTTAGGAAAGAAAGGGGTCTTTGAAAATTAACTATCATAGTAACTGAGTGTGATAGGTCTACCATTAACTTTTGGGAGCTAGGGTTTAACATTTTTCTTCCACTTGTGTACCTTATAATGAAATGCTACCACGGATCACCTATCCTTGCACCTCTTTTTTGCGATCCCATTTTACTTTATTTTTCATTTATTTGCATTTCTTAACCTTTTCATTGACTTAGTTCCTTTACTTCAGATTTGGATTGGATAACATGGGACATAGGAAACCTAGCCTTTTGCAAGGGGAAATTTAATTCAACAACATAGACCTTAGAGTACTAGAATCTTTTAACTTTATTGAGGGGTTCATTCATGGGAATAACTATGAGAACTTAGATAGTTACCGTGAGTTACAAAGGGGAACATGAAGGGGATCTATGAACTGGCTAGTGAAATGAAAAGTGGTTAGGAAAAATGGTATGTGACGGGTTAAAACACTCTCTTAATTCACTAGGGTACAACTTAACGTTCAAAATGACACACTCGTAAGGCATAATGATGATAACACTAGGGTTAGACCAAGTAATGATTAAGAAATTTAAGTGTTATGAGTCATTTTACAAGCATAAAAGTAACATCCCATGAAATCACATCGTCATATAAGCAAGCATTCTAAGTGTTAAAGAGGGTAAGAGATATCACAACACTAGCGCATCTCACACTATCTTTGCTAGGCACATCCAAGGCACATAGACCATATGAATATGGGGAAAAGATATTTGACGAATGAACTATGAAGAAGCCATAGATCTCATCTCAAGAACAATTGATCAATATATCACCCCTTTTTGAAAAAGCAGTAACACTGTATATATTTTGAAATTTTATTTGTGATAGTATTGACAATAATGTGGGTGCTAATACAAGACTAATAGGATCCAATGTAAACAAGGTGATTATTAGACACCCTAATGCCACTTATTTAGTTCTTGGTGTTTAGATTGGGAATCAAGGTGTTCATGAGGTTTGCAGCCATGCTTCTCATGGCAAGAACCTCCAACTTGCATTCAATTAGTGGTTGGTGCACTGGATTTTAGAGTTTTATAGGGATGTAGAATTACAGTAAGTTTATTATTATGAGTCCATTCTTTAAAATCAACATTTATCTATTAGGATTAATGTTATTTGTATATTAATAATCAATTTTTCTATTCATGTATGATATTTGACTTGCTTGCAATTCTCATATTGCATTATAGAATTTTGAACCAAGATAATTCTTGTAATTATGCCTACTTCATGTTCCATCCTCGTCTTTCAAAAACAAAATTGAATATAACCTATCGCCTATATCCAACAATTATTATATTTGCATCTTCAATTCCAAGAGTTTGAGGGAGATTATTTTTGTAAGGATCCATAGATATAGGTTCACTTACAACGTCAAGTTAAATGAAAAGACTTATCTTTCTTCTAAGAGTTAGTCTTGACAAATTGTCTGGTAATACATTAGAAAGTCTTTTAGAACTAGAAAGTTTACAACATGTACACTGCAAAGTTCATAAGTGTTTCTTCAAGACTTTCTCACTTGGACATAATAAATTTGATGAAGGATATAGGCCTAAATGTCCTTTGAACTCTATCAGAATCCCCTCACCATGAATGCAATTAATTTTTTTTCAATCCACTTTGTTTTAATTGGATGTGGGTCAGTGACTTTAATCTAGCATTTTAAATTACTTTGAATAACAAAATATGATAGCTATTTTAAGTTTTTTAAAGATTCTTTTAGAAATGAAGTAGCTACAAATGATTCAACATAGAGAGGACTGACGTAGCATTCTTTTAGTGCAATTGTTTTACCTCCTAATCATACTACAAAATTATTGTAGACAAGGCAAATAAATTGATGTAGAAAATGAAAAAAACATGAAAAAAATTGAAGAAAATACCTCACAAAGGGAAGGTTAATCCAAAGGTGGTGATGGAGGGCTGAAGCACACCCAAAATCACGTATTGACAGTCGAGGTTTCGTCTTCGTTCGTCCAATAGCCATGCCGAAAATGAGAAAAAGATGGCCTCGGCCGGTTTAAAATAAAAAACAAGTTTTAAGAATCGTGCCTCCATTTTAGCAAAGGAAATCGCACACGCGATTTCCTTTGCTAAAATAGAGGTGCGATTTTGTTTACTAGCCTAGTTGGCATGACCATTGCCAGCCTTGGGACTAGGCTTGGCAGGTTCGGTGTTGCTTGGGTTGATTTCTTTTTTTTGGATGAAGAGTGAATGACTTCACTCCACCATTGCATCTAAAGGGTCCATCAACTTCTTGCACACACCCATATACCATAAGGTATATACATCGATGTATATACCGGTATATACACCAGTGTATACACCAAGTGTATAGACTAGGTGTATATAGTGAAAACACAAACTATATAAGGAAAAAAAATCCATAGCTGCCTGAGATTCATTTAGACAAAGTGTTTCCAATTGTCTCCCATTTATTTCTAAAACTCTTATACTCTTTGTTGGAATCCAAAAAGGCAGGGAGGAGTACAAACAATTTTTCCAGTAGAGCCATATAAGTTGTGATGACTCGGTAATGATCAATATGCTTTCCACATTTAATCAACTTTAGTTGTGAGAGGCCGAAACCTACCAGTGTATATACCTGGTATATATACATCAGTGTATATACCTGGTATATACACCAGGTATATACACTAGTGTATATACTATTATATACATTAGTGTATATACCTGGTGTATACACTAGTGTATATACATGAGTATATACACTGGTGTATATACTTGGTGTATACACCAGGTATATATATTAGTGTATATACACTATGTGTATACACCAGGTATAGTGTGTATATACACTAGTATATATACAGATATGTGTATACATCAGGTATATACATTAGTGTATATATTGGTATATACACTAGTGTATATACACTAGGTGTATACACTAATGTATATACTGGTATATACACTGGTGTATACACCATGTACATACACTATTGTATATGTGTATAATGTCTATATTGAATATCTATTATCATTAGGCGGCATTACTAGATCTTTTTTTAAGTCTGTCAATTAAAACAAGTACATATGTTGTATCCAAGTAACAAAAAAAACCTATACTTTTGTAGGTGTTAAATGGCATTGGCTACGTATGTGGAACTTTGTATTTGAGTGTCTATGGGATTAATTTAAAGAAAATATCATTTTAAACCTGAAAGTTTGGTTGTTAAGATTGAATTCCCTTAAGCAAAATCCATGGACATTGATCACATTGCCATTTTGTTTATTCATAATATACAAGAGGAAGAAGAATTCTTTCTTGTAAGTGTTCAGTCCTAAGGATATTTCCTAATAGAATAAATTTACTACACATAGAAAAACTTAAGTTGTTTAGTTTTATATGTCATGTCCCCACCCCTCTTCTCGGCGGAGAGGACGCGACCAGGATGCTATCAATCCGGGCAGGCTAAGCCCCATGAACATATATAAAATGCAATGAAAAAAAAATACATATGCAGAAATCTAATTCATTAAACAAAGGAAGAAAATACATGTCATTCACAACATTTAACATCTTCATATTGAGTTATAAAACAAACACAACTGCAAGGATTTAAACACAAGAGATATTTATCTTAGTAGAAGCTTGTCCCGCAAACATCTACGTCGCTGCAATGTTCCACCCAACCATAGGCCAATGACGGAGGAACCTAATATTCCTTTGGAACGTGCTTAACCGGGTATGCTAATTCAATGGTGCAGCAGGGATAAAGATGGTCAAGAGAAAATTAGTGTAAATGCTTTGTTGGATCTCTGAAGATCGAGGTGCATGACACCAATTTTACTAATAGAAGGTAGACAATTTACAAAATTTACACTTCATTATAAAATTTGAAATTTTCTATGACACAATTAAAAATGACTAACATAAATGACTAATTCATATTCTTCTAGCTAGTCATTTTTTATGTCGTGACCAAATTAGTCGTTTATGTTAGTCATTTTTAACTCTGTCACTTATTATCTAGTCATATTCGTTAACTGGTGACTAAATTAGTCATTAATTTTAGTCGTTTATAGTTGGGACGATCAAAATTGCTCATATTTAGTAGTAAATCACTTGAAAAACCTATGGTGGCTAGAATTTTTAGTCACCTAGTAGCTTATTCCTCATTTTGTACTAGTGATCTTTCTCCAGGATTCTCTAGAGATGTTGCAACCCCAAACCTCACACCCATACAAGATAACAAGAGTGACTAAAGTTTCTAGGAGGAGCTTCTTTTAGTCCCACATCATAAGGTTTGTCGCTTTACGATTATTTTCATGCCCAAAATAAGCTTTCCACCCTCCATTGATACTTTTCTCAATGCTATAGTTCTAGTTGAGCTTGCGATGAATATCAATTCCTAGATATTTGTAAGAAGACACTTCCTCCAAGTTGCTATTGTCATACACAAAATTAGCGTAAGTGTCCTTCTTGGATTTGATAATCATAACTTTTGTTTTGTCAATGTTAACAGTCATACGCATGGTAGAGAAAAAATCCTTAAGAATTCTTAGTTTCTTATCAAGATCAGATGGAAACCTTTCAAGAAGAACAATGTTGTCAGCATAGAGAAGAAGGATGATGACTTTTCCAGCTAAGATCGTGCCACCACAGCCTGTTTCCTCTAAAAAACCTTCTAGCTTATTGATGTAAATGCCAAATAGGGTAGGGGAGAGAGGGCAATCTTGTTTAACTCCGATATTACACTTAATATCTTTCGAGCACCCCTCATTGCTCTTAAACTTAGCAATGAAATTCTCGTATAACCTTATTGCGGAAACTCTCAACTCGAAAGGATATTTAGTGACTCTCAAATAGAAACCTCATCATCGCACAAACGTCCTTCTCATCATGGATTGCAATAGCTTGAAAAAAAATGAAATATTTCACAAGGGACTATACATATCACATTCTTCTTGAAAGTGATATCACATGTTCTTTCTAAAAGTTTAAGAAACAACCATACAAAAATTTTCATAAACAACTATACATTATACATGGCTCGGTATTCCAGGCTTTAGAAACTGAATAACAATAAGAAATTCCAATTCATAAGTAGGTGCTATAAAATTAATAACTCTTCCCCATGCATGCAAAACTGGATGATTCATTCACTTTAAGATTTTATATAACGAGAATTTAAAATGGACAAGAATCTTTTCCATCCATGCTCATGCATGTGTAGTTATGAAATGGATATAACCTAATCACATGTGACTTTGTAATTATGTACATTATATATAATTTAAATACCACTAGGGATGCAAATGAATATGACAAACTAAATGGGGATATGAGTCAACAAGGGGGGAAAGAAAGAGGGATTAGGGGCTAAGTGAAAATAATATTATGTTATTTTTACCTAAGTTATTTAACCCGTTGTTTATTCAATATTTACTTTATGATTATCCTAATTCCTTTTATCTTGAGATTCATTTCCAAAGTGACTTTTGTTCTTCCCATGTGGGCATGTGGTCTTATATTCCCATGGGATGGGGTGTGTGGTGCTCTCACATTTACTTGATATGCATGCCACAAAATTAAAATTTAGTTGCTTCCCCTTCCCCTCACAACTTGATTCTTGGGGGTGTTGGCTAGTGGAGGGTGTTTAAGTCACTTGTTGGGTGGAAGGTCTCAAGTTCAAATTTACCCACCATGGTTTTTTTACACTATATACTAATGTATAGAATATACACTAGTGCATATATACAAGCAATATTGATCAACTTTTTCATATTTTCCTTCAAGAATTCACACTCTTTCATTTCTACTACTCTCTGTCTCTCTCTCTCTCTCACACATTGTATGTTTCTCTCCCCTTGCACTAACCACCTCCCCATCCAATCTCTCTCTCTCTCTCCCTCCCTCTCTTTTTCTTCTTGTCTTCGGAGCATCCAAATCTTCATAGTATATATTGGTCAACTCCTACATCTTTTCCTTCAAGACTTCACACTCTTTCACATTTGTATGTACCAGTATATAAACTAGTGAATATACCGGTATATACACTAGGGTATATACAAGTATATAGACTAGGGTATATTAATACTATATATACTGGAGTACCATACACTAGTGTATATACCGGTATATACACTAGTGTATATTATACATGTATATACACTATACACTATATACACTATACAATATACACTATAAATATCGACCATGGTGCACATGTGGAAAAATTAAGAATGTTTTGTGTTATGACTCAAGAATGTGGATATGTTCTTCCTCACTTCTTGAGTGATTTAGTTACATATCGGTTCTATAAAATGATGACCTAGTGGGTTGAGAATGAAGTGAATCATCAACACTATCGATATTTTTATCTATTCCAATCATGATATGCTATGCCTATGCACTAAAACAATGTTTATCAACAACACCTCCTCTTCGAATAATTAGCTCTTTCATATATCCAATTCTCTATTTTCTTCAACATGGTATCATAGTTATTAGTTTGAATCATAGCTTGTTGTCTACTAGCATTTTGAGATGTTGATTGAACACGCTCTATTGATTCAGGTCTATATATAATTAACTTTAGCTTTTGACTCGTAGAGTAAATCAAGGTTTAAATTCAAAGGTTAGTGTTATGGATTTCAAGCAAGAACCACTAATATTGAATGGTGAACAACTATATTATGATTATGGAAAATTCACCATTTTTAGTATTTTCACATTATGGATGGTTTAGGAGCCTAATCCATTGTTTAGGGACAAAAGGTAGGGTCTCGAGAAAAACAATTTGTTTTAGACTCATTAGCCATGCATAGGGCCTTGAGCCATCATACATGCACTAAGAAGGCGAGACAAGCAACCCAGTAATATGCAACTAAGGGATTTTATGGTTGATATATATATCATAGTTGAATTAAGTTATTTAACTAGCAGGTGTAAATTAGTATCCTCAGTTTTTTTTTTAATTCTTTTTAGTTTTATGGTTAATACTATTTAATATTAATTTTAAAAATTATACTTAAATTAGATAACAAATTGGTATATAGAATTTTTTTGTTTTTAAATAAAAATATTTTATTAAAAAATTTAATTAATAAAAATATAAATACCCCATTTCTCCATTTAATCAATATACATGTTAACTAAATCTTACAATAATTACTATGATCAAACATTTCTCTTTAATGCAATCCTAATTTACACAATACTTTTTACTATTCACAACCAATCCTATAGCTCACTCCTATTTATTTTTCCAATTGAAATTTGATTCTTGATCATAAACTATGTAAATTCTGAAATTTTAGACAAAAATAATTAATGGATTTGCAGGGAAACCACTTAATTAGTAAAACTTTAACACAAACATGCTCCATAAATTAACAAAAATTTGGATTTGCAAGGAGACCACTTAATTAGTAAAACTTTAACACAAACATGCTCCTTAAATTAACAAAAATTTATTTTTCCAATTGAAATTTGATTCTTGATCATAAACTATGTAAATTCTGAAATTTTAGACAAAAATAATTATTGGATTTGCAATGAGACCACTTAATTAGTAAAACTTTAACACAAACATGCTCCATAAATTAACAAAAAATACAAATCTCATCCATATTATTTCATAAACCGCAGAAGTCTTAACTAGTGAAACCTTAAACACAAACATACTCCATCAATTAACAAAAATAGAAATCTCATCCATATTATTTCATAAACCAACCGTGGAAGTTTGAATTAATATATGTATTATATTATAGTGTACAGAAATAGTAACTTTAGAAAACAGATGTATTATATTAAAATAGTGGAATCTGTAATGGCAACGGGTAGATAGAAGAACAAAAGGAGACATTATATGCAATCTAAAGAAACAGTCCCAGCATGTATAGTAACCACCATGGAGTAACCAGATAGATACGCGCATCTCCTACCAGCCAGCATAAACACTTGGATCGACAGCATTTAAATACAAACATTGAACCTCTTGTATCAACAGCATTAGATACCATATGAGTAAGCAGGAAAGATACGAGATAGAAGAGTAACCGGAGCAGGCTCTGCTCTACCTATCTCCTTGCAGATATATATTTCCATGTGCGAAGATGTCTACTCGTGGCGGACCAGCATATATCCTCTCGACGGACCAGCATATATCCTTGTTATTTGGGTGATTGCCCCTTAGCTTGTTTGGCACCTAGCTCGGGTGAGTCGCTTAGCCTATGATTTGTTTTGCGCTGAGCCCGTTTTGTTGCGCGGACAATTCAGGCAACTCCAATGTTGGTGGCCGCTTACCTGCTGTAGGGTCATCATAGAACATGATCGGTTCCAGGTTGTAAAACAGGCTAGATCCATTGTTGGTTTCACTTAGAGGAAAAAATACTCCCTCTTGATTTGTAGAATGTAATGAAGAAATTTCGATCTACCTTGTTGGATTTGACAATTGATGGCTCCAATTAAGGGTGATCGAATGAGACTTCTCTGGTTATTCATCACCATCCTTTCTTTATATCCGACATAACAACATACTCATACTGGAGCAGATGTAATCTTTGCTTCTGGGTTAAACCCCAGGGTCCAAGGAGCTAAAAACAACCCTCTCGAGCCCATGAAGTAGGGGCCTGGTCGGAATACTATATCTTGTCCTTCTTTATTCAGAAACAGGAAAACAAAATATCCCCTACCAGCTGCAAAGAGAGAGACATGTTCTTGCAAAATGGAGTTCCAATGTTCTGCAATCTAGAGCTCCACCGCCTTAGGGCTGGGCCAAAACCCTGTAAACTTACCGATGAGGGATTTCTCTAAGAGGATGAGTGCTTTCTGAAATGGATCTGAAGGAGAGAGTACTAGAGAGGGGATCTCTTCTATCTTCTTCACAAACTTGGAGGGGGCCTAAGAGGCTGCCGAAGGGGCATCCGCTTGAACTAAGGCCTAGAAGGCCAGAAGCTGGCCATGAGAAGCCATAACTTGGAAAACCTTGAGCCACCGGGAAGAGCCCAACCTGCAGACCTAGCGCGGTAGCAGCAAAAAGCAGCAGGCAGGAGACGATCTGCTCGACGAGAGGAGGCAGCAAAATGCTCTTTGCTTGGCTAGAGGAGGCGGCTAGAGAAACCCTAACCACGGTTCAGAGCCGCATCCTTCCATTCATAGCTCGCTTCATTTATAGCCATAATTATTGAAACAAATAACATTAAATATTAAAAAATAAAATATTGTTAATTTTTTATATAAAACAAAAATGTTAAGAGACTAAAAACAACTCATACTTTATGGTGAACTTATTCCTCAAAGAGACACAATACTTTCATAGCATTGTGACAAGGACTAAAAAATTATAAAAGTTTATTTTATTAATTTCACTTACAACAAAAATTTTAAAAAATCATCTTCATCTTCTTTGGTTTTTAATTTAGTATCATAAATTAACAATTTTTTTTTTATTCATTTCAATTATTAGAAAAGATTAATAATAAATTGAACAAAGTGAAATGTGTTAGCAGTCTTTTAAGAACATCATGTTGCATTAGACTCCACAAACTATCGAGATTTTGATTTCCTCTATCTATGACTAAAAGATTTTGTAAGTATTAAATTTTAATTAATTAATTTCATTTAAAAATTAAAAATTAAAAATTATTTAAAAATTATAATATATATATAATCCAGTATGGGGGAGATCTTATCACTTTAGCGACTTTATGTTAGTCAACATAAATAAATAAAAAATTCAAAAAAATTAAAAATATAATTTATATATACACCTTAAGAAAATATACACCTCAAGAAATTGAATCTCTATGAGTGCTTGATAGATCTAGATTTTAAATAGATTTATTTTTTTATTAAATTTAGATAAGTATACGTTGATGATGATAATGATGGTTAAAGTCCATTGAGACCAGACTTTGGTCTATTAGACCTAAAGAAACCAATTAATTATTTTGTTTTAAAATTGTATTCCTATGCTCAAAGAGCTTGGTGAGAAGCGTCCGGAGCTCACTATAATTTTGACAAGTTAAAAGTCTAGGAAGGTTGGTGAAGTGATTTTCATCTTCAATCTTCCTATTCTCACAGAGGCGAAAGATTCATTATGGAGCTCATGAGAGTTCTTTCTTATCTTGGTTATATTGGTTTTTTTCTTTGAACTTGTTAAAACAGAGATATACCTTTGATCTTCTAGAGTAGGGTTGATGACCTCCTTATAATATCTTAATTTTCTTTTAGCCTCTAAATCTTTCTCACACCACAATTTCTCTTTAAACTTAAAAGTAACAATATTTTTTATGTTATTAATATTTTTAGAGTAGGGTTGATGACCTCCTTATAATATCTTAATTTTCTTTTAGCCTCTAAATCTTTCTCACACCACAATTTCTCTTTAAACTTAAAAGTAACAATATTTTTTATGTTATTAATATTTTTAGAGTAGGGTTGATGACCTCCTTATAATATATTAATTTTCTTTTAGCATCTAAATCTTACACCACAATTTCTCTTTAAACTTAAAAGTAACAATATTTTTTTATGTTATGAATATTTTGCAACCCAATATTTTCATCCATCTCCAAGTTGTTTAACGAGGCCCTTGTATCTTTTTACCAACCTCCCTTGAGCCTTAGGTGTTTTTGGCTGGAATTAAAAGCTAGCTTAGAAAGTCTATGGTCTCTCATGTTATTGTTTCTGTGCTTGTACAACAAGAGCCTAATCATAATGAGGCTCTCGATAAGGGAAATACCCACTATATGCACATTTCTGCCTTCCGTATATGCGCATTTCTGCCTTCCGTATATGCGCATTTACTGAAGCTCTCTTCCGTATATGCACAAATACAGAAGGTAGAAATGCGCATATACGGAAGCTCGCTTCCGTATATGCGCATTTTTCCATATGTATATGCACATCTCTCCTTCTGTATATGCGCATTTACAGCTTTCGTATATGCGCATTTCTAACTTCTGTATATGCACATATACGAAAGCTCTTTTTTCATATATGCGCATTTACAGAAGACAAAATGCGCATATACGAAAGAGAGCTTCCGTAAATGCGCATATACTGAAGATAGCTTTCGTATATGCTCTTCCGTATAACTAGTGTATATGTCTATTTTATAGTACAATATATACATCGGTATATATACCAATGTATATATCAATATATACACACTAGTGTGTATGCATATGTACCATATACATTTACAAATACACTATATTGATATATAAACTAGTGTAAATACTAGTCTATGTTAGTAATATACACTAGTCTATATACCAATATATCTAGTATAGTGTGTACACTAATAATATATACCAATGTATACACTGGTATATACACTACTGTATATACCAATACATTTGTATATACATTAGTGTATATGCTTATATATACACTACTAGTAATACATTAGTGTATACACTAGTAATATACATTAGTGTATATACTGATATATACACTAGTAGATATAGAGAAAGAAATTGTGAGTTAGGGTTGTGTGTGTGTGAAAGAGAGAGAGAGAGATTGGGAGTTACGGTTGTGTGAGGGAGAGGGGGGTGGGGAGGTGTATAATTTATGCCTTACGTGAATGCGCATATATGAAAGAGAGCTTCTGTATATGCACATTTTTCCTTCCGTATATGTGCATTTACGGAAGGCAAAATGCGCATTTATGGAAAGAAAAATGCGCATATATGGAAGCTCTCTTCCGTATATGCGCATTTACGGAAGGAAAAATCTGCATATACGGAAGGCCGCTTTGGTAAATGTGCAACTTTCCTTCTGTATATGCGCATTTACGGAAGCAAGCTTTCATATACGTGCATTTTTCCTTCCATATATGCGTATACACGGAAGGAAAAATGCACATATATGGAATCTCTCTTCCATATATGCGCATTTTGCGTTCCTTATATGCGCGTTTACGGAAGCCAAAATGTGCATATATGGAAGCGAGCTTCCGTAAATGCACTTTTTTCCTTCTATATGTACGCATTTACAGAATGGAGAAATGCGCATTTACGAAAGCTCTCTTCTGTATATGTGCATTCTTCCTTCCGTAAATGTGCATATACAAAAGACAAAATGCACATATAATTTATGCCTTCTGTAAATGCGCATATATAAAAGGTAAAATGCACATTTACAGAAGCTTGCTTCTGTATATGTGTATTTTTCCTTTTGTATATGCGCATTTACAGAAGGAAAAATTTGCATATAATTTCTGCTTTCTGTAAATGCACATATACAAAAGGAAAAATGCGTATTTACGGAAGGAAAAATGCACATATATGGAAGAAAGCTTCCGTATATGCACATTTCTGCCTTTTGTAAATCTGCATATACAAATGGAAAAATGCGCATATACGGAAGCTCGCTTCCGTATATGTGAATTTCTTCCTTCCGTAAATGCACATATATAGAAGAGCGCTTCCATATATGTTTTCACATGTATTGAAGTGCTTTCGTATATACACATGTTGAAAATGTTGCGTAATGAGTCCATTTTGAGTCCCATTCAGGTGTTTTTGGTTTATACAATAGTAATATATATATAGTGTATATACCAGTCTATATACTGGTATATACACTAGTGTGTATATACCAATCTATATACTGGTATATGCACTAGTGTATATATCAGTATATACACTGGTATACACCAGTGTATATACTGATATATACACTAGTGTATATTATACCAATATATACACCAATATATATCGATATAATATACACTAGTGTATATACCACTATATAGACTGGTATATATACCAGTGTATATATCGGTATATACACTAGTGAATATACTCTAGTATGTACACCAGCAATAAATAAGTTGAAAGCAATTGAGGTTGGCCAAACTACAACTCCAATTTTTGCACTGATATTCACATGAAGGGATGATTGTGGGTCCATGAAATTAAATTTGGTGCATGAAAAGATTGGTATATATGAGTATATACACAATATAACTAGTATAAACACTAGTGTATACACTAGGTATATAGACTAGACACTAGGTATATTAGCACTATATATACTAATTACCTAGTGTATATACTAAGTACATACACTAGCCCTTTCTATAAACATACCATCCTGCTAGAATATAATACACTAGCCATGGCCAAACCCCATGTTATGTCTATGAAACTAGTCACATATGTCTATTAGGTATTTACACTGTATGAATATCATCTTCCATCCATCACATTTCCCTTGAGAGGGAAACCTAGAATTCGGTTAGTGGATGATCACATCTACAACCAACTTTATGTTCTCTAAACATTGAAGGATGGCCTAGCTATAACACAAAATTGGGTGAAATAACACAGATATCAACAATGCAAAAAGACACTTCGGAATGAGGGATTGGGTATTTCTATGGTTGAAACCATATAAATAAATTATCCTTAAGAAACAAAAGAAGATTACTTGGATTTATGTGAGAAATAAAATGAAACAGGACATCTAAAACCACATACACAGATTTATTGCAAGAAACACAGTGATACAATAAACTCAAATTATATTAAGTGAATGAAATAGAACATACTGTAAAATAAAAGCAAATAGGACGGTTGTAGCTTTATCTCTGAGAAGAGATGCAACGTCTACCCTCATTTGTGGCAAGTTGATTACAAAAGGAGGACAAAGGAACTTTTTATCATAGGCATGAAGGAAAAACCCTAAACAAATATTTGGTACACTATATACACAAGGATTAGCATGTATATATACACTAGGCTTTACATGTGCGGATTTTGAGTTTCTAAATAAGTGAGGAGTTGAGATGTGGTGCTTTCATGACCGTGACATTTCTCCTAATAGGAAACCACTCATGGAAAGTCCGGCAAAAAATGTCTCCCTAGATTGGTATCTTTTGTGATGAAGTAGAACTATGTAATCTTATTTGAATTCTAATATTATGTGCCTTTACAAACAAAGAGGGCCCCTCTCATTCTTATCCATTTAAAATAATGTGTGCTAGTGTGTATTCTAAGAGAATGGTGTCTTACATACATTAGGCATATACACTAGTGTATATTATGTTAGGCACATTTAGTGTGTATTGTAAACTATATACACTAGTGTATATACTAGTTATACACACTAGTGTATATACTGGTTCACTAGGCATATGTCTCAAACATCATTCAATAGTGATGTCTATCAAGGGTAAATAGAAAAAGAAGAAACACTTCACATTTTTCACAAAATTTCAATGTTAAAAAGGATTTTTCAATAATTTTCAGTTCAAAAGATGAATTTTGACCCCAATTGTAGTAGTGAGGGGCATCAAATCCACATGTACCTTTGTAACATCCATTGTCAAGAATCCTAAAGGAACGTTGAACGGTCTATCAATTATTAATGATCCTCAAATTGACCACTCCAAATCAAACAGTACAACTCCAATCAAAGTTCACCTTCACCCCAAAAAAGGAAACTAAATCCTGACCATTCCTTCACCCCAAAAAGCCAACTAAATCCCGACCAGTCCTTCACCTCCATAAGATTATGTTTTGGTGGAGGTGAGTCATTTGGATTTTGAATGATTGATTGTTTTCCATCCATTTCTTATTTTCATGATGGAATAGTTGCAAATGGATTAAATCTTTCCATGCACCAAATTTAATTTCATGGACCCACAATCATCCCTTTATATGAATATCAGTGCAAAAACTTGAGTTATAGTTTGGCCAACCTCAATTACATTCAATTTATTTATTGTTAGTAGTCTTTAATTAAGTAGATAGGTGACTTAACGCAAGAAAAGAGAATCATAGAATTTAAGAAGGAAGTTTCAAAAGAAAACAAGGGAGTGTATGGTTTGGGTCATTGCCCAAGAGGAGGAGGGGAGAAAAGAGAACCTGGTGGAACATAGAGAAGTGTGACCCAAGATCAAAATTTGTAAGGGTTATAAGTGTAAGAAAATTGTAGTATCCAAGCTCTGATTGAGATCAATTGGCCTAAAGAGTTGAATGTGTGATATAATGTTAAAAGCAATGGAGGCCATTGTAATGTAAACTCAATTTGTATTTTCATTAATAATACAAATTGTTGTTTGATGAAGAATCCCTTATCATTTATGTTTGAACCATATATGTGATTTATGTGTCTAATTGTCAATATCATATGCTATGTACTATGAAATATAGTGCCTACTTGTAATTTGATAAAATGATGAATAAGGTCAATATCGTCATAATCTATTTCTAATAAGGTCAACAAACATTACCACGACTTTAACACTTAGGTTGGTTAATTAGCATTAATAGGACCACTTCAAACCACATAATATAAATGGGTGATAATGGTAATTCCTTGAATATGTGTTACTCTTCTATAAGTTTTTTGGCAAAATAAAATATATTTGAAATTTTAAATTGTAGAGCATCTTCTTACCTTTAT
The DNA here is from genome assembly GCA_001517045.1 of Pseudotsuga menziesii. NCBI lineage: Eukaryota > Viridiplantae > Streptophyta > Pinopsida > Pinales > Pinaceae > Pseudotsuga > Pseudotsuga menziesii. Next base: position 35,706 of record LPNX010381604.1, read on the forward strand.
ACTTAAATTTGTTTCTAAAAACAATATTTTTTATTTAATAGCTCAAATCTATATTTTATTTCTACTATATCCTTAAAAAATGTATAAGAGGATATCAACAGGATTTTATGGGCCATAATGATTTTGGGTTGAAATAATTTTTCACTTATCATAAACATATTCTATATAGAACATTAAGGGATCTATATATTTTAGTCATAAATAATGTTCTTAATTATTTTCTATTGAATTAGTTAACCCTAATTGTTCTTTTAAGACCATTTTTATGAATATTTTTTTAATCTATACTAATACCATAATGCTTTGGAAGCAAAACATGGTTAAATTGAACTATAATTTTTTGCTAAATAAATTTACAATAAAATTATAACATTATGTTTTGGGAACAAAATATCCTTGAAGTGAACCATGATTTTTGGCATATATATATATGTGTGTGTGTGTGAGAGAGAGAGAGAGTGAGAGAGAGAGAGAGAGAGAATAATAAAATAAAAATAGAAAATTGCAATGAAATTTTCTTTCTTTACATACATACATATAAGGTGAAAGTATATTCAATGTTGAATTCAATAATTGATGATGTAATTTTTGTTTGTAGAATTTGTGCAAATACCCATAATGTTTTGGAAGCAAAACATGGTTGAATTGAACTATAATTTTTTGCTAAAGAAATTTACAATAAAATTATAACATTATGTTTTGGGAACAAAACATCCTCGAAGTGAACCATTATTTTTGGCATATATATATGTGTGTGTGTGAGAGAGAGAGAATAATAAAATAAAAATAGAAAATTGCAATGAAATTTTCTTTCTTTACATACATACATATAAGGTGAAAGTATATTCAATGTTGAATTCAATAATTGATGATGTAATTTTTGTTTGTAGAATTTGTGCAAGTATTTCTTTTAGTGAAGATGAAACTTTATAAAGATTGTACAAAGCTAATTTTTACTCTTTTATGGAATAAAAAATTTAAATCAAAATCTTCATTGAAATTGGATATTTAAGCCAAACTTTGTTTTGGAATTGGTGTTGAATTCAAAACCAACTTGAGAGATTATATAAAATCTCAATGAAAACTTCAAATTCATCCAAAAATTATAACACATATTTACAATTAAAAAATGTTTATTCTTTACATTAGTACATAGCTATCATTTAAAAAATCCATTAATGGTATTTAATAGTCTTGAATGCTATTGAAAATACTTTAAGAAATTATATATTTAGATAGATGATGAAAATATGACATTTTTGGTGTTGGGGTTTTCAAAAAGTTTATTTTTTACTTTACTTAAGAACATAACCATCTTTTAACTTTTTGCATTAAAAAAATTGATAATAGCATTTAATAGTTATTAAGGCTATTGAAAATACTTTAAGAAATTACATATTTATATCAATTATGAGAAAGTGATATTATGATGTTGACATGAATGTGTTTCTTTGTTGTAAACAACATTTTCAAAAATAGAGTTTTCTATGTTGTGAAGTAAAGTTTTCAAAAATAGAGTTTCCATTGTTATAAGAGATATAGTTTTCTTTGTAATTTTTTTTAAGTGGAGAAAAAATTTACGAAAAATACATAAATTAATTTAAAATATAATAATTTACCAAAAAACATTTTATATTGAATTCCTCAATCTTATTATTTAAATTTAATAAACTAAAATGCCACCAAATGAACATCAATAACCCACAAATTAATACTACACACTATAATTACAAATTATCACATGTAATATTTTCAAAGAATATTATAAGGATTCTTTTAAGAATCATTACAAGATTTAAGTCAACATATTTAAGTAAGTATATCATATTTATATCAATTTTATATATAATTATATCAATAAATTTAAAATTAAAATCAAAATATGTTAATAATAATTTATATATTTAATTAATATGGTGAAATTTTGTTTAATCATAATTTGTATACATTTTTATAGTTAGAATAATTTTATTTAAGAAAAACAATAATAACATTAATGCAAGTTATATAAATAATACATTTTTAATATATTAAATTTATAGTTTTCACTTGGAATGATTACAAACCTTTAAATTAATACACATAAATATGATCTTTTCATTTAATTATAACTATATAAGAAAAATACTACATAAATTTAAATCTTTTTAGGATACGAATTACAATCAACATTATCAAAGCTGAAACTAATAACTAATTCTTAAAACCAATCAAATCATTTGTTTGAAAAACACTTATCCATTTATTTTATAATGAAGAATGGAATTTTTTTGGAAGCTTAAAATAGATTAAGCTGTAAGTGTGTTGAATTTTAGAAATAGTGTAAAAAAATTAGGGTTCACATTCACCATTTAGTTATTTTTTCCTTTAATTTTAGAAATAGTGTAAAAAAATGGCTAGTATTTTCCTAATTTACTCTGAAATCATTTCAGTGGCTTTAGAACTTTAAGCGAGCCAAAAATGAAGAGTTATTGATCATTATTTAGCTAATTTGTTCCATGTTTTTCTAAAAATATGAGTTAATATTTATCTTATTTATGATCAAATATTTTCATAGATGATCAAATCTTTTCATGGATGATTAAGTTTTAAGAAAACAAACAAATTCAAAGATTAATATTTATATGGAACAAAAATAAATCCCTTGTAAATGTTCTTCAAATCTATTATAAAAAGAATCAAGGGCTAAAACTTTATAGGCTAGTATTCAACCAAACCAATTTAATAAGATTAAATAATTTTATAGATGATTAAGCTTAAAAAAAATAAACAAATTCAAAAGATTAATATTTACCTTTCAAGCAAAACAAATGTCAACAATATTAGAAATCTAATCTTATATTAAAAGAAAATTCAAACAAAAATAAATGTCAAAAATATTAGAAATCTTCTTCTAATAGAAGAAAATTCAATTCTTATATTTAACTTTAACTTTTAACAAACAAACAAACAAAAATCTCAAAAAATTTGTTACCCTTTTTCAAATTTAATATCAAATTGTTTATGTAAAACTGGTCTAACTTAAATAAATTTACTAATTAGAAAAATCTCTCTTATTAAAAATCATCATAAAATGATGTTATTCATTTGATCCACGACGAGTACCAGCTTCTGTCCCGGCAGCCCTATCTGTTCCAACAAGTGGTGTTCCGACTACCGATGTTCCATATCCAGTCCCATATCCTTAAGGTGCAGGAGAAGCAAAGGCATAACCCTTAATACCCCCAGAAGTGTACTCATTTCCCGATCAAGACCCTGTTCCGGATGATCGAAACCCAGCACCATCAGTAATTTACGTTGATCCAGTCGAAGAGCACGACCCATACTAACTACTCATGCTACTAGAGAAACTACTATATGCTTTACTGTAACTGAGTATGGATCTGCTTGTGTAACCGGATCGACTCAGTCAACTGAATAAAGCCCTAGTCGAGTGCCCCATCGTTGCATTTCCTGCTCTCCCGTGGCTATATATTGATTAAAGGTATAACCAATACGAATATACTACGTATAATCCCACCAACCAGAAAGCCAGCGAGAAGTTAAAAGGCTACCACGCTCATTTCTGAGTCGATTACCCTTCAAAGTGGAAATTGAAATACACAATGACTCCCTGGTGGAGGGCATACCAACCCCAAAAGTTTTTAATTACTTTCTGTGCTCACCCAGAAGAAGGATGTAATCATCTTGGAGGTGTCCGACCTGGCGAAAGCCTAGAGAGAGTGGGATCTTAATGGAAAAGGTAATTTTTGACTCCTTTAAAAGACAGTATAACCACCCTTAAATTAAATAATAGATGGGATAGCCAAAAATGTAATGCTCCTCTGTCTCAATTCAAGAATCTTCAGCTATCTATACAATAGAACTTTATAGGTTTAAATTCATGCAAACAAACAAAATGGAGCAACAATAGTATATGCTGCATTTCGATATGTACTCTGATTGTATAAATTAGGGAGGAATACAACACACAAGAACAACCCAAAAGCATATATACAGAAATATACATTGAAAATCCACTGCCATGCAGATATCACATTCTTCCTGAAAGGTATTACCGGCTCAGTATTCCAGGCTCTAGAAACTGAATAGCCATTAAAAACTTCCAATTCATATGTAAGCACTATAAAATTGATAACTCTGTCTCATGAATGCAGCACTAAAGGAGAACTTATATAACAAGAATTTAAAATGGACAAGAATCCCTGCCATTCCATTCATTTCAAGAATTCGTACGAGAAGAGTTTGTATAAATTAGAAATGTAAAAACCTCTTCAAGATATCGTTGTCCCCTTCTTTCTGAAACGTGCGGAATGCCCTGTAGGTGTTGAACAAAACTGGTCATCGGTCTGCAGCTCAACAAAACTGGTCACCGATCTGCAGCGCCCATAGCGTGAAGATATCGTGAATAATAAAATCTGCTAGAGAACAACCCGTTCTTTGATGCTGTTCTTGAAGTTGTTCATGGAGCCATCAATCAAAGGGCTCTGCAAGATTGAAAATGAGATCAGCAGACTCGGAGGGAATTGCGTCCACGCTTTCTCATGGCAATCCATTTCAAAATTCAAATTCAAATTTGAGTAAAATGGGCGGATGGGACCCGATGATGCATGCGGTATCTTGACCCTTCGGTGGTGACATGCAATATCTTCATCCTTCAGAAATGATGGCATGCTTATGCATGGATGATGGATATGTGGTCAGACAGTCAGACTGGCCGGAACTTTTTTTTTGCTGCGCACGGAGAGTTGAGGTCAGAAGGTGTACGATCAGAGCAGCAGCATTAAACACTCTGCTGGGTGCATATTGGTTGCCCTTTTGCTTTGGCAGCAGCTAGGGATGGAATTTGACGGGTAAATGCTCGTCAAGGGCCAATTTACCCGTCAAATACAGCTAAGATTTTAGGGAGACCGTCAAAATCTGGCTTAGAATACAGAAAACGTTTCAGATTTTGATGATTACCGGCAATTGACGGGTGTCCTTCATTTGAAATTCCAACCCTGGCAGCCAAGATCAGGCCAGCGGGGAACACAATCATGCTTACTTGCAATGAGCCATCTAATCTGCAAATTTTTCTCTAATTATCAAATCCTCTTTTTATTCTTTCACAAACAATAAAAAGGTTAAAAAATACCCTATAGATCAAAATCCTCATTTTATTCTTTCACTATACAAAAATTAAATTAAATACACCCTACGAGTCTGCTATGGATCAGCAATGGCCGCTTTTCGTGCCTTCACATGCCTACGGAGAGGATCTTGGGATGGTTAACTTGATAGTAAGATTTTTTTTTTCTTTTAATATTTGATGCCGGGCATCAATAGAGTGTTTTTGGAAACCCCACTTTTTACTTGGATCGACAGAATTAACTGCGAGGAAGATTTACTGTCACAAAGATTTACTGCCCCTCTCACATACTTGTGTGTGAGAGACTTCACTTTTAGTAGAGACTCTTTTTTACGGACTTTTGACCCAACACACTTTACCTCCATAGACACTCACTTGACTTATTTGACTTCTTATCTCTACATGATTTACCAAGACACACTTTTGGTTGCCACCAACTCTTAACAAAACTTCACAAGATTTACCTAGACACACTTGTTTCATTAGCCCTTCAACTATATTGAGACAAGCTCACAATATCATATAAAAACTCAAACTTTTACATGGTTAAATATTTGTGGATTTTTTGTGTCTTTCACTAAATGGTAAGCGTAAACAACATTTACTGAAGTAATTATGGAGAAGATGTATGACTTATATTTGTGTCTTTCGCTAAACTGTAAATATAAACAACCTTTACTCAAGTAATTCTGGAGAAGATGTGCCTCATAAATAAAACATGGATTCAACCAAAAATATGGAATTATATATCTTATCACCACATAACAAAGAATTACAAGAACAATTACAAACTTGGAAATTTACAAAGATGTTTTACCTTTTATAGAGCTTCGTCTCTCAAGACTTTCCAAAACACACCAGCTTGAACTCTTCACTATCCTTCTTTTCTCATTTACAATCTTCTTTTACATATAGACAAATTAAAACTCGTCTACCAACTTACATTAAACACTGTAAAAACTTTCTACCTAAAAACTTAACTTCAAAAATTGAATTCAAATATTTTTTTTATATGAAGAAAACTTAAACACTTTAACTTGACAGATAATAACAAAAGTTAAACTATTTCAATTCTACTTAAACATGAAATCTACAATTAATTAATTAATTAATATTTCCAAAAATGAGTCCCTGTAGCGGCCCCAAAAAACTGATATGACAAAATTTTAATATTAAAATCGACGCATTAAGATCGCTTTCCGGACCCCGCTTACTGTACACTGTACAGTCCCTCGCCTTTCATTTCTATAGCCTCCACATGCCAACCCTTAAGAAACATGTATATCTTCCGTGAACAAAGAGGCGGGGGCAACTTTTACATTCTCCACTTGAGACACGTGGGGGAACCTGCTTCATTCTTCCCGTATCTGCTCTTGAATAACATAAATGTATATTTTCAAAGTGTAAAGATTATAAGTGGGCAGTCCACTTCATTCCATTCTTATCTTGCTATCCAATGGGCAATACACTTCATCCCACTATCCAATTACATCATTATATATTTTTTCATGTATTTCATACTTATTTTCATATTAGTCTTTATAAGTTGGCATCTACTTATTCCCTTCTTATTTTTTCAATCCAATTACATCATTATATATTGTCATAGTGTAGGTATTTTAAAATTAATTTAATTGTGTAATTATAGTCTTATGAAATGGAAAGATTAACATAATTTTGTAAAATGTTTTATATAATTAGCTTTATGAGTAAATTTTGGTTGAGTAAATTTATTATTTTTTATAGAGTAGTTTTATTATAAAGTTAATAGTTTTTTTTAAATTGATTAAATTATATATATATATTGCAAATTAAGATTTATATATTTTTTACACAATTATGAAGAAACAATTTTAAACTTTAAAAATGTAACACACTACAATAAAATTTAAATTTAAATTGTAAAAACTCAAGTGCATGAGCCGAGTTGAGATCTCCGCTCAACCTTGGAGGGGTCGCGGTCATAGCGCAGTACTAGAACCCATTTTATATTAGACATTGTTAGTGCTCTACTTACAAAAGCCAATTGAAAATTGCCTTTACCCAAACACCAAATCACTTTATTTTTATATAAAAGTCTAAAATAAATCAATGCACCAAGATGAGTGTCCTCCTAAATGCAACTCTACATTATATATATATATATATATATATATATATATATATATATATATTAAATATCTAATTTGTTGGATAAAT
>LPNX010381604.1:50986-69260 GCA_001517045.1 Pseudotsuga menziesii
AAAACCCTTATGATATATAAACTTCTTTCACCTTAATAATGGTAAAATATGTAAATATAATAATAATATATAATTAATATAAATATGTTACTATAGTTCATATGTTAAAAGATTTAATATAAATAAATATATATAGTTCATATGTCATGTGATTTAATATAATTAAATATATACACATATTATTTACTTATACATTATACAAATTAAAATATAGATTAAAACCTATGAAGTTTCATAGGGAGGCAAAGCAAAACATGAAGGATTTTTCAAATATAGATCTATGTACAACTAACCATTTCCCAAAGGGGTTTCTGCTAAATCAATCCATGGATTCAGGGTTATGAGTATCAATTTGGTCCGTCTGGTTTGTCCCCAATTCAGTCATGAGAGGATTTAGTTCGGTCATGAGAAGATTTAATATTATTCCGCCCATGAGGACTTCTTAGGGTGCCAAGTTGGCAACGTGGGTGTCTTGATTCTCGGGCCAGGCCGTTCAAAGCCTAGTTTTTTGGGATGGATCAAAGTAAACTAGGATCTCTACCACTGTTGATGCCTCTACTGTCTCTGTCTTAGATGTTTCTCTCTTAGATACTATATAATATATACACTAGTACAAAATGAGGAATTAGTGACTAGGTGACTAAAAATTCTAGTCATCACAGCTTTTTCAAGTGATTTACTACTAAATATGAGCAATTTTGATTGACCCAACTGTAAACGACTAAAATTAACGACTAATTTAGTCACCAGTTAACAAATATGACTAGATTATAAGTGACAGAGTTAAAAGTGAATAACATAAACGACTAATTTAGTCACGACATAAAAAATGACTAGCTAGAAGAATATTAATTAGTCATTTTTAATTGTGCAAGTTATATTTCATGTGTTGTCATGCCATGGTCAAGTTGAATTGGTACCTTAAAGGTTTTTGCATTATGCATATTCATGTCTCCATTTTGGTATAACGCAGTTTAACTAATCTTATCAATCGTGCTCATATTTCGTTTTCCAAATTTTGAGTCTGTTTGACCCTCTCGCCAATCAGTTAAAATTTTGACAAGTTAAAAGTCTTTTGATCTTGACAATGAAATCTATAAAATTTGTGTCCACCAATAAATCGTCATTGACACCTACTCATCAGTGTCGTTGTCACGCCTCTTCTCAAAAAGTTAAAAAGTTCCCCCTTGATGCCCCTATTTACGAAAATGACAATATCTTTTATTTTAATAAAAAAAATCCTCCCTCTCATTTTAATGATCTCTTTCCTTTTTTAAATTTAAAATAATAATAATAATAAGTTTTCATCTAATTCAATAGGTTTTTAACATATAATAATTAATATAACATGCTTTTCATATATAAATATATTATAGTTAAACATTATATAATATATTCATATTAAAAAATTAAATTTCTATTCATTTATTTTGATAGAAATATAAAATAATTAAAATTGTAAGAAAAAGATTTGGGTAAAATAAAAATTAAGAGGACTGGATTGTAACTATGATCTTTACTAAGAATAGCTGCCATTTTAAATTCCATGGTTGCAATAGCCTAATCTTTAATATTTGGAGATAAAGATAAGACATTACCCTCTTTCATGGTTAAAATTAATTGCATTTAGTGGTTATAATGAATGGATAGTTATAATGAACGGAGGGGAGAAAAGAATGCGGATCCTAGTTCGCCATGGACGTTCAGTAGGCCAAACACGACACTAGCAGGGAAGGGCACAAAAGCGCATTAACTGAGATCTTCAACCCCTTCAGGCACTGAACCGGCCCGAATCCATTACCATCCCCAAATACCTTGTCTGAACCTAGGCTTTGAACGAACTATGGATAACCAACAGGGATGCTGGTGCTAGAACAAATAAAAAGTAGCACAGGGGTATGGCTAGCTGAACTAGGATTGCTGGCATTGCTTGCTAGCAAATACAAAAGCGAGAACTTTTTGTTCTTACATTTCCTAAGAACATGGAGAAAGATATCCTCCATATATCCAAGGTGCTTCACATTACGATTCCTGATCACATGGAGAGATATATTCTTGACCTATCCAAGGTGCTTCACATTCTCCTTTTTTTTTTCAGACTTTAATTAAATATTTTTCATTAAATCCCATCAGTCGCGTTCTGCCTTCAAAACCCTATATAAATTATTTTCATTGTGAAATTTTGGTTGTAAGATCGATTTCTTTTAGCAATTGTGGAGTTTATTTAGTTTTCGGTTCCTTCTTTGTATCAGGACTAATGTTTTTTGGAAGATTGTCTTAGGCATTTTTCCTATCGACAGATCATCGTCGAGGGTTTTTATGCAATGAAGTGAAAGCTTCATTCAGTTTCTAGCTTATTGAGGGAAATGGTGTCAGTGAGGATAAGAGGAGTTGGGAATGGATTATAGAATTTACAGGGTAGGGAAAGAATAGGTCGGGGCTGTGGATACCGAGAATGGAGCCCTTGCCCCATTATACGAATCACAACCCTACCCTACAGTGTTGAAGACTTAGGCTAAGAGGACCGGATTTAAAAGTAATCTATCTAAATATGAGAGAGGCTATGTTCCCCCGATAAAAATTATAACATACAGGTAGCTCCCCAGCCAATAAATACCCCCATAAATTGTTTCAAAGACGAGAAAGGAAACAGGGTAAAGGAAAGGAAATGCACCAACGAAAACATATACAAATACAGAGCAGTTAAACTTAGAGGTGAGTAATTGAAAAGGTGGGCTGGAGACCATGTAGACCATGACAAACTTAAGACATGAGGAGATTCATCGGCCAAGATGACAAGTCAAATATATGGTAGGCTCAATTTAGCTCAAATTATCTGTTAGGGGGGGGCGACTAACTTTCGAGAAGAGATGAGTTGTCTCTTTCCTCTTTTACTTCTGCTAGATCAAGAAATGAACTGTCTATGTTCCTTCCTCCATTTATGACTAAACTAAGTCAATTTATGGAACTGGGTGAAGTTAGTTATTTCTCTATTGGGACATATACTTTGTGATACTATGATCTATTGGTATATATACTTCACTGCGAAATATTTCAAAATAACACAAATGAAAACTGATACCAGTTTTAAGCAATTGCATGTGACTAAACATATCAATATGAGAAGTCAAATAGCATTATTAAACATATTTTTGTACACAAAAAATAAAAATATCTCCATGAATGTACAGTTTATGTTGTTGTCAAAAACAAAATGAGCAAGACTTGTAATGTCCATTAACATCACAATAGATTCTACTCGTAACATTAATAAACTTTAATATACAAACAATGCATTCTCCTTGATGGTTACAATGCATATAATAAATCCATAAAAAACAATCAAGATCCATACGAAATCCAATGTTAAGAGTCACTATTAAATCCCTTAGGAATGAAAATCCATAAAAGTTAAAAAACACGATTAAGTTTTTAATTAAGGTTTAAATAATTACAAAAAATAATTCAAATGCAGAAGTAGAGTCATCCTTTTGTTAATAAATAATTTAGCATAGCATCATATTCACCTACCATTAAGCCAAAAGGGGCCCTCGACTTGTTTAAATATTTTATTTAACAACTCACCACTCATATTGTCATATCTCTGTATGAAGGATTAATGTAACCTTGTGTTTCTCTTATTAACACTTCTCATCTTATTCATATTATTTTTTCTTTTCTTTTCATTTTCAGTGGTAAGAGATCAATGCTTTCTTCTTAATGCCGTTATTTAGGAAAAGAAGTGGGGCCTGATCCCTATCATTTACATGTCATTGAATGTAGTCCTTGGGTCTGTTGAGTGGTTCATGAGATTCTGGAGTTTATGAGTGAGGTTAGACTCCATTTTCCATAATATTGTTCCTCTTGAGCAGAGAGCATTTTACCTAGGGTTTCTTCATCCTGGTTCTTGTGCGGGAGCCGTGAAGGAAAAATTATCGGGAAGGGGGTTCATTCACTTTGGTTCTAAAATGAGAGTGAAAATAACTTATTAGAGAGGGTTGATCGTATTGTCTCACCCTGTATCATTTTTACTTGCTAATATGGTTCATGGCTTCAGTTCGGTACTTCGTTTCGAGATTCGAATGATGGCTTCTTTCTAGGTAACATTTTATTCATTTATTTTTAACTTAGTAAGACACGCATGGGATGATGATAAACCCTTGCTTGATGTTTTATCTTATGCATTTATTTTTCCTAAATATCATCTTGAATTATATACTAAAATTATTCTCTTTCTACTCATTGCAAGAGTTTGAGTGGCGTTATTCAATGGTGACTACTTCAGATTGAGCATAGGGCGCTATTACTTACGGTATGCTTTCATACCACCCAAGTTGCGGGATGTTATTGTTTCGAAGGTTTACATTGCTTTGGATGAGCATGCCATTTTTCTGCTGTTTAGATACTTCCTTACTAACTAAACGAGGGCTTGTGAATCCTTTTTTTAAACTATCATTATTTTGTTTGCTCTGTCTCCTTTTACTTAAAATACAATGGTCTAGTTGAAAGGTTGCATTTGTCAACAGAGGAACCTTAACATAAATATAGGCACTTAATCATTCAATAAATGAATAATTTACAGTGTTCCCCAAGTTTCCAGGACGCGGGACATTTTGGACGTGTGGAGACCACTCCAAATTTTAGCCAGTAATACTATAAATTATTAAATCCCAGTAATAACAGTTCAATGATTCATCCCATGTAAGATACTAAAAGGAGGGTCGTCTAGGAGCCCCCCAGTTTCAAGAGGGGGTGTGGGGGCGTCTGGGAGCCCCCAATTTCAGGAGGGGGCGTGTAGGATCCCCCCTTCACTGGAACGTGCTGCAGAACAGGGGGATGTGCCCCCTTGTGCATTTTTGAGAGTTTCCTGATTTTGGGGACACTGGAAAACATTTCCTTAGGATCCCCTAAGCCCCCGAGGCACAGGGAGCGAGGGGAGGCACAGGGAGCGAGGGAGGCACGCCCCCGAACCTAGGGGGCGAGTCCTCATGTAACAATGATAATTTACTATGCCATGATTACTTCACTTTACTTAAAGAGTTTTCTATTTTTTTATAAATTTTTTTACCATGCTACCATGCCCCTAGAAAAATCCTAGGTACTCACTTGGAGGATGGTGTCCATCTTACGGGAATATAACCTAGGTGGGGATGATAAATAATCCAACCCACCACAACTTCCACTTGGGATAGAACCAACTGACAAAAAAGTTCTCTACTTATGTCTTTTACTATGAATTTTCTTTACCCAAAACAAATTTCTTCATACTTGATATTTCCAATGAGAAATCAAAGTATAGATTGTTCCATCTTTTCTGGCACTTTTAACATATACCTATACTTAAAGAAAACATTGTCTATGAATCTGATCTATGACCAGATTTCAAATCCTAAGGAGTACAATATAACCATTATATATAATAGTTGCGGCTACCTAGATATCATTAAAATACAATGTATTCTCTATCATGAATCATGATTGTTCCACTAGCGTAATTCTTTCCTTTTATTTTCGTAAACCTGAAAAAATATAGTTTTATCTTGGTATCTTATTTACTAACTATTTAGTTGTTAAATCCTGGCTCAGTTACAGTTTTCCTCATTCAACCCCACCTATGTGAGGTCTAACAACTATTTTTGTCCCTATACTATTATGAAATTTTTTATTGCTTCATACTATGTGATCCAAGGGCATCATTTAAATAAATTTTTTATGGACTTTTAGAAAGTCAAGTAGTTGAGTTTGTTTGTAGTAGGGGATAGTTTTCTTATAATTAGTGGTGAGTGTTTGTTTTAATAATGGTTGTTATACAAAAGTTGATCTCGGATCATTGAAGAATCCAAATGTATCTTCTCTAGCTAAAAATAGATTCGAGATTTATGAGTTTAGTCTCAGATCCTATTTATTTGGATTTGGATAGGATTATTGGGTTTTTTTTATGTGTAAGTGTGTAATCTAGGTTTGTTTTATTGTAGGAATTAAAAAAAAGAGTATTCATTCTCTGTGGTTTTTGCCAAGAAATTATCCAATTTTCTCTAGATAACCATTTATTTTGTATGTTGTAATAACCTCCTTTGAGTGCATGTCTATGCTTTGAAAACGAATTCTATTGAAATCCTAGATTGATTGATCATTGCAATGATCAATCAAAACATGTGCATATGATATGCATTGTGCATATTTGGCTAGGAGTTATGAACTAAATATCCACGTTCTATTCAGGATATACCATAAATCTTTGTAAAGAAACAATACAAAGTACTGAACCGTTCATTCCTTGCAGATCGACGATTACTTTCCATTTCTGATGTGTCTAATGGTTGAACAAGACCAATACTCCATGTGTTGCAAAATCCAAGTAAAAGTCGACATTTGAATGTATTCATGACCACTGTTGATGGAATTGAAGGGCGAAGATTCGTTTATTATTGGTGAAGGGTGGTATTGGAAGGAACTCTTGATGGATGAAAAATGGTATTGCACAACTCTTTATAAAAAATTGCAGTACTATTTTTCATAGGTTTAGCGTACTGTTATAATTGACACGAGACTTCAAATTTAGGAGATTTCTAAATTTGGAAGACGTTGGAGATTGGAAGGAAAAATGAAGGATGTGGATGAAAAAGCAGGCGATCCCTCTATCACTATGATTGATCTGGAAAAAAAATCAGTGTTTTCAAATACCTTTGTGTCTGTTAAAGAAGAATTATGTGCCCTAATAATGTCCCGATTAAGTAGGTAGAACCCTTGTTGACAAGGGAGGTAATTATTGTCCAAATGCATTTTCCAAAGCAATGAAGAAAGTTGAAATTGGTGAAGTTATTAATCGCAGGCTTCGTGATGGAGATTTTTTTATTATCAACCATCCTCCAAGTATCCACAAACGTTCAGTGTAGATATTAAATGCATACATACATTTGGTATCTACAGTGATTATTAGCCCTCTTATATGTGGGCCACTTGGTGCAGATTTTGAGGGGGATTGCATTCATTTTTATTATCCATGATATTTAGAATCCCAAGTTTAGCTTTCTCAATTGTTATGTGTTAATCAATAAATGTTCACTTCTCATTGCAGAGAAGAAAACATAGCAGTGAGTGTTGGCACTGCTCTTGTTGCCAAGCTTCTATTTGGAAAATTCTTGCTAGACAAAACCACACTGAATCAGCTATCAATGTGAACTTGTGGAGCTTTGCCTGAACCAATAGTTATTAAAGTACATGATGGAGGGCCATTTTGGAATTCTATCCAGGTTATTCAGATGTATTTACTTAAGCTGGGAGAAACCTATATAAGTATATTAAAATCCAAATATAAACAAAAATTTGGGGCCTCACCTTTGTAGAGGAACCTGGGGCAAAGATAAACAAAAACCTGGGGCCTCACCTTTGCAGTGAGTGTTGGTACTACTCTTGTTTCCAAGCTTCTATTTGGAAAATTCTTGCTAGACAAAACCACACTGAATCAGCTATCAATGTGAACTTATGGAGCTTTGCCTGAACCAACAGTTATTAAAGTGCATGATGGAGGGCCATTTTGGACTTCTATCCAGGTTATTCAGATGTATTTACTTAAGCTGGGAGAAACCTATATAAGTAGATTAAAATCCAAAGATAAACAAAAACCTGGGAGCTCTGTTTGAACTGTATGATAAATGCAGAGGGTGGAAATATATAACTCAGGTGGTCTTTTAATTTCTATTTGTATATGTGCAATTGTTGATGTAAAACTCAGTTTGTCAAGTTTCTGAAATAGGATTGTAGTTTCTGAACTAGAACATGCCATTGTAGTAATGGCACAATGGTGCTACAAATATGTTGGCACCTCCTTTGATTCAGACGTCCATTTGGGTTTCATAATTCATGACTCAATCGGCTTCTTTGCCACAAGGATGTTTCTCCTTATAAAGTTTCTATCTCTGCTAAATGATCTAGGATCTACTTGTTTGGGCTCATCCCCTATTAGGTTTTTTTATTTTGAATTTTTTTGTTTCGTCTTCGGAGAGGCTCTATTCACTTCTTCCTTGCTATTATTACTTCTTGAAAATCAAATTCCCATTGACCTATTTGAGCCACTCATGGACATTAATATAATTTTATTTAGCTTAGCCTATTTCAGGATCATGGACCCATTCAAATATTGCTATACATTTGAAGCATGCATACAATTATTTTTTGCAAGTTAGGTAAACTTGATGTTACAAATGATAGGAGAAACAAATTTAAAGCTGAGAGGTTTACTAATAATTATAATGGGATAAGAATGGGGTTATAACTTAATGGAATGTGCTTTCAAAAAAGACACAACAAGATCTTGACTGATTAATAATGACATACTTAAGTAAATAACATAAATGAAATGTTTTCCAAAATATTTCATTCTAAAAGGAAGGTATGCAGACAGTACATTTTTCTTGGTCTACATTTGCATTGAGTGTATTCCAGAATGTGAAACATACACACTTTCTACCTTTTTTAGCCTTCCAAGAAAAGCTCGTTGCTGGGCCTTTCCAGATCTTTGTTCATATGATTTCATGAGCTCATTTGCTGAAGTGGAAGCAAGAATGTCTAAATATACCACCTCCCATGTACACTGATCATACCCTGATCCATTCCATTTAACTAGCCATTCAACTCTACAATTTAACTTATCATGGCATTCTCCAAGTGAATTTTCATGAGGCATCAAGGCCCTTTTTCGAATTAGACGATGTGGTTCAGTCCATTGTGGATTCCATTTTAAGGCCTGCACAATCTCAATATCTTACCTACAAATTTACTTATTTGAAAAGAACTAATATGTGCTAAAAAAACCATTGCTAAGACCCATCCAGATTCAAAAATAGTAATGTATTACTTCAGAAATATCAACCTACAATTGAAATAGTAATGCTACCAAATTGCACAGAAGAAAAGAAAAAATTGCCATGCCTCAGTTATCCATACTCCAAATGATAAATTAAAATAGCCAAAGCGGTAAAATTGTTGACAATTCCTAACTGACCTTTCCTTGCTGAACATTTCTTTTGAAACAAGCTAACTTTTTTGGAGCTTCCTTCAAAACCTGGATTTCACTGACCCATCCATTGTGCACATGAGAAAGTCCTTTATATTTGACAAAATATATCTTCTCTTGTTTAAATTTTCTCTTTGATTTCACTTTGTACACATCAGATTCCCCATATATCAGATTAGGTGATGATGTGTCACTTAGACTCTTATCTGGTCCCTGAATTGCATTTGACGCAGTATTCTTCCTTGCAGTTGGCACAAAACAATCATGTTTATATTGAGCAATACGTTCTCTACTGACACTTTTATCCACTGTTCTTCGTCTTTGACTAGAGGCATTGCCCATAATTAGAGTCTCACTTAATGCATAATCAATGATGTCAGATTCCTTCGAATCCCATATAGAATCAACTGTAGTGGGTACCAACAATAAATCGGATAAAGTTTCCTTGTATGAACAAGTTGGGAAGAGCCAATCCCCAGGAGGAACTTGATATAAAGGAGGATCAAGGAAAAATAGATGATAAGTAAGCAAGCAACCTTCTCCATCACAACACCTGCACAACAGCTAGAATCTCAATAAGAGAAATGATAACTTTGGTCTCCAAATACGGAGAATACCATAAGAACTGCAAAGTCTTGTAGTATTTTGGTCCATGCATCTGCAACTAATAAAAAAATTTGAATGATGCCTTATTGTGACATTCAGATGGTAACAATGGAAGATCCTATGTTGGTAGATGGTTAAACGTATCTTTTCCTACTATATAATGCCTGCATCCAAGTCACTCTACTCATCACCTTGGAGACATAAGAATGAGAAAGATGGAAGGAAAGGGCCAACATCATAAATTAAATTCTTGATATTAGATATTAGTTTGAGCCAATAAACTATGTACTATCAGGAATGCAAATAAAAATGTGTATATATGCTGCATACAATTTCAATCACTTGAATGCAATAATAAACAACGAGAAAATTTCCAATAGTAAAGTTGTTACAACTTAGTTCAAGCATTAGTGACAGTTTGACCAAGCAACACATTGAAGTTTTTTTTATTTAACAAATTGTTCAATTTATGAAATTCATCTTTGGGTATGCTATCATAAATCGTATATGAAACTAGGCACACACAAAGGAGGTTAAAAACCAGTATGAAACTTACAACAATTCACCCCCAACTTTGCATATTTCACAAATGCTATTATGATCATCCACTGGAATCCTTCTTTGAAAACAACTAGCCTGAGAAGATGATGGTGAACCAGTGTTAACATTCTCCCCAGTGTCAATTTCTATCTTCCCAGTATTACTCTTATGTCCCATTTTACCCTGCAATCAATCCATATGAGCAGAGTTGTGGTTTCTTAAAATAACCAAAATCCAAGTTAGATAGTCGGCTGGAGAAATGCACATTATCCCATCAGATCAATCTATTTAGTTGGACCCAATACATATATGATTCACAATATTATCTCAGGCATAGAATAGCAAAAAACTACCTCTGCTTCATGGTCTTCTGAGAAAATTTGAAGGTTGGCATCACTTGCTCCCTCTGTGTCTTGCTTTCCTCCATGCCTGAAACAATAGAACAATTAAATGAATCATGGTAAATAAACAATAACTGAAATTCAGCTTGCTATCACCTCCCAGTACTAGAGAAGATAAGGAAAATAGAAAAATCGATACTAGAATTTGAAGCAGGAAGGATTTTATTTTAATACTAGTATTACATTACAGAAAGCATGTAAACATTGAATGTATTGATGAAACAATGGCATGCAAAGCAATTTAATACCAAATTTCCGATCAACAGATCAACTTATCATTTAGAGTACACAAAAAAAAATGGAAGAACATAATGAAATGGCATTCAAATTAACAAAAATGAACACAGCTGAAGGAGCCCCAAGGACCAATCACAAGAAATTTAGTTATACCAAAAAACGTTAATATTTCTAGTTTTGAAGATATCCTTTTGTTGAATATTGTAACTTCAAAGGATATTCTAAATGTATTTTATTTGCACAGCTCTTTTATCACAGTTTCTCTCTTTTTAGAATTACTCCGATCTGTCATGTTTTATTTATAAAATAGAAATATTTTTGAAACAGTTTTTTTTAAATATCATAATAATCATGGCATATGGATTAGATTAAATATGTTGGATCAGATTAAATATTTATTTGATTAGTTGTTCTCTTGTGGTATAGCTCGAAGGAATTTTCAGAACATTGACTGCTGCTGGTGACCATGAAAAGATATCGACAATAATCAATGTGCTGACGCATGAATTTGCTTCCTCCCCTCAAGCAAAACATCAAAAAGTATGTGATACAGAGCTGTCATTACCTTGAATATCCATCTAAATCTTATAACAAGTTGATATTTTTTTCTTACTAATGTTTTGCATTTCTATTGACAAACATTTGAACATGGAAAAAGGTCAAAGCAAAATTCTTTATAGTAATAAATTTGCAGGGGGGTGCAAATTTTGGTTTTGAGATTGTGGTAGAATAATGTTTGCTGTAGTGAAGGCCTGCACCTTTTTAAAAATAAAATTTCCCATTGGGAAATGTTGTTTGTTCTACAATATTAAAATATAGAAATGTCCTTCTAAACAATAATCTAATTGCAAGTTTGGCTTTTCTAGGGTGGTTTAATAGGTTTGGCTGCAACAACTGTTGGTTTGGAATCAGAAGCTACTCAAGATATGGAGGTGAGTGTTGTTTTAGCAAGTCTTGTTTTAGCTCATAGTATTTTTCATGTGTCAAAAAATTTGGAAAGTAGAAAGTCAATAGGCATACATGCGAAAGACACGACATCACTAAAAGTAATACTAGTAACATGATTTGTTCTAAAAGACATGTTATCACTGAAAGTAATTCTAAAAACATGAATTGTTCTTGTATCAAACTACGATGAATTAAGAGTAAAATACTAAGACTAATTGAAATGAACATGGTGGTAAAATCGATTTTTATCATATAAAATAGATCAGTTGTGAACTCAACTTGCTGATACTATTTCAAGAGTGGAAAGTGAAAATCCATTAATGTTACCATGTGAGAGGCATAGTTTTAATAAAACTAATTCTAGAAACATGATTTTGAAACTTTTTCTTTGTATCAAATTGTACTGATTGTAATATTATAGAAAAAACCAAGACTAAAGTTTGGCAGTATCATCTAGAGTTGATCACTTGCAGTGAGCTCAAGCACACCTATTTATGAGCGGAAATTATTTTGTGAAACGTTACTTAGGATGAAAGCTTTGGAAATTCAATAGGTATACCATTCAAGAAGGTTTTGATAAAAGTAATTCTAAAAACATGGTTTTTTTGTATCACTTTTTTGTGATAAAAATCTAAAGTGTCAAGTGAAATTGATGTAAGTAAATATGTATCATTTGATCACTTTTGATGAGCTCAAGCTCAAAATTTTGCAAGATATGGTAATTTTGCTGTGGATTTATTCATGTATTCATTTACATATGTATGTGTGTATGTATAATGACCATCTACCCATCTACTTATACATTATAATGTGGGTAACCTACTCATCCACACTAAATGGACGATTTTGTTATGGTAACTATTTAACATTGGCATGTCATATAGAGATAATGTGTGGGGATGGGTGGCCATGGGTAACATCCAAATGAGGATAGGCTTAAAATAGAATAAGGTGCCTCTCACCCTAGGACCTAATGCCAACTCCAAGTCACCTGAAACTGCGAAACATTTTTGATATGGAAATGACACTTTTCAAAATGTTCAGGAAATGTGAAAATGGCATATTTAAATAATTTAAAAAATAATTCAAACTCTAAAAAGTTTTGTGCTTTCATTTCAAAATTTTAGATTTTTTGGGTTTGTTGCCTATTTAGGGCCTTTTTATGCACAAACAAGACATTCCTGGATTTCACTCCCTTTGAGGGCCTTTAAGCTTTTCTCCTTTGGAACAAAGGAAACATGCCATTTATGGTCTTTTGTATAGGAAGTGTCTCAGAAATCTTGTGGAAATGTTTCTAGAAACATGAATGCCCTACAAACATTTCATGGGTGTTTCATACCTATTGTGATTTCCAAAATATTTATGGGCAGGAAACAAGGGCTATGCAAGAATTTCCTGTGGCCTTGCCCTATTGTAACTTCTCATAAGACAGTTGTGCCAAAATACGTAATCCCAATTGGATTATGCAATTGTGTTTTTTTATTTTTATTCAATATTGGGCATAAAAAGTGAACAAGCTAAGAAAGTCAAATTCGCGAAAGGAAATCAAGGCCAATGACACTTTACATTCTTAGTCAAACTTTAAATGTACAAGTTTGAAGGTTTGAAGTGAATGTCTATTTTTATTTTTGTGAATAGTTGGTTTTTTCTGGGAACAATGTGGTTGTTTAAATTTCCTTTTCACCAACTTGAAATATAGCTTAAATACCATGGTCACTGACATTGAATAGCTTATCCCATTTATGTTACACTTATCTTTAATTCTTCTATATGCTTTGTTCTATTATTTTTATTTCATGGAATATAGATATATATTTGAATGTGTATGAATATATCTCTAGTTATGCACACAAATACCTTCATGTACTTGCCTATCATACTGTAGTCACATGTGCACAATAGCATGTTCCGTTGGCTAATAATTTTTTTGCTAATATAAATTGTCTTTGTTGGTGTTCATTGTTAAAATATTCATTATATCATGTATGATGCACATAGTAGGTGTATTATTTTAGTAACATTCATGAGTTCTTCTCTTAACATCCTTACTGAACAAAATCACACCAGCAATGAATAACAACATTTATGTAGCAACACACACATCCTCAAGTGGATGCTACAACTATTTCTTAAACACATCCTTTATTATTTGTCCATATGAAGTTTAGGTTATTAGGTATGCATCGATACATTATGTTTTTCTCTAAGACCCTTTTGTGGACCACTTTAATAGATTGCGTAATTGTTTAGGATATTTTGTTGCCTGAGCATGGTAGATTTTTTTGCTTATTAGTGTGTTTGGAAAAATAAATTGGATTTTAAGCATGTTTGTCTTTGGATCTTATTGTCTTTTATTAGAATTACAAATGATGAAATCTATGTGTTAATATTGCTCCTCTTCCTGATTCTTAAAGGGTGTTAGCTCAATGGAAGAGCACCTGCGTTACAAGCAAGAGATTGGTGGTTCGATTACTCCATGCCCTAATGATATTGCAATGTATTTCTAAAGGTAAAAAATGTAGTAGTGCAAGATGGATGCAATATTAGATGCAATACTAAATGCAAAACATGATGTAAAAGTGGACGTCACACCAAACACAAAAGTGGATGCAAAATCCGACCTTATGTCAGACGCAAATGTGGACACAAAAATGGCTGTCACACTAAATGCAAAATTGGATACAAAAATATACTCAACACTAGACATAATTAATGACTCAAAACTAGATGTAATAATAGGTCCAAAACTAAACGCAACAATAGATGAAAAAGTGGATTCTTAACTAGATGTAAAATTGGACATTAAATTGAGCACAAAATATGGTGTATCGATGGACACAAAACTGGGCGTAACACCAGGTGCAAAACTGGAAGCAACATTTGGCGCAAACAAAAACTTAAAATGAGACACAATTTTAGATGCAAGATGGGACAAAACATTGGATGTAAAACTAGACATAATATTGAATGCAAGATGGGATGCAACATTGGACACACAACTAGATGCAATATTAGATACAAACATGGGTGCAAAACTAGGCACAACAATAGGCGCAACACTGGGTGCGAAATTGGGCTCAAACATAGATGCAAAAAAAGACATCAACTGGGATGCAACACTAGGTGCAAACCTAGATGCAAATATGATGTAAAACGAGATGGAACATTTGGCACAAACATGTATACAAAAAGAGACGTAAAACAAGATACAAAATTAGATGCAAATGGGGATGCAACATTATAAGTAAATTTGGATGCAAAACTAGACGCAATATTGGGCCTAAAATTGGATGCAAACCTGGATACAGAATTGGACACATAATTTTATGTAAAACATGGTGCAAAATTGGGTGCAAGAATCGATGAAAAACTAGGAGCAAAATAAGACGCAACATTGGATGCAAAAATGAGCGTGAAACTGGGTGCAAACAAGGATGTAACAAATGACGCAAAAAAAGATGCAATAGAAGTTGAAAAATTGGGTGCAAATAAAGACATAACATTAGATGCAAAAAATTGGGCGCAAAAATGGACGCAAAAATGGATGTTAAAAAGGACGGAAAAAAAGATGCAATAGACGGTGTTTTACGAAAATGTACAATAGCGCCATGTTTAGCGCCGGATTGTTCACCACAATTGGGAAAACAATTACACTAAAATCTGGCACTAAATTTGACGCTAAAGCCAGTTTTTGTTGTAGTGAAATATTTTATTTCCCACAATGAATTATATGATGAGATTAACCAAATATGTTATCTCATTAAAGGTGGATCATATCATATTTCCTTTTCTTCTGAAATGTCTAGTACTGCTTATTTAAATCCAAAGAAACAACCTGAGAAGGATAAGTCTGATTTACCTTATTTTAAACTTTATATTAAGTTTGATTTTCCTACATATAATGGTGAACTTAACGCATAAAATATAGATTATTAGATAAGGAAAATTGAGGCGTATTTCAAGATCTAGAAGCTTGCAAATGATAAAGCAAAGATCCAATTAGTTAATTTCCATCTTGGAGGCACCACACTCATCTGATGGGAGAGTAAGACACAAGAATACCCCCTTACAAAAGGTAAAATTATTTCTTCCTAGTATGAATTTACTACTGTGTTAAAAAATAAATTTTATCCATTAGGCTACATACAATAAGCCATGGTGGATTGGAAAAAATTAAGGCAAGGAAAAGGTCAGAATATACAAGAGTACACTCATGAATTTAGAAAGAGAGCTTTGATATTGGTTATACCTGTTTACACTCAAGAAACTCTTCTCAAGTGTATTGGAGGATTACATAGTTATTTACGTCAGATAATACTTATGTTTAATCCTACTAACCTTGATGAGGTGTGTGCGCAAGCTACACACATTGAATCTAAAGGGAAGAGTGCTCATGATAATTTTTCTTTAGTTGAATCCAACAAATCAAAAGAAGGCAAGGAAAAAGGGAAGAGAAAGCATACAATGACCATGAAGAAAGGGGATATAAATATTTCATGTTCTCATTTCCGAATAGATGGGCATGATGAAGAGAATTATTGGAATCTATATCCAGATCTGAAACCGAAATGGGCTCAACATTAAAAAGGTAAGATGAAGACCATTGCTACTATTCAGTATGATCTTGGATCCAAATTTGAGGATGAATCTAAGGGATCAAATGTTGCCATAAAAGGTATAATATCTAATGTTAATACTTGTGCTTGTTCTTCTAACAAATCGAGAGTGATGCATTATTCCATCTAAGATTAATCTCTAAGCAAACTAAGATTGATACATTAATTGACAATGGTTCACAAGAAAATATTCTATCATAAAAACTTGTTAATCATCTTGGATTGAAAACTAATTTGCATCATCAACCATATCCACTTGGATGGCTATGTAACACTACTACATTTCGACCCAAAATCCGACGGCCGTCATGTCGGATTTTCGACACTTTCCTGTCGCATGTACGACACTTTGATTTTTTCTTAAGCGTCGGACACATGGCGTCGGCTATCCGACACTTAACTAACCGTCGGTTAAGCGACACTTAACTAACCGTTGGTTAAATGTCAACCGTCGGATAAGCGACAGGTATAACCGTCGCTTAAACCATTGCTTTAGAGAGTAAGCGTCGCAAAAACGACAGATAGAGCTGTCGCTTAAGCGACGGATATGGAGAAGAGTCGTCGCATTTGCGACAGATAGATCTGATTTTTAAGCACCTGGGTGTTACCAATAACCGTCGCATTTGCGACAGATAGCATCACCGACCGTCGCAAAAACGACAGCTATATTTGTCGCTTAAGCGACGGAGATGAAGACGAGGAGTCGCATTTGCGACACCTATGACTAATTTTGGAGTGCCACGTATCACCAAAAACCATCGCATTTGCGACAGATAGCATGGGAAGGCGTCGCAAAAACGACAGAGATCGCTGTCGCTTAAGCGACGGCAGTGAATTTTTTTTTTTTTTTAAATATATTAAATATTTATAAGCCCATTTCGCTTTGAAGGGTTAGTAGATAGTGAGCCCTTCAATGCTGATATGCAAAAATAAATCATTTTTTCGATTCCCCCTCCTACTTATCAACAGAAGTGTTATATAAAAACTTCCAACACAAGGGTCGGCTGCATGCCATGACGATGTGTTATATATGATGACCTTTTTCAGGATCATCACCATACACATGGTATAAAGCTAGTAGGTAGTGACAGTCAGGGAGGCAATATAGCCTTCCTTTCTACGTTGGCTGTAAGAATAAAAGAAAGGATCAACATGGTTAATAGATACCAGGTTTATGATAGAACTAACGAACCGGGATTCCCAGCCCCCACCGGCAAAAACAGCATGAAAAAAATCCATAAGCAGTTGCACCAGCAGTTGAATCATAAGTTGAAGGAGCCTAATTCCTAGCAATCCCAGGATCATTTCCAGTAGCATTATTTCCAACAGCACTAGTTAAACCAGTCTTATTTCTAGCAGAATCAGTTGAATGTAACAGTAAATCCATGGGTCATTATTGTTTTTAATGGATTTTTATTAAATGTTATTAAATTTACAGTGCACCACTATACTTGCCAATGACTGGTACAGTACTACCATTCCACACAAAGCTTTGTTGGCATACCTCAAGTCATTGACAGAAATGGTCCAATGAAATATAACATTACTGGAATTTAAAAAGCATAGTTCTAAGAGAATGCAAATCCAGTATAGAAAAACATTTTCGCGGAGGTTGGGAAAGAGAATGCAAATCCAGTATAGGAAATTACAAAGTAATGAATGCCTATTGTACAATGAGAATTAAGATCTGATTTATGGAAGACTGCAACATCCCTTTCATTTAAGATAATATTTCCCGAGCAGTACTACTGAAGATGGTTTTTATCTGCAGAAACAAGTCAAATTATAAGTCAGTGCTATTTACTCTCCAAGGTAACTACCATTCCTAAATCCTATGACAATTGAAGAGTATCTGATGGGGATCTGCCTACCTGCTTGGAAGAAAGCCCAATTTTCTCCAGATCCTCAAG
>LPNX010381630.1:2891-43228 GCA_001517045.1 Pseudotsuga menziesii
AATAACAGATAATGCTAAAGCCTTTTGTTCAGCAGAAATGTCTGCATTTTGTTTAAAGTATGGCATAGTTTTATCTCATGCATCAGATTATTATCCTCAAGGAAATGGTCAAGCAAAATCTAGTAACAAAAACTTAATGACCATAGTCAAGAAAATTGTTGGGGAAAACAAAAGGTCTTGGGACAGTAAAATAAAACATGCTTTATGGGCTGATAGAATAACAAAGAAAGCATCTACAGGCAAGAGTCCTTTTGAGTTGGTATATGGTGTAGAAGCCCAGCTACCATTTCCCCTTACCCTGCCAGTGTATCAGTTGCTCTGAGAGTTTGACATAGAAGAGTCTGCACTTCAAAACAGAGTAAATCAGTTAGTTGAGTTGGATGAAATAAGGAGAAATGCTTATGACCAAAACTTTAAAAGTCAGGAAAAGACAAAGAAAGCCTTTGACAAGTCAGCTAGATAGAGAGACTTCAAAGTAGGGGATACAGTTGTCCTGTGGGACAAAGGCAGAGAAAAGCTAGGGAAGCATGGGAAATTTGACAGTCTGTGGTTAGGCCCTTATGTGATCAGATCAGTTGCAGGTCCAAATTCTTTCAACCTAAGTCACTTGGATGGTGAGCCATTGAACATTCCAAGGAATGGTCAACAGCTCAAGTTTTATTACACATAGAGTGAACATGGTGTCCAAAGGGACACCCTTTGTAACGTATTCCTAACCCTTTCCCCTTGTATTTTGAAAGTTTTGTATTATTTCATTTGTTTATTGTTTATGCATATATGTATAGCAATTTCATTTATTTATATTGTTTATTGTTTATTTATTGCTTTTACTAGAGGCCTTATGTTGGTTATTGGTGAGAAATTTGTGGTTGCAGGATTCTGGAGTTCTCATGTGCTCTCCGATGATCGAACACATGTCCCCTAGTTGGAGCCAGATGTTGCCCACCTATTTCGACTAGGTGGCAACTCCATGTACAGGAAGATGTACATAATTGTACAAGTTGTACCTTGGAAAATCTGAGGATTTTTCACTCCTGCAGGGCTATTGCCCCTTTGTAAAACGAAATGTCCACTCCCCTGCGTGGGAAAATTAATGTAATTTTATGTGCTAGTGTGGGTCATATGATACGGATGCCACACCATGGAACTGGTTGTTAGGGAAGTCCCCTCATCGAGTGTTTTTCCCTTTCCAATTGATCTTGTTGTGTAAACGAGTTTAATCGTTTTGGTTTTCACTCAAAATCCTCCAAAGTGGTGACGGACGTTCTACCAGTCAAGTCCATGAGGTGGCTAAGGCTTCAAAGGGTGATTCATGACCATGCTAGGCATCTGTATAGAGTCTTGCGGAGTTCTGTTGTGTTGTTGTATTTTTATTTATTTTTTCTGGTTAATTAATTTCACCCCATGGTGATTAATTAACTCAGTTTTTGATGTAATAATGTAATCGCTCAAGCATGGCATTTTGTAATAGGGGCTATGAATGCAAAGTTAATTGCTATGAAACCCCCTAAGCCACTGCTTCGAGTCCCATGTCATTCTGATGAGTGGTTGAGGAGATAGACCATTTTTGTCTAAGCAAGGTCTATTTTTCCTAGGGAATTAATTAATTTCCCTAAGTCAAAATTCACATTTTTTGATTTTGAAGTAAAAAATCAAGAAATGCCATGGTAAGTTGGTTTTGGGGGTTCCTAAGCCTAGGAAAACTTATTCCAAAGTTTTTCACCCCCCCATGGCCTAGATATTAATTTTTCAAGTTATTTTTTAATTTTTCCTAAATCAAAATTGGAAAAATTTAAAAAATTAAATTGAGAATTTTAATCTAAGGTGAATTAATTTTAGCCTAAGTCTAAAGGCTAGGTATCCATTTTGGAGCTAATGGCTAAACTCCAAGCTAAGTTTAAAAGTGGCAAACCCTAAGCTAAAGATGGGGGCGCTAATGTTAAACCCTCCACCATAAATAAAAAGGAGGCGCTACACTAAATTGGGACGTCAAAGGAAGGGCGCTAGCTACAAAATGGAGGAGCGCTACATACCAAATGGAGGCGCTATCATAAGATAGGGGCATCACATTAATTTAAAGGAGGCACCAGCTAAATGTAAAGAGGGCGCTACATAATGAAGGTGCCACCAAATTTGGAGAACGTCCTCCATTTATAGAGGGCGCTAGCATTCAAGGAGCGCTAGCATGGTTTAAAGGGGCGCCAATGAAGATAGAGGATGCGCCATACTTAGAGGAAGTCGCCACGTTTGGAGTTTTTTCACCAAATCTAGAGGAGGGCGCTACATTTTGGGCCCACGTTTTCTCACATTTTGGAGGGTGCTAAATTTGGAGATTTCCACCATTTTTAGAGGGGCGCCTATGCTAGTGGGCCTACTTTGTTTTATTTAAAACCCTAAAAGCTCATCTAAGGGTTAGCACTAAGTCAAAGACCTAGATCTAAAGGTGAATATTACTTGGAGCATGGATCAAGCCTTTTAGCCATTGATTTAAAAATAATCTAAGGGTGAAGATTAATTGAGAAGAATGGAATGTCAAATACCTAGATCTAGTGGTGGAGATTAAACCCTAGATCTAGATCTAATCTCAGCCATTTATCTTCAAGAGGTTGGGGTTTGCCTCAACTATTTAATGAGGGTCTCATTCCCTCATTAGACATGATCTCTCATGCTATTGTTACGCTGCCGGAAATTTCTTCTTACTCTCATATTTTCTTGCTACACTTTGTATTGGAAGCTTTGCCCTAGTTGGGCCATTTAATTAAAAATTCTTTGGAGGGATACTATGCTGCAAATTCTTTCATGATCTACTACTTGTAAGGTAACTTGTATTTTTCTAGTTTGCAATTTGTATTATTCTAGATAGCTCTCCACAAAGTGTTTTGTGGAGAGATTAGAGAGTAAAAGTGCTTTTGCTTTCTTTTGTGAATGATCTAACATCGTCTTTCAAAGTATTTTGCAGGAACTGTTAGATATTCAACACTAGGTTTACGATTTTTGCAGACATAGATTTATTTGCAGGTTATTCAAGCAAGGAGATCTCTCCGAAAATCTCATTCTGGCAAATTTTAAATTCGGCCATCTACTTTCAGCCTTCCTGAAAAGGGGTTTTATTCACTGTATAGTGAATATAACCCTTGTTTTAGGGCCCCAACCTATTATATATTAGTTAGGGCTTTTATTTCTGCTATTTTAACATTGTTTAAGTGGCTGGAAACTCATTTTCCAGCCCTCTAAATCTCTTATTTCTGCAATATTTCACATTCAGATTTTTATGTAAATTTGTAAATTTTGTACTAATTTTTTAACAACAATTTTTTGTGTTTTCTGTGATTTCCAGCGAAGAATGGTTTGCTGGTTTATGACAGGTTAAGCACAAGTGAAGGAGATTTGATGCTCGAATAGGCCCAGGATTCCCTCAACCTTCAACCGGTTCAAAAGGGGTTCAAGCCCTCAACTCTCTCTCTCAATTTTTTTCTGATTTATTGTAAACCCCAACGAGAGTCTATTGGGGTATTCTGTAAAGTTTTGTAACCATTTGTAATCCATAAGTAGATAGATTAGGAAGTAGAGTAGGAAGTAGGATAATAATTGTTTCATATTTCTGTTTATGCAAATTTCATTTTTGTTTAAAAGTAATCATACAACCCATTAAACCTGTGTATCCTCTATCCGCTTGTCATCTCCCTTTAGGGACTTCAAGCTGGATATGAAAAACAGGGGAAGTGGGGGCTTAAGTAATTAAAATAACTTTCTTTCTTGTACTACAATCAAACATTTTATTTTCCATGTCCAAGATCAAATACCGGCACCTCCCATAAGGGATACAGCTTGGTTGATTTTATTGATCGCTTTAAAATAAACCTTGCATGCTAATTACCCAGATAAAATTTAATCTTAAAACTTACCAACAACAACTTCCCATATCCTGCTCCTCTACTCGGTTATCACCCTTCGGGATACTCCGAGATACGACTAGGGGACAGGGAAGTCTTAGTTTAATAGGCATCCATCTAGTGATTTTCCGGTTGATTAAAAACAGTGACCTTGGAGGCGACTTGGGGTAGTAGACCGTGGGGGGTCTCTACGGGCTTTGACGTCCTCCTTGTTGAGCACCAGGCCATTGGGGTTTGACCTGTGAGCTACGGGTGGGCTTGTTCCCACTTTGTTGAGCGCAACAGCACTCCGTCTTCGATTTGAGAAGAACTAGATCGGGGTAGTCATGCCACCGATTCTAAAACTTAATCCAAGAAGAAAAACTTTAATAAAATTAACTAAAATAAACCAAGAGACATTTCAAAACCGGTTCTACAACACTCTTCTATTTCAAGCACTCTTTCACTCCAACTTTGCACTACAATTTTTACTTCCAGCACTTTACTTTTTAGTTACATCTATTTTACTTTCGATTCTGCAAATGGTCTTGTGGTGAACTTTTAACTGCTTGAGGTCTTTTCATACTTTTAATTTACTGCTGGTTTAATAATCTTCACTCATAGCATTTTGCTGCCATTTTGTAAATATGATTCATTGTCCATATTGGTAAGTCATCTACACAATTGTTTAATGTTTTATTTCCTTACTGTTTATAATTATATCGTTATTCATTTATTTCATTGTCAAACACCGAAGCTGTAGTTTAATCACAGATTAAATCTCGTTTTTACTTGTAAAGTTTATAAAGCCGTAATCTATCTTTTGACTCCATTATTTAGGCACTGGTTTAAAGAAAAAGGTTGACTGTCATTTAAATCTTGCATATTGCATCAGTCTGATTGTCATCTCTGAGAACCTTAGCCTCAGTTAAATAAAAGATCCCTTTAATTAAATTATAATTAATTAATAAATCTGGAACTTAGCTTTCCTATAGGGACTACCCCCCTTGGCTCTGTTGGGATCTTGCCTAAACGGAGGAGTTGTGGACTGTGGTGACAGTGGTCCCCAGCTCTCACTTGGCCCCAAGGACACACATAGCAGGTTGTGACTTTCCAGCACCTTAAAGTGTGAATTAGGCGGCAACACATTGCACCCTCCTGACACAATTCTATGCAAGCCAATAGTGATTAGTAATTGTCAGCAATTTCTCAAACCCGAAATTCACAAATTCAAATTTGACAACTCATTATGCATATAAACTAGTTTCACGGCCATGAGACTCTTCTCATGAGGTTTGGCTCTTTCACATGGTAGATTTCCGGCATTTGTCATGGTCTTACTCTCATTGCCATGCTCCAAACAATCTACCTGAAACCTGAACTTCACTCAGCCAAACACTTGGTAAGTCTTGATGCATATAACCTTTTCATTGCTGCAACAATCACTAAAGCATTTTCAGAATTTATAAAATTCCAATACATCCAGCTGTGAATCGCATCAATAATACCAAAACTCATTTACTTCACCCAATCATTATCATACTTTGGATTACAGGGTACAGTCACATCATTCATGTAATTTAAATGAAACATTTAGATACTCCTTACTTCACAAGCGTATCATTTGTACCACCTTGCCCTTCCATAGAGCATTTCCGGTAGCTAGTCGATCATGGCTACCTTCTTCATGCACTTACTATCCTGCATTCATAACAGCTCTTGAAATGGTTCCAGAATTGTCATCAATTCATCATTTCAGCCATTAGTTATTCATAATATCACATGCGCTATCTTAATGCATTCATGCAATGCATCACAACATTTGCACCCATACTCACTTACTCGCACCCTTCATACGCATCCATTCAATGCATAACTACAAGATTTATGAAATCTTTTAATGCATATCCACTCAATGCTACCTTGCATTGATTCAGGAATACTATGCATTCAAACATACCATGCATGGTCTAACCATGACTACTTCATATAGGATGCATTACTATAATCAAGATCATCAGTGCTTACTTTCTTCGGGCTACTAAGTTCATAGCAACATAATACATGCATAACATATTTCTATATGAATGCAGTATAAAATTCAACTATCCACATGGTATGAGATCTCTTACCTTTACCACTCTAGGCAATTGTCATAATTAAACTCTTACCTTCATGGGTCCTACTTACACCCTTGACATTACCAGTTTGGTTGGTCCTTTGCAGGAGATTGTAGAATTTGCTCACCAACTTTTGATTCTGGACTTGTTGCCTTATCCCTTTCTCGATAGGGTTGCTAGTCACATTCGTCAACATCAGCAACATATTCAACCATGTTCATGTTGTTGTTGGTTTTTCCACTAATGCCAACATCAATGCAATAATCATCGTTAGTGGTTCATTATAAACGTATAATCCTCACTATTTTTACCAGCATGTAATATCCTATGCATGCAAGGCATATCCTTATACATTTCATGTATAAAACTTATAAAATGTAGTTATAATCAGCAAGATAGGGTTTTAAGGAAAGTTCCCTTTTTACATCCCTCATCCTTGCATGGAACTCCTCTTCCAC
Source organism: Pseudotsuga menziesii (assembly GCA_001517045.1). Lineage (NCBI taxonomy): Eukaryota > Viridiplantae > Streptophyta > Pinopsida > Pinales > Pinaceae > Pseudotsuga > Pseudotsuga menziesii. Next base: position 9,342 of record LPNX010381630.1, read on the forward strand.
ACAATAGCTGATTTGATTGCATGGTCTTGCTACCTCTAGGCATGCAATTTCCCAGATTTGTCCATTTGACAGCAGCACCTTTCTCTTTCAGGCAATCACTTAGCACTTTGCTGCTCCACACTTGGATTCTGGTGACTCTTCCTTGTTCCCTGCTGGATAAGCTTTCCAACGCCTATCCATATGCTTCATTCTGACCCCGGGTGTGAAAACCACATCATTTCAAAAATGATGGCAAAACACACCACTGAATGTTGGTTCTGAAATGGGAACTCCCGCCACCTAGGGTTTTCTTCCTTTTCAGTCCTGAAACTACTGAGAACCCCAATGAGAAATTCATTGCAAAGCCTACTGGAGCACTAGCTGGAACTGCTAAAAATTCCACTGGAAAACCCAATTTTCTTTCTCCTTATCGGGTCCCTTCCCAACTAAGTTTCCAACACTTTGATGGTCAAAATGCCTAGCTCATTAGTGGTCTGTTCCTTTATTTTTCTCCGGCTTTTCGGTGGGCAAAACGACTAGACTTCCGATTTGCATCGGCGAGAAAACCGACTGTTCATCGGGTCCTCTCCTTACTAATCTTCCGGCGTTTCGGCGGTTGAAACCTCTAATTTCTTCCACTGTATCGGCGAGTTGTTCGTCTACTGTTCCGAGTTTCATCGGCGATTCCTTGGTCTATTTTCGTCTGCAGTATTGGGTCCGTAATCGTCTATTGCTCCGAACTTCATCGGCGATAGCATAGACTAACCTGTTGCGTCCGCAGCCGGGTGCCCTACGCATTGGACGGTTAGTCCCTTCAGCTTCCGCAACGACGGCCCATAATCGAACTATATCTTCCGCAACTCACGACTTTGTTGGCGGTCGGAGTTACTAGGCTTTTGCGGCATCGGCGCTCGGAGAACATCGGGTGATTAGTTCTTTATATGGCCGCAACGGCGGCCCACGATCTCTCTATGCCTTCCGCAGCCACGGGTCTATCGGCGGTCGGAACAATGTCCATCGGCAGAATAGTCTACTAATCAGCTGCAACGACGGACGTTCGATCAACTAACTTTATCCGATGTAGCTCATCGGCAACTGAATCACCTAATCATCGGCGATGTGATCAACTAACCATCGCCGATGGCTTGATGATTCTACGACTTAGAAAAATTTTCGAAATTTTTCTCTTTAGTCTTCTTTTCCGCCGCTTCATCAACTCAACTGTCTCTTATTCTCCGCCAATGCGAAAACTTCCTCTACCTTTTGCTGATTCCTTCGGCTTCATCTCCCCTATCCTTCGCCGATCAAAGCAACTGCTTGTTGCCGCCGTAGTTATCGAAACCATAATTCACTAACATCTCGGCATCGGCAAGTGGAAGACTAATGTATCGGCGGAATAGTTCACTCAGCAGCCGTAACGGTGGCTCATCATCTTCGATCTTTTTCCGATCCGCATCCCAATTTGCTAATGATTTTCGATCGGCGAACTGAAGCATAACCTGATCGGCATTGGCAGTCGGAACTTTTCCCATCGGAAGACTAGTGCTCTAGGCTTCCGCAATGGTGGGCGCACAAACCATTATTGTCTTCCGATGGCTGATGATTTCGGGCCTTAGAGAAAATTTTTGAACTTTCTTTACTGTGTCGGCTGTTGGAACGTCTTCCTCTGCAGCATCGGCGGTCGCAGGCTCTATCCGTTGGAAGGATAGTCCTCTAGCTATCCGCAACGGCGGCGCTCAACCAGCTAAGAATCGGCGATCCATCTGGCTAATTGTTCCGATGTGGCAACGGCCAAAACATTTAGGAAATTTTTCGAATTTTCCTCCTTTGTCTCTCGCTGCAACGACCGTCGGATCAACTATTCGTCGGGTGGCCTTCCCACTAAGTGCTCCGCTACATTGGAAGAAGTTGTCACTAAGTTTTCCGATGAGCCGACATTCTGGCACTTAGAAATTTTTGTGAAATTTTCTTGTCTTCAGCCATTTTGCTTGGTTTCTGCTGGGCAGTAAGCAACCTGCCTCTATTAACTGTTTATCATGGCCCTCTGAGGCCCAAATGCTGCAACATAAGCTCTGTCACTGCATCTTCACGGCCCATTCAGGCCCATGCTGCAACCTTTAGCTTTGATACCATACTGTAACGTCCCCGACCCTCTGACCAACAAAGAGGACGCTACTATCACCAAACATACGGGCAAATAGCCCCATGAAGATGAACATGCATATAGTGCTAAAATAAAAACTTAAAACATAAAACATGCTAAGACGCATAAACCTTCACATGCATAGCGGAAACAAACATACATTCATTCAAGCATACCACATGTTCATCATATTCATTATTCAGTAAATATAAATCCAGAGACAAAATAGTTAAGAATACTCATCTTAAAAAGGATTCGTCCCGCAACCAGCTATGTCGCTGCAACGTTCCACCCAACCATAGGCCAGCGTGCTCTTCAATCTCTCAGCAACACTGCCACCCCCGAGCTGGGCATGATTCCTCAAGGAGTAAGGGTCAAAGCAGGCTTACACATAGCCAAGGTACACAAATCCGCCAAGCCCACACAGTAGGGTTTATCAGGCCGTCAAGGAGCTAGGAAAGGCTAAATGCTAAGCTGGTGGCCTTGATGGAGAGCCAAGGACGCCTGCACCAAAGTTAACCTGACTTTTAAGACATCCACACACTCGACACCAGGAATCAGTCCTTTCTCTGCTTCACAGTCCCTTAGGCCTTGACTTCCCTTTCCAATACTCTTCAAGGGTTGTGGAGAAGAAAGCCAGCAGTCTAACTCTGTCTGCGTGGCTCCAAACACCAGTTTTCTTAAGCATACCCAACCTCTAATCCTGCTCTCAACAGTCCAAAGACCACCCACTGCATACCGCAGTAAAACAATCAGTTCACAGCTCTGTGAAGAAAACAAAGACGACAGGGTAACAGCCCAAACAAAAAGGTGAACACAGCTCAGGTCAAACAAGATGTTTTAGAGTTGTTCTTGGCCCTAGTGTGGCCAAAACAACTCAGCGGCAACCAAAAGATGATTGCATTCACAGCAACAAACAACGTGGGGAAAAATTACCACAAGCCACGAACAATGGAGGGAAACCGCAGCAACTGCCAAATCAGGGGAAAAACCACAGCCTTGGCTCAGCAATGAAGTGGCGGCAACATTACATCGTCCTAAATGGAAGAAAAGTCCGATTCTCAATCCTGGACAAGGGAGAACAGATATGCCGACCACAAGCCGTGAGGGTAACACACATACACTGAGCCCCTGAACTTGAATGGCTTTTGCACAGGAAATTCGTGAGACCAAAACCCTCTTTCCCCAGCTCCCTGTGTGAGGAAGAACAATTCCGATTTCCTGTGTGTGAGAAGGCAAAGAGAGGAGACTCCTGCCCGTGTGAGATGGTCAAGACAAAAGAAAACCACGATGGAGAACTCAACGACGCGAGAGCAAACAGAAATCTCCCTCTGCGTGAGGATAACCAGAACGACTCGTGGTGGGAGGAAAGTAACCGATCTCCGTGCGTGAGACTGAGCAAAACCCCCAAAAATGTGGGTGGAAGAGTGGGAGAGTGGTGACCGTTACCCTGTCCCCGCGTGAGGAAGAGCGAGCTCGCTGGTGGAGTGTACGTGAGGCAAAGACTGGCAGTCCTGCCACCCATCACTCCCCGGCCATAACTGCTCCCAACTAAACAAACAACAGAGGTTTAAATGGGTGGCCGACACATGGCAAACTCCCAATGCCCCCCATGGGTTGGACAACCCCCCCTTAACCTTAGGAATCATGCCCTTTTCTTTTAACGTTGCACCGTCGTAGCTGGCTGTAGGTTTATTTTAAATTGATGTGCATATTTACATGATGCCAAAACTATAGTGTGCCGGATAGCATGATGTACCATCGGCAACGGTCCCTATTTCCGAAACATAACATAGCCAAATCGATGGTGGGGATTTTGCCTTTAGCTCCACCCCACGATTTATTACAATATATAGATCATGTACCTTTTAATGCAAACGGGGTCAAAACCAGGGCATTACACACCTTTTACCCAGTTGACAAGGTCCCTGTACCCACAACACTGGATCTTGATGCCAACAGCTTGCTGAAGATGTTGAAGACCTTGCTGATGGTGTTGAAGACCCTAGAGATGGTCCTGATGCCCTTGGTTTGATAAAGAAGGCCTTGAAGAAGCCTTTTGACCCATAGACTAGATGGTTTAATGGCCTTGAAGAAATGTAGATGATGTGGGCATTTGGGGTCTTGGAACCCTTGGGGATGGCCCTAGGGCCAAAGGAGGATGAAGGCACCCACACGCATATGATGGTGATTGGGCACTTGGACACCTATTACACCCTTGGTGTTGATGATGTGGCAAAAGAATAATGATAAAGATATACATGCAATTCTTTGGTAAGGTTTGACCCTTGAAGGAAGGGTTTGTGTGACTGTTAAAATTCAAATTAAATATTTAAAATGCACAGACAAATTTGAATTTAAAATTAAAATTCTTACCTTGAAGTCGGCTCCAAACAACAAAAAATGATAAAAATTAAAAATAAAATATAAATTATACCAAGTCGGCTCAGTGGAAAATGAGTATAAATACCCCACCAAGTTTCATTATTTTTAAGTGAATTTCGGAACTTGCTCTGTGATTTTTTCGGATGGTTTACTATGGCAAAAAACGCAGACTGGGGTGGCAGCAGTCCACAGAAGAAAAACACAGAAACAGCAGCAATTTTGTTTTTAAGTGAATGATAATTGGGTGTGTTCTCTGAGGATGAAGGAAGAATTCGCTAACTGTCTGAGGCAGAATTCGGATGAAGGAGAAGTGTAGCAGCAGTCTGATATTTTTTACAGGCATCCGAATTTTACAGTGGTAGCAGTCTGATGTTTTTGAAGACTCTTCACACTCCTTTTGCAGCATGCACAGACCCGAGCTTGAGGGTGCAGTCAACAGTCTGAAATTTGCAGCAGACGTTGGGGTGAAGTTTGTGACTTGTGTTGGAGGCATTTCCACACTAAAAACAGTCCCTAATTGTTGATGACCAGCATTGTTACAGCAGTGACATTTCATTTTGGGTTTTTAGCAGTACAAGTACTCTAGGAGTCCCGAGTTTGTAGTAGACCAGTGAAGGAGTAGTCCCGAAGTGCAGCAGCAGTGGGTATAAACAATCTGAATTTTGTGAAGGGTTTCCACAGTCAGTTCGAATTGGTTTGAACCAGCAATGAAGAGTAGTGTGCTTAAACAGTCCCGAACTGTTTGGTGACCAGCAGCAGAGATCTGAATTCTTTTGGGGCTAATCTTTATGAGTTTCTACAGCAGTCCATTGTGGACTTTGTCTTGGGGTTTTACCAACATTTGTTGCAACATACATTTGAATTGTTGGATTCTTTTCAGTCCCGAGTTTGATGAAGTTGAGGTCTGCAATTCACACAGTCAACTCCAATAGTCCAAGGTTGAACAGTTTGAGGTCATCATACATAGCTCTAATTGAAATTGAAGTCTGAAGTTTGTTTAAGGTTCTCTACACTTGGCATGTATGACACCATATGATGGTGCTAATGATATTCTAATGATAATGCAAACCCTATAAGCATGCAACCCTAGCACAAATACAATGGTGAAAGATACTTATAGCAGTATACAGTCAAGGTAAATATCTGAGTCTTTAAAGCAGCAGGTAGTTGGCAAAGTTTTGGTCTTTGTGGATATAAGCCATCACTATGAAAGTGATAGTGCATGTACAGTAATGTACATTAAATACAATGACATTTAAATGCAGTAATATGTGAAGATTTATGATGATGCTTTGATGCATGCAAACATGATACAAACCCTGTTGTAATGATGCACTATGAGTTTTGATGACACAAGTATGAACAATACCCTAATGCACAGTTTTGAAGCAGCAGTTAGTTAGAAAGCTTTCTTTTAATGATATTGCATATACAGTGAAGTATCTAGTGCTATGATGACGAGTTATAACTGACAAGAGGACTTGGAAGGTAGTTAGTTAAAGTGTTACTGCTAGCCAATACATAGACCAAGTTAAGGTCACCTTCCACAGCAGTCATACACATCCCAGTGATGATATGATACATACAGTGATGAGATGATATGTTCATAAACAGTTGCATACACTATACAGTAATGATGATATGATGAGATACAGTGATGATTTGTATGACAGTGACAAATATCATAATAGCCTTGGCATGACAGTGATAGCAAGTTGAGGGCTTCAGATGACAAGAGCAGTGTCTTGACATTGGCAAAACTATAATGAACAGCAGTTAATGAGTGGCAGCAGTGAAAGATTGAAGTGGATGATGAAGCAAAGTTGAGATTGACAGCCTGAATGATGACACCAAGATGAAGAACTGTATGAAATGAGTTAATTGATGATCTCAGACAAGACATAACAAGTTGATGGCAGCAGCAGTATTGATAAGCAGATTGCAAAGAGTGATGAGCAGAAGAGTGTTGCAGCAGTAGATGACCAGCAGTAGTGATGATTACTATGACAGTGATGACGTGGACAGAAAGATGATGTGACAGTGAGCTTTAATTGTAAATGCAAGCTTGTTTTGTTTTTGAGGTTAGGATACCTCACACCCTTCTTAGCAGGGTCCTGTATTCAGAGTAGGTGCTCTTCATATCAGTAGGTGCTGATTTTACCTCACGGTTGTAGCCGGTCCAAAACCAATACAAAAAGATTACAAAATTATGTGGTGTTGTGTTCTTTCGTGTTATGGTTCTTGATGATTCAAATGCTTATGATATGTGAATGATGAAGTGAAAGATGTTTATGAAATGATTATGAAATTGGTAGAATAGTGGAGTGGTGAATTGGTAGTTAATTGTGATAAGTTAAGAAAAGTTTTAAATTTGGCTTTACACTGATTTACCCCCCTCTCAGTGTAAACATTGTGTCCAACAATTTGTGTCTCGGCTCTGGGTTGCCTAGGTTGTGTTGGCTAAACCCGAAACAAATAGTGCTGCCATCAATACAATGTATTTGGAAATGAAATGAATATCTTATGGAAAAAACCCATTCATGAAAAGTAGTGTTTTTGAACATACATGAATGCAAGGCAAGCCTAATGAAATTGGCTATGAAGTATATTGAATTGAATATCTTGTGAAAAACCATTCATGAAAAGTAGTGTTTTTAAACATACATGAATGAATGAAGCCTCAATAATAAAATCCGTGTAATTAATGCATGGACCTAGGCTATGGAAATTCGAAGGTCCAAAAAGCAATGTTCTTAGAAAGTTATATCTAAAGATTGCTGGCCTCACTTGTATTTGATTTGGATTGTGAGCATTTGTCAAGGTGAATAAGCACTTCTGAATCTAACTTATCCATTTGTGAGACACTGCCAGCCCCTGTGTTGTTGCTTGTCCAACATATGCTAGAGTGAATATCCCCTTTCCATATCCAAAGTGTCACAGTGTCAAGTTGGTAGTCACTCTTTATCCTAACCATTTGATTTCTAGCCCTTACCCTTCACTAGCAAATTGATTACAACTATGAAGTGAGTATGGTCTTGAAAGTCTGGTCTGAGTTATAATTAATTAAAGAAACTCTATATTTGGTTGATAGATCGCCAGTGACATGATTGCTACTTGTTATAATTGTTATTTGAATGATTTGTAGAGCATGTCTTAACCTCTAAACACTTGCAGCAAATTGATGTTAGTGTGGGTTATATTATTGATTATTTGATCAGTTACAGATTATTATTCTATTTGTCTGGGCATATTGGATATTGTACCTGATCATGTAGAGATCTGTAGGATGTATGAGTATGTACCTTAGATGGATTTGGGCTCCATGAGTCCAATGAGACAGTTTATTTTCATTTCCGGGCAGTTATAGTGATGATTTGTCTTCGTATACCATTCTGGTGCACTTTTGCCATGCTGAGTGGCCTATCAGAGCAGAGAGGTGATTTGATTGGTTCACCTAGGGCGCTGTATGAGGAGGGGGTGGTCAGCCACTTGTTTTTACCATATTACCTCCCTCCTAGAGAGCCTGGTGGACTCAGTTTGACAACGCTGACACTCCAGGAGGCAGTTTGGGCCATATAACGGTTCCAGAGGCAGATTAAAAATAATAAAAATGGCTACTAAAGAATTTGATTTGGGCTATTGAGGCATGGAAATGGCATGGGATGAGTTTTGATGATGAGGGTGATGTCTTCCACTCCTTCTCTAGCAGTTTCAGCACTTGGATGGACCCACATCCATCTCTCCGGCATATTTTATTATTTTTTTGGAGCTTTTGGAGGCTCACGATTTCCTTAGAGAGGCACTATTTTGCATTTTGCATCTATATTTATTTTTATTGTGCCATGGGGACACACTAGGGGTGTTAGTTAATACCCCCTAGACCCACCATTAGCATTATTCATTTTTATTGAGTGGGATCCCCTCTCCTAGGGTGATTTAGTCCATTGATATATTATATTATTGTATTGATCCATGTACTTTATGTTGAGCTCATCTTAACCGTTGATTAGAACATTTTGATCTTTTAAACTTAGCCATTCATTTAAAAGGTGGTTAGGATTTTGTTATCTCTCATTCCTATTTAAAGGAGAGAGCTTCTCATTGTAAAGGGGTGGAGAGATCTAGAGATTTTTGGCTTTGGGCTATTGGAATAAAAATACTTTCTTGGGCATCTTGGATCTTGGAAATGGAATGCTTGTGGTGATTGTAAATGCTTCTTCCTCTGCACTGACAGACATTGGTGGCCATCTTGATTTTATCTTCAACTAACATTGTTTTGCAGGCAAATAAGACATTTTGGAGGGTGCGAATTGGTGGAGAGGCCTACCCTTCAAGCTTCAAGAGGACGTTTTGAGTGACAGGGAGTTGTTTTGTCTTTTGTACCAGCAATTCATGTTTCTCATCTCTTTGTATGCATCTCTTTCCATTCTTGATTGATTGATTGATCTTTGTGTCCTTGATTGACAGGAATAGGAAAATCGATTTGGTTGAAGCAGGCAAAATGTTGGCAAGAAGGGCTCATGAAAGTTTGGCATTTGATCTTTGTGGGAAGTAATCCTCGTCACAAGCCTCTTCCATTTTCATCTTTTAGGTATGTTCCATGAGGTATGAAATTCTTCTATCCTATCCATCTATTCTCTTAGATCTCAAAACCCTCATTGATGAAAACCCTCATTTTCACCTTTTTTTAGATCTACTTGGATCTAGTTCGTCTTTGGGAATAATAAAAAGAACCCACCTCTATAGCATCCACGACAATTCAGATCTACAGTTTGGTGGCAATTGGGCTTCATTTGACACATTTTTCAAGGCACTTAGCCTTCCTTGGGTGAGGACGCACTCTTTGGTTGGGTGAGTTTTGCTAGTTCTCTCACTTGGGTAGGCTAGATCCCACTTGATTTGCACTCCTCTCATTTGATAACCTACCCCTAGTTCTTCACTCCTTTGATTTTTGATTTATGGGCCCCATTCCTCATTTTGAGGTTTGTGCCCCACTTGAGTCTTTGGGTGATGCACTTTCAACCTTAGATCTATGGAGATCTAGTTTCTCTTTGGGCATGCCATCCTGAACCCACCTTGTTAATTGCCTTGACTACCCCGATCTACAATTTAACATAATTTGGACTCCATTTGCCCCTCCATCTAAAGGCACTAGTCTCCTTGGGTCAATTCGCACTCCTTGGGGATTGTGTCATATGCTAAGATCCCATATGTGGGTGTGTCTAATTTACCTTGGATCCATAGATCCACATCATCGAACACCCCTTAGCACCATATCACCCCTAATTTGACCTTGTGGGACCCATTTGAATCATTTCTCTATTTTAAGGAAGTGGGCCCTATTTGTGTATTTCATGGTGTTAGATCTATCTCTTTGGTCTTCCTAGGTGGCCTAACTCATTCATTGGTTGAAACATTCCTAATATCTTAAGCCTCTTCAACCACACTTAAACTCTTGGGCTCACCTAAGCTTGCATTGGTTTCCGTAACTCAATTTACACACTCCCCCTTGAACCTTCGCTTTGGCTAATCTTCTTTGATTGGTTATAGGGTCTCCCCCTTGGTTGACGTGACTCCCAACTTGTATTGAGAATCGTTGCACTTCTTGGGTCACCTCTTTAGTTGTCCATGTCCTCTACCGTCCCGGATGGGGGATACCTTTAGGGACAACTACAAGTTGTGTGATAACAAGTTTGTACAAACAGTACGAATCCATACAACAGGCCATACGGTTACATACAACCGTACAACTGCAGGCCGCACAACAACAGGCCATAAAGTACCCACATTTAATAATTAATTTACTATAAAGTACAAAACATCACTTATATATATAGATAACTCACTTTATACATAAATATACAAAGGACAAAATCTAAGTCCTCTTCATCACACCACACCAAAAATATGAAAGAGGGCCTTCAAAATTAACTTTCCAAAAGTTGAGGCAATACATTGCAATACTATTATTTCCTAATGTTGAGATCTGTTTTGCTAACTTATGGTATTTGGCATTGGCCATAGAATTGATGCTTACTGGAAGGCATCTAGGAATGGTATGGGGATTCATCTGAAATTGATTTGATGCCAGATTTGACAAGCGTAGAAGCTCAAGCATTCCTGAAGGAGATTGCCAACAACTAGAAGTATCCATGAGAAGACTCCTATTAATAAGAGCATCACTAGGCCATGGCTTCCTTTGATTGATATACAGAAATGACAGTGGGAACCATAGTTATATATCGGCGATACTCTATGTCGCGATATATTGCGAGTCATTCCCCTCAACGATATATCACGGCTAAAACATAGTGGGATATACGACATTTTGAATATATCGCGATATATTGAATGTGTCGTGATATATTGGCAATATATCGCAATAGTTTGGAAAATATTGCACTGCTAAAAATGCATGAAATTTGGGAAATAAAGCCATGGGTTAAGTTTTTGGCAGTGTTATTAGAACTAGACATATTAAATTATTTAAGTAATAAATGGTAATATTAAATTCTTAAAGTAACCATGGCATGCTCCTTATCTTTCATTTTCTATCCTTTTATTTAAATTTTTAACATGACCATTAATTGTTTCAGGATGTTTGAGAGTGGTTCCAACCTTATTGGACTTCTTATGCAAAAAGTAGATTTTTAGATCCCATTCAAAATTCAGCAGAAATTACTAGTTTTTAGGATTTCATGTAAATTTTCCTTTAAAGCACAACTAGGGCTAAAATAGTAAATTTAAATTTAACTGAAATAACCACACATGAACTTCTTTACAGTTTTTTAGGATTTCATGTAAATTTTCCTTTAAAGCACAACTAGGGCTAAAACAGTAAATTTAAATTTAACTGAAATAACCACACATGAACTTCTTTACAGTATGCAGCGGAATATAAAACTGAGAACCATTTACAACATCAATCACATCAATAGAAACAACACAATCTTTTTGGGTAGAAACCCCTGGACAAAACCCAAGATGGGAAAACCGGTTGAGCAGTATGAGAGGATATTTTTATTAAGAAAATACAGAGCTTTTACCATATCAGAAAATCAAGTGATGCCCTAGATGGAAAAATCGAAACACCCAAAAATCACTCGAAAAAACCTGTGAGATGACACAGTTCCCAAGGAAGCTTGTTGTTGTATGGCCTGCTGCTGTACGGTTGTATGTAACCGTACGGCATGTTGTCTGGATCCGTACTGTCTGTACAGACTTAAAGTTAATTAATTAAAGTGAATTAATTATTAAATGTGGGTGCATTAAATGATGGCCCTTGATTTTGTAAATGTATCTTAACCATAGATTAGGTGGTTAGATAGGTAGTTACAATTTTTAAGGTATAAAACGAGAAAGGACAAGTTGAACACACCATCAGAGAAGGGAGAGAAAGAGAGAAGGAATGCCCTAGAGGAGTGGCACGAATCCCAAGGAGAGTAGCAGAACAAATCCCAAGGAAGCTTGCAATCCGTACAATAGTACCTGTGCATTAATTACAACTATACGTGTGGGCACATTTCCCCAGAAAGTGGCAGCAGAATTTATTGCAGACTGTACCAGTTGTACAACATTTATTGCAGGCACGTGTGAGCACAAATTTCGAGGCAGCGAGTACAACAGAAAGTACAACCATACAACGCACGTGTGGAGGTCGTATAACTATTAATGGGCACAAAAATTGAGGTATTTTGCTGTTGTTAGAGTTTGGGTATTTTTGTTAGTGAGGGTTGAAGGAATGATTTCATGTGTAGATGGAAAAATTTCTGTGCATTTATTTTAATGATAATTTTCTTCTTTCTAGGGTTTTCCCTAGAGTTGGGGTTTTGCCTTGTCTGTTGACCAAAACATTTGTGTTTTCATGTGTGAATGAATGCTTGGGTATTGAGAAGATCTTGAATATGGTGGTTTTTATTTCAAATTTAAGAGTAAATATTTAACCGTAAACCCTAGACATTCAAGTGTTTGATAGAATGTGTGAATGAAATATTCATGTTAATGTCATTTAATTTTCTTCATGGTATCATAACCTAATTGAAGTAGGGTTCAAAGTTGTTATTCACAATCAGAAGTTATGTTGTCTTTCAAGTTAAAAGATTTGTTGTGAGTTATTCCAAATGATGAGCATAAGGTATGAAGATAGGTTGGATGGTATATCCAACTATCTTCCTTGGAAAGTTAGAATAACTGTTGTGCTTGAAGAATGTAAAATATGGAATTTTGCTAACACCAAGATGACTAAGCCTACAAACAAGGACGAGCTAGATGAGTTTAAATCCCTAGAAGCCAAACCCAGAGAGTGATCCTAGAAGGAGTAAAGGATCATCTCATTCCAAATTTGGTAGAGAAAAAGACTGCTAAAGACATGTGGGATACCTTGAACCAGTTATTTGAAGCCAGGAACGAGAACCGCAAGATGACACTTAAGGACAAGCTACACAATGCCAAGATGAACAAGGACGAAGGTGTGGCCTCCTATTTAACTCGAGTGGCGCAAGTCAAAGATGAGTTAGCAGCCATAGGAGATATTATCCCAGATTCATAATTGGTGAGGATAGCCCTGAAGGGTTTAACCAAGAAGTGGGAAGTATTTGTTAAGTGCATTGTAGGTAGGGAAAAGCTTCCTAATTGGTCCAGACTGTGGGATGAATTTACTTAGGAGGAGGTTCGAGAAGGGTTTCTGGGTAGTCAAGTCAATGAAGAGGTGAAGCAGAATGTGGCACTTACAACAAAAGTTAACAAGAAGAAGAAAGGCATCAGTCAGGTCAAATGTTACCAGTGTGATCAGATGGGACATTATGCCTTGAAGTGTCATGAGAAGAAGAATGTGAAAGAGAAGACTGAAAGAGACATGGCAACGTCTGCAGCAGTAGAAGACTATGCAACGAAGTTTGAGCAAGAGTTTTCTCTTGTCTCAATTGATTCTAGTATAGGGAGCTCAGCTTTTTAGAATGTCTGGGTCATTGACAGTGGAGCAACCAGACATATAACTAGGATCTATGATATCTTTCAGATCATCACAGAGTTGGGGCCACGACACTTTATTCAGACAGATATTGATAGTCCTCAGATAGTGATATGAGGGGTTGGAACAATCAAATTCCAACTAAACCTTGGTGAGATCCTGGAAATACACGGAGTGCTTGTTGTACCTGGGATGAGAGTCAGTCAACTCATAGTGTCATCCTTTGAGAATCAAGGTTATGGAATGCTGGTGAGGTCTGGCCATGTTTTCCTGTATTGGAGAAATGAGCCAGTTGGTACTACCATTCTATTAGGAGATTGCAGGGATAGGCTCTATGTTTTGAGAGGGCACATTGTAGGAGTAGGAGTAGGTGGGTGGCTATCAGAGTCAGAGGATGAGGCGAGAGTTGCATATGAAAGACATGGTTTTGATGAGGAGAGTGACTCTCTCCAGAGCACTCGACGGAGACTCAGCCAGTCCAGTGATGGTGTAGATGAGCAGGTGCATGAGGCTCAGGTCGAGTCTCAAGCTTCAGAGTTCCAGTATGGAGTTGAGCATTTGTATCCGAGAGTGATTCCAGAGCAGGAGGGAGCTGTTGCAAGAGTCAGAGATGGAGATGGTGTTGTGAACCTTCCTCGTTAAGAGGGAGTGTTGGAAGGTTAACTCTGAAGGTCTTCTTTCATATTTTTGGTGTGGTGTGATGAAGAGGACTTAGACTTTGTCCTTTGTATATTTATGTATAAAGTGAGTTATATATAAATAAAAGTGATGTTTTGTACTTATAGATTGGGTCTCACTTAAGATAGTATTTAATAATTAAAGTGAATTAATTATTAAATGTGGGTGCGTTAAATGATGGCCCTTGATTTTGTAAATGTATCTTAAGCGTAGATTAGGTGGTTACAATTTTTAAGGTATAAAACAAGAGAGAAAGGACAAGCTGAACACACCATCAGAGAAGGGAGAGAGAGAAGAAGATAGATAGAGAAAGAGAGAGGAGTGCCCTAGAGGAGTGGCACGAATCCCAAGGAGAGTAGTAGCACAAATCCCAAGGCATCCTGCAATCCATATAACAGTACCTGTGCATTAATTACAACACACGTGTGGGCACATTTCCCAAGAAAGTGGAAGCATAATTTATTACAGACTGTACCAGTCATATAGCATTTATTGTAGGCACATGTGGGCACAAATTTTGAGGCAGACTATACAACAGAAAGTACAGTCATACAACGCACGTGTGGAGGCTGTACAACAGGCCATACAATTGTTAATGAGCACATAAATCGAGGTATTTTGCTATTGTTACAATTTGGGTATTTTTGTCAATGAGGGTTGAAGGAATGATTTCATGTGTAAATGGAAATTTTTTTGTACATTCTTCTTAATGATAATTTTCTTCTTTCTAGGGTTTTTCCCAGAGTTGGGGTTTTGCTCGGTCTGTTCACCAAAACATCCGTGTTTTCATGTGTGAATGAATGCTTCAGTATGAGAAGATCTTGAATATGGTGTTTTTTATTTCAAGTTTAAGAGTAAATTTTTAATCATAAACCCTAGACATTCAAGTGTTTGACAGAATGTGTGAATGAAATATTCATGTTAATGTCATTTAATTTTCTTCATCAACATGTGTTCCAATGGGGGTTGCTATCGTTTTGTTGTACCACATGGAACATCAAGTTGCATTCCTTAGTGAATGATTAAAACATTTTAAGATGAAACTTAGGGAATGAGCTTGAGGCCTTAATGAAGGTTTATAACATATGAATATTAATAGGCCAATAATATAGTGCTCAAGCTAAGGTTTGGGTTTAATTAATTAGTAATAAAAATATCTAAAACCACTTTGATGTTTTAGACATGGAAAAGGTGAAATGATGAAAACTTGAAAAATGCCAAATGAGAGGTTAATTATGAAGTGAAACTTATATTTGTGGAGATTTTTATCTCGAGATGTCCTTCATGTGTTGATGCCTAGCATGCAGGTACATTGACAGTATAGACAATGATGTAGTGTGTCAAAAACACTCTACCAGTCATCATGGATCCAGTGGTGGAAACATGCATAGGTTTGTGAGACTTTTGCCAGTTGCATGTGGTATTTGCATGCATGCATTTTTTGATGCAGAGTGTAATTTTTTAATGTTGAAAAATGACTAAGTTCAGACCTCTGTTCACGCACAGCCACTAAGAACTTATGTCAAACACTTCATGAAGCATTGATATCAGTCGTTAACAGTAAGCTAAATCACTTGTACTCTTCACAAGCATTAAATAGACAAGTATTGGGATTGATATGCTGCTCATAAAGTGCATTTAGCAATGGAAAAAACACTTAAACAACAGACTAATATCACATTAACACTGTCATTTTGGTCAATCAGACCCTGGAGAAACCCCCTAAGAGGAAAACCGGTTGCAAGAGATTTTATTGAGCTTTGAGAGAGAAATTTAATAGTACAACATGTTGAACTCACGATTGCTGTTATACCAAAACCTGCAGGTGTTAATCTCTGCCACAATCGCCAGAACTAGGATCTTGGGAGGTGGTTAGTCCATGTCACGAAACTCACGGGGAGTGCTGAACCTAATGCCCAACAATCTCCCCCCAGCGCGAGCCGGTTGAGTTTCGAACCCTTGACATGTTGCTCTGATACCAATTGTTGAACTCACGATTGCCGTTAGACCAAAACCTGCAGGTGTTAATCTCTTCCATAATCGCAAGAGCTAGGATTTTGGGAGGCGGTTAGTCCATGTCACGAAACTCACGGGGAGAGTTGAACCCAATGTCCAACAATGGTGGAGATGCTGAAACCAATGTCCAACAATGATGGAGATGGTGGAGTGCTGAAATCATTGTTGATTAAGTTGTCATTGATGCCAACAGTGCCTGGTCATTGATGCCAATAGTGTCTGGTGGAGGCCGTGGTTGTATTGGTCTTGGTGCCCCCTGTGGAGCCCTTGAGAGTCAAGAGTTTGTGTGTGTTGTTTGTATAGTTGTCAGAGTCAAAGGAGTCCTTTTGTGGTTGTCCAAGCCCAAGCTTGAAGCTCTTGGAGGCCTTGGGACAATGGTAAAAGCCTTGGTTACCCATTGACTTTATTGAGTACCCCTAAGTTGTGTTTTGGTCCACTTTGAATTCAAATTGATGCTCTATGTGTCTCGTTGTACTTGTTATAGTGTTATAGCTTGGTCATGTGTGTGAGTGCTTATTTGAGGTCTCTTTATTGTTTATATGGTAGCTTGGTCTTTGAAAGCCTCACACAATTTTCCTTGTGCCCCTCCTGATGTCTTAGCCTATTGATGAAGGCCATACTCTAGAAAAGAAGAAATGACCATTGTGGTCATTTCTTCTTTTCTAGAAGCTTGAATCCCTTGACCTTGGTTGTTATTGGTAACCCATTGACTTGAATTGATTTGGTCTTTGACACCCTTATGTATGGGATCTTTGAAGTCCTGAACAAATTGAAGAATTTAAGGGTGTTAGACTAAGAATCTGCAAATAAACCCATCATAGGGACATAGTCCTCATCAAGCCATTTCTGTTGATATGTGGAGCGTCTTCTAACTACTTACGGTTGAAGAGATGAATTTTTGAAGTTGGTGTACCCCACATTTTTGGGTCAGCCGACCAAACAAAAGGGATTGAATTATCTTTTAATAATTTGTCATTTGAAGAAGTCGGCCCAATTAAATTCCACATTGAAACATGTATAAATACACCTTAAGCTTTCTCATTTTACAACAAGAAGCAGATGATATCTATCTCTGAAATTTTCGACTGTCTCTGAGGCAAATTCGCAGCAGCAAAAGATCAATCTTTTTGCTCTGATTTTCGTGTAGCAGCAGATGACAGTGAGCAATAGCATATGTAACCTCTCTTTAGGTCTGATTTTCGGGTATTCTCAGTGAGCAGTAGTCTTGAAATCTGAGTTTTAGATGGGTTTAGCATAGAACATTGAATCCTAAAGGCACTTAAACTCTGCTTGTCAACATAGTGAATATTCTCTAGCTTGAATAAAACATCCACCACTTGTATAGTATATAAAGAAGGGTCATCTACAGCCAAGGGTTGAAGAAACACAACACAGATTTGCATTAGGAAATTCCAAGTAAGGGTTGTGTGTTTGTCTTCCTGAATATGATTATTATGCCTTTTACCATGACTCTCTTTAACTAAGTTGATCGTGAATTGTTGATGTATTTGTAACTTCGGAATGTATTCATCTATGTATCTTATGTATTGTAACCCGATGTTTATTCCGGGATGTATCTATTATGTAATTGAGTCATGTTGTCATGCCTCGATGTTTCGATCGGGAGAATCAATAATGTAAACAAGTCATGTCAAGTCATAGTGGGTAACCCTCCGATTGTCTAAGGGTTAAAGTCCCCGCAGTTCCAGGGCACTAGGGTTATTAGACTCTCCTAGTAGAGGTCGGCCCTAGCAGGGTTTTAGTCATGTCGGGATTAGTATAAATAGAGAGCTGGGGTCTCTATTTAGAACACATCACTCACACACTCAAGTGTAGCGCATAGTTGAGGAAGGAGAAGACACTGGGGCTAGACAAGAAGAAGATTACTGCTGTCGAAAGTGCATCTTACTGTTTTGGGGTTTTACATCTTGTGCTGATTCTATCTCTGAGGAAGCTGCGGGGTTTTCTCCATTTATGGTTTCCCTGATGAAAAACATTGTGTTCATTGTCTCTTGTGTTTGATTGCTGTACTTGTTGTTCTCTCAGTAAAGATCCTAACATAATGCTAGCTTGATGTTGAAAAACTAACATGGTATCAGAGCTAACCTGAGAAGAAGACACTGTGGAGCTGCGGGAACTAGGGCTTCCGAGTTTGTGGATCTTCCTCCATAGATTTTCAGCAAAAGTAAGGTGGGATAACTCTCCTCCTTAGGGCGCATCTTTCTGTCGAAGCAGAATCCAATTCTGAGGTTTTTTAGTTTTGGACCTGTCACTAGTTACTGTCGGAAATTAGGGCTTTTCACAGAAGAGGAATTTTTTAGTGAGCCCAGGCCTGGATTGATCTCCTCCCCAAAATCAAAGTTAGGGACAAATTTCAAGGCATTTGGCTTGACAGAACTCCGGAAAAGCAAAACCCTAATCTACTCCTGAACCAGCTCTGTAGGATTTAAGCTGAAGTTTCAGATTCGACATCTTGAACCTGGTAAGATCTAAAATATTTTGTATTTCCATTTGAGGTTCTCAGTTAAGATGTCTCATCATACCAAGCTTGATGAAAAGCTTGAGGGGGTTGATAACTTCCGAGCTTGGAAGTATAGGATCTCCCTGGTCCTGGAAGAAAATGAGTTAGACTCCTACATCCATGAGGAGGTTCCAGTTCCAGAGGGAGATGAGGCAAAGGCCTTACATAAGAAGAAGATGGTTATGGCAAAGAGGATCATTGCTGATTCTATCAAGGATCACCTTATCCCACAGGTGTCCTCTCTCAAGACACCTAAAGCTATGTTTGATGCCCTAACCAAATTGTTTGAAGGGAAGAACATAAACCGGAAGATGATCCTGAGAAACCAACTGAAGAATGTGAAGATTCAGAATGCAGAAACAATCCAGTCTTACTTCACAAGAGTTTCTCAGATCAAAGAACAACTAGAAGCAGTTGATGAAGAAGTGGAAAATGCAGAGATGGTGATGACTACCTTGAATGGCCTTCCTAGGTCATGGGATTCTTTCATCCAAGGAATCTGTGCTAGAAAGAAGTTAGTCAAGTTCAACAGACTATGGGAAGAGTGCTCTCAAGAAGAAGCTCGGATAGCAGCTCGAGAAGAGAAGATGGGAAGTGAAGACCAAGCTCTCACGGTACACTCCAAGTCTCACTCCAAGTCAAACAAAAGAAGACCTCATAGCTCCAGAGGTAAGCACTCTCACAAAGATAACACTAGAAAAGATGTATCTAGGATCATATGCTATACATGTGATGAAGCAGGACACTATGCAAGGAATTGTCCTAACAAACAGAAGATAATGAATAAGAGCAACAAAAGAAGACATCATGCTCATGCTGTAGAGGATGATAAACCATCCAGGAAGAGATCCAGATATGAAAATGAAGATTCTTCAAGCGAGGATGAATATGTTCTGATATTCGCTCTCACAGGTAACATTACTCTTGGAAGTGATGATTGGCTTATAGACAGTGGGGCTTCCAAACATTTGACTGGATTCAAGGAATCCTTTGTGAGACTGTCAGAACATGAATCACCTCACAAGGTAAAGCTAGGAGATGACTACCAATATCCAATAAAAGGTAGTGGGGAATCTTCCTATAAATTAGACTCTAGAAAATCTCTAACAATGAAAGAAGTATTGTTTGTGCCAGGACTCAAGAAGAACATTCTCTCCATATTAGCATTAGATGCAAAAGGAATGTGGGTTGCATTCATAGATGGTCAAGTCATCATGTGGCCAAAAGGAAAGACTATCGATGATGCGGTAGTGATTGGAGAACAAGGAGGAGGATTGTACAAATTAAAGGGCCATCTAGAACAAGCCTTGGTCCATGACACAGTAGAGCCAAGTGAACTTTGGCATAGAAGGCTTGCGCATGTGCATTACAGAGCACTACCTATTGTAAGCAAAGCTGTCGAAGGTCTTCTAGAAATCCAAGCAAAACATTATGGGGTCTGCAAAGGATGTGCGGAAGGAAAGAATACAAAGAAGACATTTCCAAGCAGCAAAAGCAAAGCAAAAGGAATCTTGGAAATCATCCGCTCCGATGTATGCGGTCCTATGTCATCAAACTCTCTAAGCGGGTATGCATATTATGTTTCTTTTATTGATGACTTTTCTAGGAAGACATGGGTTTACTTCATGAAGAACAAAGACGAAGTATTCAGTAAGTTCAAGGAATTCAAAGCCTTGATCGAGAACCATATTGAAAAGAAGATCAAGACCATTTGATCAGATAATGGCGGAGAATTCACTTCAAATGAATTCAAAGAGCTATGCAAAGAATTAGGGATTAAGAGGGAGTTGTCCACTCCTTATAATCCACAACAGAATGGGATTGCGGAACGGAAGAACAGAACTATCATGGAAGCTGCAAAAGCAATGCTTCATGATCAAGACCTTCCTATGCATCTTTGGGCGGAAGCTGCCAGAACAGCGGTGTATGTATAGAACCGTAGTCCACATAGAGAACTCGAGAACAAGACTCCTGAAGAAGTCTTCTCCGGCAAGAAACCAGAAGTCAGCCATCTCAGAATATTCGGCTGTCCTGTGTACATCCACATTCCAAAAGAGAAGAGGACTAAATTAGATCCTTTAGGAAAGAAGGGTATATTTGTGGGATACTTTGAAAGCTCGAAGGCTTACATAATATATTTCCCAGGATACAAGAAGATTGACATCAGCAGGGATGTGGCATTTGATGAAGACACAGCTTACAACAAATCCAGAAAGAAACCTGCTGAAGAACCTGAAGAAGCAGAAGCACCTAGAATTCATGATACAACCATGAATGAAGAAACTCGAGAAGAAGATTGAGAATTTGAAGAACCACAAAGACCTGTAGATCCACCCCTGGAGAAGAATCCTCATAAGAGGAAACCTGCTTGGGTATGAGAACTTATCCAAGGTGCGGAAAGATATGGGGCTCTAGAAGAGAATCACAGAGAAAGAAAGAGGACCAGATCCTGTTCCTGGTATGTAGCTTTAGTATGTGATTTCATTGATAAAGAACCTTCCAGTTATGAAGAAGCGGCAGAACGGAAAGAATGGAAGGATGCTATGATCGAAGAGTACCAATCGATCATGAAGAATGATGTTTGGGATGTTGTCCCAAAACCAGACGAGAAGTCAGTTGTAACTTCCAAATGGATCTACAAGATCAAACATGCTGCAGACGGTAGCATTGAAAAATATAAGGCAAGATTTGTAGCTAGGGGTTTCTCTCAGAAAGAGGGAATAGACTATGAAGAAACCTTTGCACCTGTAGCCAGATACACTTCCATCAGATCAGTACTTGCTCTAGCTGCAGTGATGAAATGGAAGATACACCAGATGGATGCCAAGATTGCTTTCTTGAATGGTGTAGTGGAAGAGGAAGTGTATGTAGAACAGCCACTCGGTTTTGAGACACATGACAGGGAGTCTCATGTATGGAGATTGAAGAAAGCCCTGTACGGTTTGAAATAGGCACCCAGGACATGGTACGGCAGAATTGATAGCTTTCTATCTAGTTTGGGCTTTACCAAGAGTAAAGCAGATTCCAACCTTTACTACAAGGTTGAATGTGGCAACCCAGTGATTCTTCTACTATATGTAGATGATCTATTTGTGACAGGTATGGATGGGTTGATTACTGATACGAAGAGAAAGCTTGCTGCCGAGTTCGAGATGAAGGACTTGGGTATGATGCATTATTTTCTAGGCATGGAGGTGTGGCAGAGTGCGGATGGAATCTTCCTTGGACAAGGGAAGTATGCAGTAGAGATCCTGAAGAGGTTTGGGATGATGGACTGCAAGACTATGGCCACACCTATGGCATCGAACCTGAAGCTATTGAGTGATGCTTCGTCAGAGTCGGTTGATGCTACGATGTATCGTCAAATGATTGGGTCATTGATGTACCTGACGAACATGAGACCAGACATTTGCTTTGCTGTGAACACCTTGAGCCAGTTCTTGACAGATCTGAGAAATGTTCACTTGATTGCTGCAAAGCATATTCTGAGGTACCTAAGGGGTGCAATTGATTATGGGCTCAAGTACGATGCGAATCAGAAGATTAACCTGGAGGGTTATGTTGAATCAGATTGGGCAGGCAGTGCCATCGATAGGAAGAGCACTTCAGGGTGTTACTTCAGTATGGGATTAGGTATGATCTCTTGGTTTAGCAGGAAGCAATCCTGTGTGGCACTGAGTACAACTGAAGCAGAGTATGTCGTAGCTTGTTCAGCTAGTTTGGCTGCGGAAGCTACTGTCTGATTTATTTGATCTCCAGATGGATGCTACTTGTATACGTTGTGACAACCAGAGTTGCGTGAAGTTATCAGAGAATCCAGTGTTCCATGAGAAGTCGAAGCACATCAAGATCAAGTATCACTATATCAGGGATATGGTGCAGAGAGGAGCAGTGAAACTCTAGTATGTTGTGACGGAGGAACAAATAGCTTGTGTTGACGAAGCCATTGGCCAGAGTGAAGTTCGAGTACTTTAGGGAGAAGCTTGGTGTTCTCCAGATCGAGGTTTCCTCCAAGGGAAAGTGATGAGTCCCAAAGCCATTTTGACGAGCAGGTCAGGTGTAAGGGCTGAGCCATTTTGTCATGGTGAGAGGATTCAGTTCCTTCCATGTCAGATATGAGTGCTGGCCATTCTGTCGAGTAGGACAGATGTAAGGGCAACTGCCACTCTCCGGGAGAGTGGAGGCACTTGGTCTGTTACCAGGTAGCTCAGTTTGGGATTGGGGGCCATTCTGTCATGGTGAGAGGATTCAGTTCTTTACATGTCAGATGTGAGTGTAGGCCATTCTGGCGAGGGTGTAGGACTTGTTTCCTACCAGGTCAGATATAAGGGCAACTTCCATTCTCCGGGAGAATGGAGGCACCTGGTCCGTTACCAGGTAGCTCAGTTTGGGACTCGGGGCCATTCTGTCATGGTGAGAGGATTCAGTTCCTTCCAAGTCAGATGTGAGTGCAAGCCTTTCTGGCGATGGTGAGAGGATTCAGTTCCTTCCAGGTCAGATATAAGTGCTGAATCCTTTTCACAGATGGTAGTGATGTGATGTCCTATCATGCTGGTGAATGTGAGTGCTGGGCATTTTTGATGTGATTGTAGGTTCCTACATGATCAGATGTGAGTGCTGGGCGTGCCTTTCTGATGAGTAGGTCAGATGTAAGTGTTGGGCGAAGACCTACCTGATGGCTAGGCCTACAACCAGCATGAAAGAAGGCTGGCTCTGTAGAACTTCCTATGACGAGATGGCACTCATGATGATGACCAGATGAGATTCAGATCGAGCTATGATCCAGATCCAGTTATGATGACTCCGAGAGATCCAGATCGAGTGATGATCCAGATCCAGCAGTGATGATCCAGATCGAGTGATGATCTAGATTCATTCCAGTGATGATGATCCAGATCGAGTGATGATCCAAATCCAGTGATGTTGATCCAGATCGAGAGATGATCCAGATCCAGTGATGATGTCCTATGATGATCCAGATCGAGAGATGATCTAGATCCAGTGATGATGATCCAGAGTGAGAGATGATCCAAATTCGAAGAATGAAGATGACTTGAAGACTCAGAAGACTCGAGATGCAGATGACGAGATGATCCAGTTGATACAGAGAAGAAGACCAGTGCTGAAAATTGTGTCGAAAGAATACCTTCCTAGTTAAGAGGGAGTGTTGATGTATTTGTAACTTCGGAATGTATTCATCTATGTATCTTATGTATTGTAACCCGATGTTTATTTCGGGATGTATCTATTATGTAATTGAGTCATGTTGTCATGCCTCGATGTTCCGATCGGGAGAATCAATAATGTAAACAAGTCATGTCAAGTCATAGTGGGTAACCCTCCGATTGTCTAAGGGTTAAAGTCCCCACAGTTCCGCGGCACTAGGGTTATTAGACTCTCCTAGTAGAAGTCGTCCCTAGTAGGGTTTTAGTCATGTCGGGATTAGTATAAATAGAGAGCTGGGGTCTCTATTTAGAACACATCACTCACACACTCAAGTGTACCGCATAGTTGAGGAAGGAGAAGACACTGGGGCTAGACAAGAAGAAGATTACTGCTGTCGAGAGTGCATCTTACTGTTTTGGGGTTTTACATCTTGTGTTGATTCTATCTCTGAGGAAGTTGCGGGGTTTTCTCCATTTATGGTTTCCTCGATGAAAAACATTGTGTTCATTGTCTCTTGTGTTTGATTGCTATACTTGTTGTTCTCTCAGTAAAGATCCTAACATAATGCTAGCTTAATGTTGAAAAACTAACAACATTAAGCTAGCATGGCTTCGAGTATTAGTTTGGCTTCGACAGTTCTTGTTTGATGTTGACTTATATAGATTTTGTTTCAATTTGAGTGATTGCTTGACAGTACTGTGAGTTGCATTGAGTGTGCATAAATAGTTTGGCAAGTAGTGTAAAGTATTTGATTTAGCAAAATGTAAGTAGTGACTGAGTTTGATACACTACTCTTTCCTTTACCTTGACAAGACAAGTTGACCATGTGCTTAGACTGGTGTATTGACTGAGATAAACAATTGATTGACAGTCCTCTCTTCGTCTGGTTCGATTTGATAGTTCTCGACTATAAGTCGTGATGAGATTGGCTTGGCAATATTATTATTATATTGTGTAACAGTGCTGTAAGTGGACTGATAATGACAGTACTGACAAGATGACAAAAGTGGTTTTGACTTGACATGGTTAGCAACTTGGGTAAGTAGTTTCTTTGACTTGATTTGATTTTGATCTTGACCTTCTTGAGGTAACACGTTGCCTTGAATGATCCTAACCTATTTATGCAAGATACCTCGATTTGAATTGCTTGTGTTAGACTAGACTTCATCTTGTCTTGAGTAATTTGGTTGAACAAGTAGAAGTAACCTAATTAGCTTAACAAATTTCCTAAAGTTGTTGATCTAACAGGTTGACTGAGATTGACTAAGTATCTGGGTTGATTAAGGTTTGTTGATTAAGTTGTCTGTCAAGCCTTGTTTATTTGAGTTGTTAGTCTACTCATGAGTTTGGTTATGGTGTCATTGAACCGAGTATAATTGAGTGAGCTAGTTATGGTCATATTGTAAATGTACAGTCCTAACCCTATCTTGAAAAAGTAAGAAAGTAGGTTTCCTATAGAGCAGTTGTGGTCTAGGAAGTGATAAGTTGACTATTTTAGAGTCTTGAGTAAGGTCTGTCCGTATATGAGTCTTGCTTGATAAAGTTAATTAAAGCGAATGGATTAGTTCTAAGATCAAATTGATACAGTTTTGTAGAGGTATATAAGAAGCTTGGCACAGGTTCAGTTGAGCAGGATTGGCACAAGTTATATGAGCAGATGCTTTGACTCATATTGGCTGAGTTGTATGAGCAGTTGGTTTGACCCAGGTGGACTGAGTTTGGCGTGCAAACTCAGATGGATTGAGTTGGATGATGTGAGCAATAGATTGATTGGTACAACTTGATTGGACATGTTGATTGTACAGGTTGATGAGTAGTGTGGTACAGTTGTGGTGCAATGGACAATGATCAGTTGATGAGTAGTGATCAGATGATGAGCAGTGGTTAGTAGTGGAAGTGGTTGTGTAGTGTGGTACAGATTGTGCAGTGTTGTACAGGTGTTGATTAACAGGCTTGCAGGATCAGTGCGGTCGTGGTTCAACAATTTCTATCTTCATATCAGGGTGGCAGGACAGAGCAAGGAAAGGGGGTTGTAGCCTCCTTCCGGTTGTAGCTGGAGTACTAGGGAGTTGGAGCTTCCTTCAGTTTGTAGCCTTCAAATCAAGGAGTTGTAGCTTCCTTCCAGTTGTAGCTGGAGAATTGAAGTCATTGCAACAAGGGGGTTGTTGCATCCTTCTAGTTGTTGCTGGAAAACTATTATTATAAGGCTTCCGTGGTTTTTCCCCTAGGACTTGGGTTTGCATGTAAGAATCTTGTGTACTGTGTTTTGCTATGCTTCTTATGTGATGATGATAAGATGATATGCGATGATGAGCTATAATTGTTGATATAATGATAACAACGTACTCTTGCATAATATTGAATAAGTTGTTGATGATTGTTATTGTTGAAAAAGTAACAAAAGGTATACACACTGTTCACCCCCCTCCTAGTGTGCTTGGTGTGTCCAACACAACAATCATAAATACAACACTAATTAAAGGAACAAAACCTTGAAATGCGTGCTAGAAAATCAATGGTCTTCTACAGGAAATCAACTTACTATATAGTCCACACAGGCAGCATTAAATGCCTTGGTTTATGTGCACAACTTCATCACTTTTGAATTGAAAATAACAAGTAGATACAGTGCCTAGGAAAACGTACAGACAATAGTAAACACTTGTTGTACAACCCTCTCCACCTCTACTGTATGGCCCTCTAATTCAGTTGTAAAGATCTTGAACTTAGTGCCACTTTCTTCCTCAAAATTTTCTCCAAAGTACGGCTGCACAGGCTGCAAAAATTTCCAGACCTCCTTAGAATGTGTTTTCACCAACATTCACAGTTGGTGTGCCCCTCAAGAAACACGTGCCTCTGCCTTGGAACTTGTGCACTCACCTTGGACAGTTCTCTCTCTAAAAATGCTCAAACTCACACTCTTTCTCTTGTAGGAGTGCTTCTCACACCCTTATCACTAAGCTGCCTTGGAACTTGTGCCCCTCCAAACGTCTCACTTTGGAATTCGTGCCACTTCTCTTGGATGAGTGATAAATGAAGTCTCATGCTCCTTTTATTTTTCTCATTAGGGTAACTCCTTTGCCTTTTCAAATTTTGGGGTTGAGATTAGATCTTGGCCACACAAATTTTGAGGTTGTGATTTAACCACAAGATGACTTGCATCTCTTAAGTCATGACTTCATAAAAATCACTCTTTTCGAAAAGTCACTTTTGACCCTAAATAATTAAAAAGTACATTTTATGACTTAAAGTCACTTTAATAAAGTACATCTCACTTTAAAATCATAAAGTCACATAAAAAAGTACTTTAATTAATGCTCTTAATAAAGTCACATAATGACATTTAATGAGACCCCATCATCTTAGATCCCTGCACCTAGGAACTTGATGGAAGAGTACCTCCTAGCTACAAAAACTAACATTTAATGCGGTAGTGTAATTTTGCATGAAAGTGAAATTAGAGATTTAGAACCCTAAAGTCATTGGAAGATTAGAAAAGGAAAAGAGATGGTAAAAGTGAACACACTTGCAAGATACAGGTGCAGAGTGAGAGGCTACAGAGGTTGAGCGAATCAGTGCATGAGGAAAGCTGCATCTCCGAGACAGAGGGGGCGCAATTCCTTGCAAAGTGAGAACACTTCCTTCTGAGACTAAGGAGGGCACTTCATTCTAGAGTGTGAGAGATCATCACACTAGATCTCTTCATTTATTGAGGAGCAAAGATAGAGAGGGCGCACTTCTCTAGATAGAGGTGCACTTTTGAGAGACAAAGCGCACTTCTTGAAGCCAGGATTACTGAGAGAAGCAAAGGAGTTTTTTCATCATTAATTGAGGAGGACACAATGAGATGTCATCAGTGATTGAGATACAGAGTTAGAGGGGTGCACTTTTGAGGAGAGAGGGTGCACTTCTACAGCTAGGGGCTCACTTCAGAGATTGAGGGCGCAGTTTCTTCATTAGACAGAGCAGAGCAGTGAAGAGGAGCAGAGGGAGCACTTCTCCAGGGAGAGAGAGGGAGTTACCTCTTCCAGAGATTGGCAGAGGCAATTATCAGGGATTCAGACCAGTGTAGAGCAGATGGTACATTCCTTAAAGTAATAAACTACCAGCAACAGCGAAGGTATTCCTGCATGCATGTGTTCTTGCATGCAGAAGACTTAAATTAGGAAACCAGTTGTATTTAATTTACTTTTCCTAAGTTTACTTTGGAAATTAAATTAAAGTGATCTAAATTAACTTTAGTGAAACACTAGTTAAAGTGAAAGTGAAATTAGGGTTTTTGCTTTACCTAAAGTTATAAAAGAAAGGTCAATTGGTGGAGAGGACATAGTTGCATTTCGGCAGAGACAGAGGAAGAAGTGTGAGAGAGAGAATTTTGGCGAAGAAGACGGAGGAGCACTAACTGAGGAAGACATCCCTAAATTGCAGAGGAGAGAGATAGGAGACTTTGGCAGAGGTACACCATACAGCAGCAGCAACAACACCGTACAACAAGCTGCCTTGGGAACCATGCCATCTCACAAGTTTTTCTGAGTGATTTTTGGGTGTTTCGATTTTCCCATCTAGGGCATAAATCGATTTTCTGATATTGTAAAAGCTCTGTATTTTCTTAATAAAAATATCCTCTCATACTACTGCACTGGTTCTCGTTTGTATTGATGTGATTGATTTTGTAAATGGTTCTCAGTTTTATATTCCACTACATACTGTAAATAAGTTCATGTGTGGTTATTTCAGTTAAATATAAATATATTGTTTTAGCCCTAGTTGTGCTTTAAAGGAAAATTTACATGGTATCATAGCTCTGGTGAGCTAAAGTTGAGAGATTTGCAGTAGCAGTGATAGATTAAGGGAAGATCTATAGTATGACACAAACCTAGACTTCTAGATCTAGGGTTTTGTTATCACATATATAGTAGCTGGGCTACCATATTCTATTTTTCAGATACAGTACATTTTTCAGCTAGATCTCTTACATATGAGATGCTGAGATGAGCAGTTATGTTGGATCATTATTTCACTTGTGGACTATTGTACTCTCCCATGTCAGGACTGAGTCTCAGGACACTCAGATTTGAGGATTGATGTAGTCATTTAGTCATTTACAGAGCAGTTATTGATGCCCAGATTTATATCAGTACTTTCTCATTGGACAGATGATGGTTTAGATGGATTATATGCATGATTATGACTCAACTTTTATTATATTGTGTTATGGTTATTATTGCTCTTATACTCATCTTTGTAATATCCCAAATCCTGATATTTTCTATTTCTAAGCAAATATGCTGATACAATTGGGCATGCAAACTGCCATGCAAAAATCCCTATTTTATAGGAAAAATTAGGGTTAGGGTTTGTGAGATAGAATGAACACTTACCACTGATAAGCCGGCTAGACTGCTTCGGAGAAAGTATGCAAGCACCGCGAACTGGATCGGAGATGGGAAGATCTCTTCTGCTTTCGGTGAACCCCTCGCAGCAAGAACCCCAGTCAGAAAAGGGTGACGCTTTCAGTGAAGGAGGTGTCCGATGAAGTTGCCGATTTGCAGGACTGATAGCCTTCCCGTGCCGGAGAGAATGCCTGGTACATGCGGGATTTCTGAGACCTCTAGGCAGGATAGCGACTTGCTTTGGTGGGACAGCTGCTCACGCCCCTGGGATCAGGAAACTGCTGATAACTGCTCCGGATGAGCACGGACGGATTTGATAATCATTGGGTACCGGAGTATGATGCTGATGATTAGAGTGGTGCCTGAGTTTCGGAGTAAAGCTGAGATCTGAAGGCCCAGCAACTGATTAGGGCTTTTTGGCTGAAAACCCCCCCTTACGGCTGCACACGTGTCCCTGCAACGATCTATACCATATACTGGATAACTTATGAATGAATGAAGAACAAGTGGTGAACCTGTATGGCTTACCTTGAATAAGACTAGGACAGATGTTTCACTGCCGAAATCCCATTAGTTGAAGACTCCGTCTCCAACCCCAACTGCTGTGCGGCACGCTGTGCTGCTATCTAAGAGCTCCCAAAATAATCATAATCAAAAAGTGAAGTCTCCTTTCGCTTTATCCTCTATTTATAACGTTCAGTTGCGAAAACCCTAATCTTTGACCTAATTAGGTCACTTTATCTTCTAATTTGCCGTTGACTTGCATGCATGCAGATGGAGACCTAAGGTGGCCTTTGGCCCCGGTGGCCCTTCTTGACCTAATGATGATGCCCTAGATCTTCTATGGATGGCATCACTCCTTAGCTGATTCCCTAGCTGTCAGTAACCGCTCGAACCCACAGGAATCACATAGGTTAGCGGTTTTGGGCCTCAAGGCCTAATTGGAAGAGGACATTACAATCCTCTCCGCTTGAGATTGCTTGTCCTCAAGCAACTTCAAACTGGGATGCTGCAATACCTGTTCACCTTCCTAGGTGGCATCCTCTGGTGGTAGTTCCTTCCATTGAACCAAGTATTCTCTGATTATCTTGTTCCTGAGCTTCCTCTCTCTAGTCTGTATGATCCGTTCGGGAATCAGTATCAGCAGTCCTTCATCATCTAAAGGAGGCAATTCGGTGGATGGAGCAATGTGTTGCCCAAGGGTCTTCTTCAGGTTAGATACATGGAACACATTGTGAATTTTGCTTTCCTGTGGAAGTTCTAGTTCATATGCCACCTCTCCCACTTTCCTGATTATTTTGTATGGTCCATAGAAGCGGGGTTTTAACTTCTCTGCTCCTTTCTTCTTAAGTGAGGACTGTCTGTAAGGCTGGAGCCTTAAGTATACTAAATCCCCTACCTCAAAGCTCCGCTCAATCCTATGTTTGTTAGCATACAACTTCTGTTGATTCTGGGCTGTTTGTAAATTCTCCTTTAATATTTTCAGAATGTCCTGACTGTCCTGTATCCAATCCTTAGCCTTAGAAGCCCTACTATCTCCAAATGCCAAATCTGCATAGTCCAAGGCCTCATAACCATATAATGCCTTAAAAGGAGTCATCCTAATAGACATGTGATAGGTAGTATTGTAGCAATACTCCCCTAGGTGTAGCCATTTGATCCAGGTTCGCTGCTGCCCTGCTACATAGTTCCTTAAATATCCTTCGATCCACTTGTTGACTATTTCTGTTTGCCCGTCACTCTGGGGGTGATAACTGGTACTAGTAGCCAGTTCGGTCCCCACCAATCTGAACAGTTCCTGCCAAAAGGCCCCCGTGAACCTGCTATCCCGATCACTGGCAATGGTCTTAGGTAACCCGTGTAACCTGAAGAGCTCCCTGAAGAATAACTCAGCTACTTGAGCTGCCGAGTAGTCTGATGATATCGAGAAGAAATGTGCAAACTTGGTCAGTCTGTCAACTACTACATATAAACAATCTCGCCCTTGGACCTTGGGCAATCCTGAAATAAAGTCCATGGAGATGCTTTCCCACTTCTGTTCTGGAATCGGTAGTGGCTGTAGTAACCTTGCTGGATGGGTGTTCTCAATCTTGTTCTGCTGACAGATGCTACATTCCTGGACATGCTGCGTAATTTCCCCCTTAAGGCCCTTCCATGAGAACCTCTCTCTGATCTGCCGGCAGGTCTTTAAGAAACCTTGATGCCCTGATAAAGGAGAATTGTGGGTTGCCTGAATGATCTTTTTCCTCAATGTGGATTCTGGAATGAGGTATATCCTGTTTTTGTAATAGATGATGTCATCCACAATCCTGTACCTGTCATCCTGAATTTGCCTGTCCAATAATTCACAAGCGAATTTATTTTTGGAGTATTCTACTAAGAGAAGTGCTCTCCAATCCGTGGATATACTACTGAGAGATAATGGGGCTGGACGCTTGGATAATACATCAGCTACTACATTACTCTTACCTTTTACATACTCGATCTCGAAATCGTAGGCTTGTACTTTGCTGACCCATTTCTGCTGTCGTTCATTTAGTTCCTTCTGCTCTAGGAAATACTTGAGGCTGTTATGATCGGTTTTGATTTTGAACCTACTGCCCACTAGGTACTGTCTGAATTTTGTGAGAGCATGCAAGATGGCTAGCATCTCTTTGTCATATATGGAGTAATGGCGCTCGTAGTTCTTCAGTTTACGGCTCTCAAATGCAATAGGGTGATGATTCTGCATCAACACTGCTCCTAACCCTTCCCCTGAGGCATCACATTCTACTACAAAAGGCTGTGAGAAGCCTGGTAATGCTAAAACTGGACAAGAACTCATAATAGCCTTCATCTCTTCGAAAGTTTTCTGTGCTAAGTCTGTCCAAGTGAACGCCCCCTTCTTGGTGAGATCTGTGAGGGGTGCTGCAAATTGGGAGAATCCCTTAACGTACCATCGGTAATAAGTGCACAGACCGAAGAACCCTCTCAATTCTGTAACTGTTTTTGGCGCGGGCCAATCTCTGATAGCTCGGATTTTCTCCATGTCAACCTGTACTCCTTCTGCATTGATTACGTGTCCTAAATACACCATCTCCTTCATGCAAACTCACACTTGGACATTTTCGCATAAAGCGAATGTTCTTCTAAAATACTCAATGCTTCGTCCAGGTGTTTCAGATGCTCTTC
The DNA here is from genome assembly GCA_001517045.1 of Pseudotsuga menziesii. Classification (NCBI taxonomy): domain Eukaryota; kingdom Viridiplantae; phylum Streptophyta; class Pinopsida; order Pinales; family Pinaceae; genus Pseudotsuga; species Pseudotsuga menziesii. Next base: position 41,762 of record LPNX010381630.1, read on the forward strand.
CCATGTTTTGCTGTAAATCAGGATGTCATCAAAGAATACGAGCAAAAACTTACGTAGCTGTGCTTTGAAGGTGTGGTTCATGCATGACTGAAAAGTGGCCGGAGCATTGGTAAGTCCAAAGGGCATGACCAAAAACTCATAGTGACCATAGTGACAGCGAAAAGCTGTTTTGGAGATGTCCTGGTCCCTTATCCTGATCTGATGGTACCCCGAGCGAAGATCGATCTTGGAGAAGTATTGGGCTCCCCGAAGCTCATCCATGAGTTCGTCAATTCTGGGAACGGGATACCTGTTCTTAATGGTCTTTTTGTTGAGTGCTCGATAATCGATGCACATTCGCAGTGTACCATCCTTCTTTTTGACCAGTACTACTTAGTACTGAGGATGCGAAGGGGCTAGAACTGGGCTGAATATATCCAAGCTCTAGTAATTCTTTGATTGTCTTCTCAATCTCATCCTTGTACCTTTTGGGATGCCTGTAAGGAGTGGTGATGACTGCTTGTGTTCCCTCCTCTAACTCAATGATGTGTTCAAACCCTCGGTCTGGTGGTCTACCTGATGGAAGGTCCCGAAAAACCTTTTCATGTTTTTGTAGCAAGGCTTGAATGTCACTTGGGTGTTGTGTGCTGGTCTTTGGGGGTTTCCTGAAGGTGACTAAACATTCTGCAGCCCATTCTATATCATCCTGTTGGAGTACTGCCTCCATCCTCTGTGATGAGAATGGTTTTGGGGGATAAGTGTTCATGCCCCTCAAAACTACTCGTTTGCCATCTGGCCCCTGGAATTCCATTTCCATTGCCCTGTAATCTGTAGTGTATTTCCCTATAGAGTAAAGCCACTGAACACCCAATACCACATGAGTATCCGCTACATCCACTACATAAAAAGAGTCCGTCATCTGATAGTTACCTAAGGTGACATTCAATTTTGGGATCCAGTAGTTGCACTCCATGCTGTAGTTCTCGGCTACTGCTACAGTGAATCCTTCGAACTTCTCGGTCTGAATACCTCTGTTGGCTACCCAAGCGGAGTTGATGAAATTGTGGGTGGCTCCTCCATCAATCAATACTCCTACTCTGTGGCCCTGTACTACTCCCCTGACCCTGAGAGTATGGAATCTTGGTACTCCAGATAATGTAGCAATGACTCCCTCTGGTGTATCACCCTGATGTGACTCCTCTTCTGTGGCCTCCTGCTCATAGTCGTCCTCATCACTGTCTGAATATACCTCAATGTAGTGAGCCTTCGCCTTCCCTGCACACCTGTGTCCTGGTACCCATGGTTCCTGACAGGTGAAGCATAGCTTCTTCCTTCTCAAGTCTTTCCTAGTGTCCTCGTCTAACCAAGTTTTCTTGGGCACATCCTGCAGGAAAGGTTTCCTGTCCTTGTCCCTAACAGGAAAATTGGTTTTCAGTGGGAATTTGTTTTTGGGGACTGAATCCTGAAGATCTCTTGCTTTGCTAATGG
>LPNX010381630.1:47029-124366 GCA_001517045.1 Pseudotsuga menziesii
CCCCCTACTGTATCTGCCAAGAAGTGAGGCATGGTAGGCCTGCTGTATATGTGCGGAGAATTATGAATGTTAGTGTATGCTACCTTTCCACTGCTGCTTGTAGATCCCCGATCTGCCGGTGAGGGAGGTGTATTGTTGATAACTGTTTCTGGTTTCGTTGATAATCTGTTGATTGCATTGAGTACATCTTTTTGTCCTTTGGCTAAGTCTTGCAATGCAGAGACCAAGCTGCGAAACTCCATCCGATCCTCTTCTTCTCCCGTTCCTTTTCCCCTATCCGAATGTATACCTGTTTGTTCCATGTCTGAATTGGTATCTTCTAGTTGGATATTTTCGAATTCTTCTGTGTATCTACTCTTCCTCCTCCTATAGGTTACAAAAGGATCCCTTTCTGTATTCATCTACTTTTCATTTCTTAAGCCCATAGCTGGTCAAGAAAATAGCTCTGATACCACTGTAAGCCAAGAAAATAGCTCTGATACCACTATAATATCCCAAATCCTGATATTTTCTATTTCTAAGCAAATATGCTGATACAACTGGGCATGCAAACTGCCATGCAAAAATCCCTATTTTATAGGAAAAATTAGGGTTAGGGTTTGTGAGATAGAATGAACACTTACCACTGATAAGCCGGCTAGACTGCTTCGGAGAAAGTAGGCAAGCACCGAGAACTGGATTGGAGATGGCAGATCTCTTCTGCTTCCGGAGAACCCCCAGCAGCAAGAACCCCAGTCAGAAAAGGGTGATGCTTTCAGTGAAGGAGGTGTTCGATGAAGCTGCCGATTTGCAGGACTGATAGCCTTCCCGTGCCGGAGAGAATGCCTGGTACATGCGGGATTTCTGAGACCTCTAGGCAGGATAGCGACTTGCTCTGGTGGGACAGCTACTCACGCCCCTGGGATCACGAAACTGCTGATTCACATAGGTTAGCGGTTAGCGGTTTTGGGCCTCAAGGCCTAATTGGAAGAGGACATTACAATCTTTGTGACATGTATTAACATGTAGTGTCATGATTTGGCGGTCATAATTATATGGACTTGGATGTATTTGTATTATGTATTGAGGTCCCTACTCTGACTTTGAAGTTCATGATCTATACTCATTGGTTTTACCCTCCTTTGGGAGAATAGGGCTGGTCATTCTCACCATTGTATTGGCTTGCTAGTGTTGGCTTCATCATTCACTATCTCCAGCCATCCATTACCTTCCAGTTTTATTTTAACCCGACTTACTACTTGACTTGTGGCATGGAGGACCTTTCCCCGCTAGAACCTTTGTTGGACAAGCCTCCCTGTTTATATTGTGTCTCGGCTCTGAGTTGGTGACAGAACTTGCCTTTGGTGAGTTGAATTGTATGCCTAAATCATTTTGGTCGGTTGTCCCGATGTTTGGCACTGTGTAGAACTCCCCCTGGTCACTTGAGATGTTGTTGGCTAAAACTGAAAGCTCATGTACTACTTGTATTGGAAAATGTTATATATGCGCCCATGGAAAATGAAAATGCTAAACTGTGTTTCTTAGCATATGTGAAAAAGGGCAAGAGCAATGAAATGCTAAAATACCCCTTGAAGGGTATAAGAGAAGGTCCAAAAAAGCAATGGTTAAATATATGTTATATCCAAATATTGTTAACCTTATAAATTTAAATATGCCTTGGATGAAAGCTGCGATTAGCTGTGCTTTTAAGCATTGGTGAAGTCCCAGAGGGTCATATGGGCCAAAAAGGCCATGGAAATAAATTGATGGTCCTAATGAACTTGGATCAAACTTGATGTAGACATGATGCCTAAGTTGAAAAAGCACTCTCTAAACAACTCAACCATTTGTGAGGCACTGCCTTTCCCTATGTTGGTGTTTGTCCGACATGTGGTTATAGTGAGTATTCCCCTTCCATATCCAAAGTGTCATGATGTTAAGTAAGAAGTCACCCTTTGCCCTAGCTTTATCAATTTCAGCCTTCAGCCTTCACTAGCAAATTGACTACAACTATGAAGTGAGTATAGTCCTGAAAGTCTAGTATGAGTAATAATAAATAAAAACCATATATATGTATTTGGTTGATGTACTGCCAGTGAAATGATTGCTACTTGTTGTGATTGTTGCTTAAATGATTTGTAGAGCATGTCTTAGCCTTATAGCACTTGCAGCAGATGGATGATAGTCTGAGTTATAATATTGCTATCTGGTCATTTACAGGTGATTATATTGTCTATTGGATATGGTTGATGATCAGGTAGAGACATGAGAGGGGCATGAGTATACACCCTAGATGGATTTGGACTCTCTGAGTCTAATGAGATAGCCTATCTTTAGTTCTGGGCACTTATAGAGATGATCAGGCTCATTTTACATTTCTGATGCAGTTTTGCTTCATAGGATGATGTGTCTGAGCAGGGAGATGTTTTATTTGGATCTCCTAGGGCGTTGTATGGGGCATAGGGGTGCAACCACTTGTTTGTACCATAGTACCCCCATCCCAGTGAACCTGGTGGGCTCAGTTTGACAACGCAGGCACCCTAGGAGGCTGTTTTGGCAGGTTCACGTTTCCTGAGGCAGATTAATAAATGATTAAATGGCTATTGAAGAAATCGATTTGGGCTACTGAGGCAAGGAAATGACATGGGATAAGTCATGATGATGAAAGTGATGTCCTTCGCACCTTCTCCTGCAGTTGCAACACCTGATTGGGCCCACACCTATTTTTTGGGCATTTTTATATTATCTTTTGGAGCTTTTGAGAGGCTCACGATTTCCTCAAGGAGGCATAAAGTCAAAGAATTAAAATATTGTATTATTTTATTGTGCCTTGGGGCACCCATAGGGAGTTAGTTAACACTCCATAGATCCACCATCTACTTCATTTATTTCTTGTTGAGTGGGGTACTCTCTTGTTGGGTGTTTTAGTCCACTTTGGTACTTTATGGTTATATTGATCCATGTATTGTATGTTGAACTCATCTCAACCATTGATTAGAATATTTTATCTTTTAATCTTAGCCACTCGTTTTGAAAGTGGTTAGGATTTGGTTATGATTGTGGTTCTCTCATTTCTATTTAAAGGAGAGAGCTTCTCATTTGTAAGGGGTCTTTTGGCTCTTGGATCTAAATAATAGAAAGATTTTTCCGAAGATATTTTCTGGATCTGCTTTGCATCTGATTTTCTCAAATGGTGATTGGATAGTCTTCTGCTTCCTAGCATTGTGGAAATTCATGTGAGATCTATATTTTTTTTGCCATCATTGTCTTGTCTACAGGAGGACGTTTTGGCTGGAGCATTTTTGCAGGGGGACCTCAACTCGTTCGGTTATCTTCGTCTTGGATTAGGGGGTTTTCATTAGTGTCATTGTGATCTATGATTACTTTTTTTTACTTTCCTATAGCATTTGGTTTCTTTATCTTGTCTTAGCAAATCTGATATTGTTGACGTTTGCTCATGCAGGGTAGGGGGTGCATTGGTGGCTTGGGGCTTACATCCGTCATAGAAATCACGTGGATCTTCCAGAATTGATCGAGATAGCAAGGATCATCGTTGTTAAGGCTTCTACAAGCATTTCCAGGTACGATCTAACAGGAATTCTCTTCTCTTAGCAAATCTCAATCCATTGTACCTGTTTTCCTTCCATTTTTCTGAAAATCCTTAAAATACTGAAAAAACCCTAAAAAGTACTAAATTTGGGAACCATTCGATCTTTGGCCAAACCACTGCTGGGTTTCTTAGATCAGGCCTCCCTCTCACTGAATCTACTGCAACGCTAGTGAAATTCCTGCTGGTTTGACCTAGATCTGAATTATTGTCTGAAAACTATTTAGCGCCCCCACTGAAAATTTGACTTGCTAGGGTTTTGACTTTTTTCTGATTTCTGACTTCATAGACTGATAGATCGGGTCTCACACATCCCAAATCACCCCCAACGCTATTCAGATTCATGACAGTGTGACCTAGATCTGAATTTTAGACTGAAACAACCCTAGCGCCATCACTGAAAAACTGAACCTTTTCAGAGTTTACTGTTTCCAAAATATGACAGGCTAGGCTGATAGATCAGGTCTTGAGCACTCCAGAACACCCCTAACGCTGAGCTAGATTCAGCCTGCTTGCCCTAGATCTGAAGAAATCAGTTTTTCATCCTCTCAGCCTCATTCATCAACTTTGACTTTTCTGGGATTTGACTTTTCCTAAATTTCTCTGAACCGAGTGTGTAGATCAGGCCCTCCTGATCCCATTTCCTGTTCAACCCTGAGCTGGTTGTCGGCTGGTGGCCTCAGATCAATAGATTTGTCTCATCCAACCCTAGCGCTAGCCTTCCTTGACTGAATTGCTGCCTTAACTGAGCCATCCGAACCAAAACAGTTATCTGGGTCCACAGATCAGGTTCTACCCTAGGTGGGTTGACCTCAACGCTGGGTGTATACCGACTCCATTGCCCAATGCACGAAAGGCACTGATCTCCCATCCTTAACGCTAGCCCTGAATTGACCTCTTCCCCTTGAAATTGGCTGTTCCTTGATGACTCAGACAATCAAACCTGTTCACCTTCTTCATTGAGTTTGTCAGCCAGGTACTAGATAGTCTCGACTATTTTCCTGCCCATCTTGCCTCGGTTACGCTTCCCAAGGCAGAGATCATCTTCTTTAGTTGCTAGTATCAAAACCCTAGATCTAACCATTTCCTCCAAAGGTCATCCGATTACTGCTTTGGATTAGCCAATACATTGCTGAAGTCCTGATCCATCTACTGAATCCTACTGTAGATCTAGAGTTTCTGAACACCTTACATCTTACGTACCTCAAATTTTGTTTTGATCTAATCTGGTGTCTAGGTCTGATCTCTCCTATCGGGAGCAGATCTGGGTCTCCACCTTTGTTGTCTTGGACTCGGATAACATAAAGCGAAGACTGTCTTGATTGGCGCGACAACCATCTCTTTGGAAGTTTAGGCAGTCTGGGTTCCACCTCCTTAGTTGCTTGTCCCTCTACCATCCATCATGGATCCATCTTGCATATGCAGCTACAAGGTTGGTGATAACAGGTTTGTTAGGTAACACTTTGCTATGGCCGTGCAGTTGAGAGTTGAGGATAGACTACATGATGCTCATAACTTTCCTACATGGAAAGAAAGGATCACAAGGATTCTGTACGTGAGTGATGCAGAGGAGCACATTGACTCCACGAAGGTTGCACCCACAAATCTGACAGAGTTAGTAGCATGGAAGAAGATTGATTCTAAAGCCATGTTGATCATCTCTTATGGGGTGAAGGACCACATAGTCCTTCACCTTTCTAGGAAGAAGACTGCATTAGAGATGTGGAAGGCTTTGGAAAATCTGTACCAAAGCAAGAACGAGAACTAGAAGATGGTGCTGCAAGAGAGGATGCGCAGCACCAAGATGGCCAAGGGAGGAGTGGTGCCTTATCTCACGAGGCTCACACAGATCAGGGATGAGCTTGGAGCTGTTGGCTCTAATACAGTCGATGAGGAGCTAGTTAGGATAGCCCTCAATGGCTTCTCTAAGCCATGGGACACCTTTGTCAAGGGTGTTGTGGCTAGGGAGAAGCTCTCTGTTTGGGAAAGACTATGGGATGACTTTGTGTAGGAGGAGACCCGCATGGGTCAAGGATCAGGCTCATCCAACAGTGCCCCACGGATTGTGGATGAGGAGGCTCTAGCCTTTACAGGGAAGAGCAAGGGTACAAAGAGGAAGAAGGATGGTAAGAAGAACCTTGATGTGTTAAAGGTCAAGTGTTTTATCTGCCATAAGCAGGGACACTTTGCCTCCCAGTGCTCAGATAGGAAAAAGAAGAGTAACACTCAGATGGTTGGATCTGTAGAGGTGGATGAGTTCATCAGGAACTTCAATGAGGAGTTCTGCTTGATAGCTTGCATGGAAAGCACCACAGGGAGTAGTATATGGTACATTGACAATGGAGCTTCTAGTCACATGATTAGACAGAAGAGATTCTTCATAGACTTGCAGGAGGGTGGAACAGGGATCCACGTTGAGCTCGGTGATGATGCGCGGTATCAGGAGCAGAGAGTTGGCACTGTTTCATTTGAGAGGGAGTCTGGAAAACCCCTCAGTTTTGATGATGTGTTATATGTTCCAGGACTAACCAAGAACCTTATATCAGTCTCCACTCTGGAGGACAAGGGATATCAGGTGAAGTTCCGTGACCATAGAGTATATATCAGGCCCAAGGGGTCAGATAGGAGCTTGGATCGGGTGATTGGCAGGAGGAGTGGGAAAGTGTTCAGACTACACTTTGAGCCTGCGAAGAGTCAACAGCAACAACAATCAGGGTGAGTTGTGGCATAGGAGGATGGCACACTTACACCATGGAGCACTGAGGCACTTGAGACAGGATGTCATTGGAGTTCCTCAGGTACAAGAGGAGAAGCATAATCATTGCAAGGGTTGTGCTTTGGGGAAGAACTTTAGGAAGCCTTTCCCACAGAGTGAGCACAAGTCTAAGGAGCCCTTGAACTTGGTGCATTCTAATGTATGCAGACCTATGAGTGTCCATTCGTTTAGTGGTTACAGTTACTGCGTAACCTTCATTGATGACTATTCCAGGAAGACCTGTATTTATTTCCTGAAGGCCAAGTCAGAGGTCTTTGAGAGGTTCCGAGAGTTCAAGGCCCTCGTGGAGAACCAAACATGAAAGAAGATTCAAGTGTTGAGGATAGACAACGGGGGTGAGTATTGTTTGGCACAGGGGATCAAGAAGGAGCACACTGTGCCCCATACCCCACAACAAAATGGAGTTGCAAAGCGGAAGAACATGACTATGGTAAGAGCAGCCAAGGCCATGCTGTTTGATCAGGGATTGCCACTATTCCTTTGGGCCAAGGTATACAGGACTGCAGTGTACATTCAGAACAGGTGTCCCCACACAACTTTGGGGAGGAAGACACCAGAGGAGGTCTTCACACGCAATAGGCCAGATGTGAGTCACATTCGCATATTCGATAGTGTCTGCTATTTTCATGTTCATGCTGACAATAGGAAGAAGCTGGACCCTTCTGGAGAGAAGGGGTTACTTGTTCGTTATAGTGAGACTTCAAAGGCATACAGAGTTTACATTCCTAATCGCAAGAGGATCATTGTGAGTAGGGATGTCCAGTTCGATGAGGACAGGGCCTTGCAGAGATCTATGGACTTACTAGCAGAGCAACAACTAGTACAAGACACAGGGATCAAGTTGGAGCAGCCATATGTACAGGTACAGACACAGGGCACAAGTTCTGGTAATTAGAGGGAGTTAGGTGGATAGGATCCTATAGTCATTGACTTGGAGGATGAGCTGCAGCAGGAGACGAATATCTAGCAGCCGCAGCATGTAGACACTAGGCCAAGGCCTAAGTGGTTTAGGTCCACAGTTCAAGATTCCAAGCAGGTGGATCCTCCACAAAGATCCTATAGACGAAGTGTACAACCAGAGAGGCTTAGTTACATGGAACTGATGATAGAGTTGATTAACTCTGAACCTTCTAGCTTCGGGGAGGCTGCACAACATGATGTGTGGCAGGAGGCTATGGTTGAGGCATATGACTCCATTATGAAAAAACAAGTATTGGAGGTTGTGCCGAGGCCAGAAGGGAAAAAGGTGGTGGGATCCAGATGGATCTACAAGGTCAAGTATGCAGCAGACGAAAGCGTGGAGAATTACAAGGCGTGCTTCGTGGCTAAGGGGTTTGGAGCAACCGAATCCGGTTGGTCCGTTAGTAGTCGAATCCGACTATCATTTTTGAATGATAAATAAGAATAATATATTGGATGATGCTGATAATTACAAGGGAAGCTCGTCTTTATAGGGGCTTTGAGCTTGTAAAATGAAGGGTTACACCCTCATATGATAATTAACTAATCTAAATAATATTTTATTTTATATTTGTTACATTGCCACTCCCTTTAAGGAAGCTTTGTCCTCAAAGCTTAAGTATTTTCCTAGTGTTGTTCTTCATTCTGACTCGGTGTCGGTATTAGAATCGGACAAGGTATCTTGTGCAGAGACTTGCACTTCCTTTTCATTGATGATTTTGCATTGTATTGTCTCATTGTACCTACATTTATGGCCTGGGGTCCAGTCATCATCGCATCGACGACATATGTTTTTCTTTTTTTTCTTTTTATTATCAAAGTAACCGTTAGATGACTTTGAGCTATTTTCCATTTCATAGGTGTATTTTCCATTTCATAGACGTATGATTGAGGTCGGGAGACCAAGTATTTGCACAGTACCTACATTGTGTCTCTTTTTCTTGTCGATAATGTCTATTGCCTTTTGTTTTTATTCCTTCCAATTTGCGTTCTGCGGCTTTTGCTTTACGTCTTGCTACTTCTACGTTAGGTATGTCATGTAAGTTTAACTCTTTTTGGAGGTATGGTTTAAGACCCCCTAAATAGGTTTCGAGTCTTTGCTTGTTAGACAACCCAACATCTCGTGTTGATAAGGATTCCCATTGATGAGTGAATTCGTCAACGTTTCCGACTTGTTGTAGTCTGGTAAGTTTACTGAAAAATTCATCTTCTTTGATTCCTTGAAACCTTTAAAAAAAATCATTTTTGAACAAGTTCCAGGTGTAGGTAAAATTATCTCTCTTCCACCATAAGTACCAATTATAGGCATACCCTTCCATATGCATTGACGCATATTTCACCTTCTCCTCGTCATATTGAATGTTGTAAATGTCGAAGTATTCTTCTGCTTTGTTTATCCAAGCAACGCAATGGTCTTCACTCCCATTGTATTTCGACAACTCTATTTTTGCCTTAGGTGGGTGCACTTTTTTAGGGCGATGTTGATTTCCTTTTGCCTTATGGTTTGATGGTGGCTCGGAACTACTGGACGATGAAAGTGACATATTTGAATTGCTTCGTTGTTGGAGGTGATTTTTAGTTTTCTTACTCTCTACTATTTTACTGATAGTGTCTATTTTGCTGTTTAATCATGCCTCCATCTCTGGTAGTACTTGTGTTTCTATCTCTTGCTTAAGCGTCGCATTGTTAATCTTTATTTCTTTTCACAATTCTTCTTGATTCTTTGCGAGTGTTTCCTGGGTGGCAACATGAAATGAGGCATCTAACATGTCTGGACTGTTGACTTGGTCCGGACTGGGTATGAGCCTTTGTAACATCTCGATTAATGTATTATGGTTCTGCGTCATGGTGCTCATGTTCTGTGTTAAGGTGTTTCTGTTTTGAGTCATGGTACTCATTTTGTCATCCAAATATTTTTGTTTTTCGTTTAGGATGTCAAATTTTTCATCCATCCTTCTTTCTAGTACCAGAACAAGCTCGTCTTTGAGCAATGTATTGTTATTTTGCATCTTTTCCTTCAAGGCTTTTAGGTCAGCGACAAGGGACCTAGTGTCCTTCTCCACTTTTTCGATTTTATCTTTCAGTTTCGCCATGGTCTTGGATCTTGTATGCGGAGGTGTGTATTTCAACACTATTTTTGGCCTTTTGAGGTGAAAATTTGAATAATAATATATTAATTAATTAATTAATTAATATTATTATTATTTTTTATAAACTATATATATTTTGTATATAGTTTTTTTTAGACAATTATTATAATAGTATTATTTTTAACAATATTAAAATAATAATAATAATTATTAATAATGTTTTTTTTTGAAATTTTGTAATATTATAATGAAATATTATAATATTATTATTATATATAATATATAATTTTTATTAAAAACTGTTTTGCAGGTTTACGGGCATGAAGGTTGGTGGCTGTGGAGATGAGATAAGGCAGTCACCGAAGGGAGTCGTGATCGGTCCAATAGCCACGACGCAATGTGTGAGGAGGGTTGGCGGGACGAAGGAGCGTGGGAGTGGAAGAGCGGGGATAATCGTGGAGGAGAGCAGTGCACAGGTAGGGGAGTTGGGATGACCGCGTGGTGAGGGATGGTCGACGCCAACGAGAATGGATGCGTCGTGATGGAGAATGGATGTGGGAAGAAGGATGAATGGTGCGGGGGAATGGAGGAGTGAAGGCGCAGGAGGCACGAGGGCATGAAGAGGAGGGCCGAGGAAGGGAGGGCCAAGCTGATGGGAAGTGCAGGGGTGTAGGGAGAAGACCAGGCGCGTGGGTTGAAGTTGCTAAGGGATCAACATCGTGAGGCAGAGAGGATCTGCGTGGAGGCACCAACACGTGGACAGGAAGTTGGCACAGAAGGAGGTGCACAATGTGTGTGCAGGTAGCGTGGAGGGCAGGCGAATGGAGCAGGTGTGTGGTGGGATGATGATGAACAACGAGAGGAGCGTGAAGGTGAGGGGATGGAGGAGTAAGCAGCGGAAATAAAATGAGGAAATGATGAGCCAAGTCCGAGCTCAGAAGGAGGAGCCGAATCCAAGCTCAGTGTTGGAGGAGCCGAATTCGAGCTCAAGTCGAAGGAGCCGAATCCGAGCTCTGATACCAAATGGAGCAACCGAATCCGGTTGGTCCATTAGTAGTCGAATCCAATTATCATTTTTGAATGATAAATAAGAATAATATATTGGATGATGTTGATAATTACAAGGGAAGCTCGCCTTTATAGGCTTTGAGCATGTAAAATGAAGGGTTACACCCTTTCATATGATAATTAACTAATCTAAATAATATTTTATTTTATATTTGTTACAGGGTTTTTACAGAAGGAGGGTATTGACTATGAGGGGACCTTCGTCCTTGTGGCTAGGTATTCTTCTATTAGGACCATTATCTCTTTAGCAACAGAGATGGGTTGGCGAGTCCATCAGATGGACGTCAAGACTGCCTTCCTCAACAGAGTGATAGAGGAGGAGGTATATATTGAGCAACCAAAGGGGTTTGATGTGGAGAACAGGGAGTTGCATGTATGCAGACTGCATAGATCTCTTTATGGGCTTAAGAAGGCACCTCGAGCATGGTACTCGAGGATAGACAACTATCTACAGGAGATGAGGTACCTCTCATACTAGTCCTATATGTGGATGATCTCTTTCTTACAGGAAATGAGAGGCTGATTGGAGTCTGCAAGTCCAACCTTGCAGTGGAGTTTGAGATGAAAGACCTTAGGTTGATGCATTACTTTTTGGGCTTGGAGGTTTGGCAGAGAGATGGATGCTTCTTCATTGGACTGGGGAAGTATGCAGTAGAGATCTTGAAGAGATTCAGGATGGGGGACTGCAAGCCTATGGCTATACCTCTAGTTTCCAACTGGAGGAAGATTGATGCATCAGGGTCAAACGGATTTGATCCTACCTTGTATCGTCAGCTTATCGGTTCACTTATGTATCTAGTCAACACACAACCAGACATCAGCTTTGGAGTCAACTCTTTGAGCCAGTTCACGGTGGACCCTCAGAGAGTGCATTAGACGGTTGCGAAGCACATACTTCGCTACATCAGAGGTACAATGGAGTATGGATTGGTTTATGAGCGCAGGGGGAGTGTACAGTTAGCAGGTTTCACAGATGTTGATTGGGCAGGATATATAGAGGATTAGAAGAGTACTTCTGGTTGTTGTTTCAGCATTGGGCCAGGGGTTGTCTCTTGGTTCAACAGGAAGCAAAAGTTAGATGCATTGAGCTCGACAAAGGCTGAGTACATGGTAGCCAATATGGCGGCTTGTGAGGGTATGTGGCTGAGGAAGCTACTTTCAGGGTTGTTCGAGTGTGAGCTAGAGGCTACAGTAGTTCATGTGACAATCAGAGTGGCATCATGCTATCTGAGAATCCAGTGTTCCATGACCGAAGCAAACACATAGACATCATGTACCACTTCTTGAGAGATTGTGTTCAAAGAGGAACCATCCGGTTGGAGTACATATAGACAGATGAGTAGGTGGTGGACATTTTCACCAAGGCACTTTGTAGACAGAGTTTTGTGAAGTTCATGGATAAGTTGGGGTTGCTACTGAATCCCTTTCTCGTTGAGAAGGAGTGTTAAACTAGCAGCAACAAGGAAGGTCTTCCTGCATGCATGTGTTCTTGCATGCAAACGACTTAAATTAGGAAACCAGTTGTATTTAATTTACTTTTCCTAAGTTTACTTTGGAAAATAACATAAAGTGATCTAAATTAATTTTAGTGAAACACTAGTTAAAGTGAAAGTGAAATTAGGGTTTTCGCTTTACCTAGAGTTATAAAAGAAAGGTCAATTGGTGGAGAGGACACAGTTGCATTTCGATAGAGATGGAGGAAGAAGTGTGAGAGAGAATTTGGTGAAGAAGACGGAGGAGCACTAACTCAGGAAGACAACCCTAATTTGCAAAGGAGAGAGACGAGAAACTTGGGAGGAGGTACACCATACATCAACAATAGCAAGTCGTACAACAACAAGCTGCCTTGGGGACCGAGCCATCTCGCAGGTTTTTCTCAGTGATTTTTGGGTGTTTCGAGTTTGTCATCTAGGGCATAAATCAATTTTCTGATATTGTCAAAGCTCTGTATTTTCTTAATAAAAATATCTTCTCATACTCTTGCACCAGTTTTCTCATCTTGGGTTTTGTCAAGGGGTTTCTATCCAAAAAGATTGTGTCATTTCTATTGATGTGATTGATGTTGTAAATGGTTCTCAGTTTTATATTCCGCTGCATACTGTAAAGATGTTCATGTGTGGTTATTCTCAGTTTTATCCCTAGTTGTGCTTTAAAGGAAAATTTACAGTAGGTGCAGCTGCATGCAGATCTAGGGCTTGTTTTGCTAGGGTTTTCTACTTGTATAAATTTATGATTGTTCAACTCTATATTATTTTTCTCTGGCTCGAGATTGAAGAAAGCCCATAGATGCTGGTTTCCCCATTTGTGTTTCTAGGGTAAGTTATTGTGTTAAACTGCATGTGGTTGATTTCCAGTTCCGTTGCGCATGTTAGACAGTTAATGAGTTTATTATATTGCTTCTTATAAATCAGATCTGAGACTTATTTTCTATGCATGTATCTGGGAATCTATTGAAAGTAGTATATCAGAGTTAAGCTTAAGAATAGATATTTAAACATTAACAATATTAATATGGATGAAATGACTCAAGCACCCTCTAAGAATGGGAGCATGATAGAATATGAGTGTAATGTGGATTATACCAAGGTTCAAAGTGAAAATGTGATGAAATGAGGGATATGTAGGTACGAGGGAAAGGTGATGAAATGTGAGTGATACAATTTAAAACACTAGAAAAAGACCCCACCATATACTAGAGGACACAAGCAACTGAGAATAAGACATGATGTCATGAACATACCATGTAACAACCAAGTTAGAGTAATTGCACCGAAGAGGCGCATTCTACAGTCCAGTAGGGGGATGTGTAATTCCTTCTATGCTCATCTTGGAGATGATGTGTACTTTTTAAAAAATAATAAAAAATAACATGTCCACTCAAATTAGATTTAAAATCTTTACAACTGCATATATATAAAACTGCATAAATTAGATAAATTAAAAAGGTCCCTCAACATTTACATTGTAAAAAGGGGTTTGCACCCTGAGAGAAATCCCTCTAGGCGCTTGATAGATCCCTTTTAAGATGGATCTATGCTGGTGACTAGAACATCATGAGTAAGGGAAAATACCAACTTGATCTCCCCAGCAATGATCCATCATGAGAAAAGTGCCGTCATCAATCTGAAAAGGTATATGATAAACCATTGAAGCAACCTTCACCTATGGTATAAACACAACCAATCCATGCTGATAAGAGCGAAAGGGCATGGAGAACTGATTGTTCAAAGTCGTTTTCCATGAATACCACATAGCCTCAAGTGGCCAGCGTTGGTAGTGCCAAGGAAAACATGCACACCATGATAGTGTCCAGACCTCATGATCTGTAAACTGGTCCATAGGTATCATCCTGCCAAGTGTCATAAAAGATGGTCTTCTGGCACCCTATAAAAAATATGGTGTACTAAGAAGAATTCAAGAATCTTTGATGCATGCAAATGTACAAAAATGCAATTGTCACCCTTTCATCACGTTTAGCAGGAGCATGGCATGGGTTTCAAAGGAACAAGGCCAAGTGCTAGTCCTTGGTAGTTTTGGTGGAATAGATACCCTTGGACCTAGCACCTAAGCTGAAGGAAGTCTGCTCTTTGTGGTGCAGCCACTGGGGGCATGTTTCTTGAAGCATTTCCCCAAAAATGGACTACAGATTTGGTCTACACTGTAGGGGCTGTTATTTGAGCTGATGAAAAAGGGCATAGTGTCACCATTGATGTTATCTTAGATATGAGAAGTATTCAAGAATATTTGCATGCAATTGCACAAAAATGAAATCGTCACCCTTTTATCACCTCCAATAGATGTGGCATTGTGATAGGCCATTTATGTCATAACCACACCACAGTTGAACTGCAGACCAAGTTGAATAGACTGCAAGGTGCTTCTCTGTTTAGCAGGAGCATTGTTTGTACAAAAGAAATTGTATGCATAGCTTCGCCATGCAACCGTTTTTGCAAGAAGAAAAAATAATTCGTACAAAAGAAATTGTATGCATAGCTTCGCCATGCAACCGTTTTTGCAAGAAGAAAAAATAATGGATTATAATGCAGGAAACTGATTGAACCTTATTGGCATGCAGATGTAACATTGCTAAAAGTCTTGGTTCTGCAAGTCAGGAGTGCAAAAGGTCAACCTGGCCTTGGCAAAAATTAGCAGCAGACATTGTTCAAAATGAGGGGTTTTCTTTCCTTTTTTATCTTTTATATTTGATGCTGGCAAGGTATTCCATCTGCTTGTGAGTTGGACTCGTCAGGCAATGAATAACCTGTGATTTACTCATGGGTCTCACTTGCTATTGCCAATATTGTCTCACCAGCAAAGAGTTAGACTTGGGACAGAGTTAGCTCGGCAGCAAGGGAGAGTTGAGTTTGACCTGGGAGTACTCAGAAGTCTAGGTGTATTTTCAACTATGATATGTAACTTAGCCTTTGCCATGTTGACCTCGTATATATTTAATTTCCATCCAGCATAAAGCTAAATCTGAAGTTGTTTGCTCTTTATTTTATATCTGGTATAGATGTTGTGAGTATGTGGGAAAACTGAACTATTGATTTTTAGTTGAAGCATTGAGTCTTCTTCATATGCCACTGCAGAGGCCAGAAAAAAATAGCTCTTGAATTTTAAAATGTCCAAGTTAAAGACAATTCAGCAAGAGTTGAAAAATGACCAAGGAGCTATGAAACCACATGTCAATATTCTAAATCATATTGGAATGAATTCTCATTTGTTCATGATGCAGCTCACTTTTATATAACATTGGGTTTACATTCTGCAGGTCTATATTTATTCCAGTGGAAGTAGGGAGGCTCAACGGCTAATTTTTGGATATACCAAGTATGGAGACTTGAGGCAATATCTATGCGGGTTCTTTGACACCACTATTGGGTAGGAAGACACTTATAACTTTTCTCCTTGGTCCAAACATCTAAGAAAACAGTTACCTGCATGACTGAGAATGGTTTTCCAATACAAAAGTGGAAGTCTGCATATTTCCAGAAATAATCTTGTAAATGGCTTATTCTTACTCATAAGAGTCATACTGATTTTTTTGTTATTTATAGAAACAAAAGGGAATCACGCAGTTACTCTGAGATATGCCAGTCACTTGGTGTAGATGAGCCATCCCGAGTTCTATTTGTAACAGATGTACTGCAGGAAGCTATTGCTGCGAAAGAAGCTGGTAAGTTTCCTACCTTTCTGATCCGTCCACCTGCATGTTTCTTGCATGAACTGTTTGTATTGCTTCTTGCAGACGTGCAATGGTAAAAATAGCAGAATGATAGATTGCTAATTTATATTTTCTACTTGGTACTATTTTGATGTCAGTCAAAGTATCAGAATTTTGTTGTTAATTGGATTTTGATTTTGAAATGCATCAAGACCATCATAAAGAAAAATAACAGACCAAAAATTATTTATGTATTCAGGAAAGAAGATTATCTCTTACAAGTATGTAAAAACTCATGGAATAAAAAAAATTATGGTTTACAAATATAGTTCAAAGTTGGGCGAAAAATGAACGTTTCCAAATTAATGCCAGGGATTAAGGACTTGGACCCAAGCAATACAGCTTCAGAACCCATGACATTTTCCATTGAGCTCATCCATCCCCAGTCCTAGATGATTGGATGGCATTTTTGTTTGAAAGCACACTAAATACCCATCCAATCATGGTTCATGAACAAAGGTTCTTTTGCTCTTCTCCAAAATGCATCTAGAAACGATAGTGCCTTTAGACAGGATCATACATGCATTTTCTAAAAACAGTTTCTTCCATAGACTAGTGTCATATCCATAATATCAATTATCTCCTTACATTGAACATTACTTTTCTCTCGTGCATTCCAACACATGAATGCTGGTGCTTTATATTTGGTCAAGAATCTGGCACTTCAATAGTCTGTTACTTTTACCTATATCCCATAAATTTTACATATCTTTACATTAGTGCAATGTTAATATTTCTTTATTATTGCTTGACACCACATTAGATAATGGCAGGAAATGTGTCCACAATAGTTGAACGTTGCCCACCTTTAGTGCACATTTCTTTACATTGTGTTACCCTTCAAACTGACAGTCCTGAATTTGTAGCACAATGTAACGTGCATGCTAGGGAAAGGTAAGCATGAAGAGAACTAAGCCCAAATGTCACCTCAACTCAGGCTCTCAACTATGTTGGGTAACTCCTGAACCCAGGGGAGAGCCCTCTTGAGATACCTGCAAATACCAACAAGCAGATACCTATCTACCACCTTTATAGCAGAGATCAGTAGTGCCTTATATGGAGTCAATCAATAAATTAGGAAGACTACTTGATCTATTGAAGAGTTAATTCAAACAACTACTTGCCCAAGATAACAAATATCAATGATTTCCAGCACAATTTCATGTTTACCAATGAATTTCACACAACCCAAGGGACAACTCCGAAAAATGCACCCTCAGGAGGAGATGGACAAATAGGGCAAGGCGAGGCCCTAGGAGGCCTCAGAAGGAAAACACTGCCTAGGGTTTGGGAGGTATAGGGTTTTCATGATTCTCGAGGCATCTCCAAGAATGAGGACACCCTTCAAGATTTATGGACAAATCAGCCAGGGAGAAATTGAGGGGTGGACTAGATTTATCAAATTTTGAATAATTTTTGGTTTTTGAATTTATGTAAAATTTTAGGGCTTTTGACAATATATGATTTTTAGGGTTTTTTATACATAAATTGAGAACACCCTTCAAGATATGTGGATAAATCCACTAGGAAAAATTTGTAGGGAGGACCATAATTACAAACTCATGGCTATTTTTGGAGTTATAAATTTTCTAATGTTTAGGGTTTTTGGAAATTTTCAGATTTTTAGGGGTTTTATGCATAAAATTGCAGCAAAAATAAAGTAGAAATGCAGCTAAACTATAATACAATAAATGCTGAAATTATGAATAAAAAGATGACAAGAGAAGGGGATATGATTATTGTCTCAATCCCTAGGGAATTGAGAGATCTATTGTTAACATCCCTCTCTTAAGATGTTCCTCTAGCACTTGCAAGCCAGGGAATCACCTAGCAACCTCTAGGGTTTCGTAGGTGAGCCTAGCTAAGGCAATGGAGAAGTCCAAGGCCCCAAAAGAAATAGGAAACCCTTATGCAAGATGTTTCCTTCCTACGAAATTGATAGAATATTGGTCAAAAACCCCAATTCAGAGAAAATCCATCATAAAATTACCATTAAACCCACATAGTTGTTGTTGAAAATGTAACTTTAGAAGATATTCTATTGTATTTTATTGCACCTCCGTCGGAGATGTTTTTTCTCCATCCAGGGATGTTATTATTGTATTTGGTCATGCTAGAATATTGAGGTAAAACCGCCATTGTAAGTCGGGGCAATAGCCTCTAGAAGAAATATTGTAAAATGTATTTTGAGTCTCCAAGAGGGAAATCGAGCCTGTTACGTTAGGAAGTCGACCTAGTTAGTGTTTTTGGTCAGTCACATGTAAAGTATAAATAGGGAGTCTCCCTCCCTCATTTGGACACACATCACTCAAGCAAGTTCGCTCAAGAGAGAGAAAGACAAGTGCGCCGGTGAAGGAGAAGAAGAAGCTGCTAAAGACATCTTATCTTTGGGTATTCCATCTTGGTTTGACATTGTACTAAGTGACGAAACTATTCTGAAGAAGTTGTGGGGTTTTCTCCTTTATGGTTTCCCCGAGGAAAATATTTGTGTTCTTGTGTATTGCTATGCTTGCCTATCTTTCAGTTTAAACATATATAAGTGAATTAAAGTAAAAATTCTAACATGGTATTTGAGCCACTCTGAAAGAAGGCACTATGTAGTTGCAGAAACTAGGGCTTCCAAGTTCTAGCAATCTTCTTCACGTAATTTCCAGAAAAGAGGGATAGGCTAACTCGCCTCAAGGAGGCACATCTTTTGGTGGAGAAATATTCCAGTTTGGAGAAGTTTCAATTTTGACCTAATCACTACTGTCGGAGGAAACTAGGGCATCAAGTTTTTGGAGTCTCCCTCCATAGAATTTGGAAAAGGACCTCACTGGACAACTCGCCTCAAGGAGGCACATCTTTCTATCCTGACAAAATTTCAAGATTCCAAGTTTGGAAAATAAGGATTTCGCTATGGAACCCTAGGTCAGCGAGATCCAGAATTAGCTTGGCATCTCAAATTGGTAAGATCTATTTCCTTGCTATTTCCATTTGATGTTCTCATATCAAAATGATGAATCACACCAAGGTTGAGGATAAGCTTGAAGGAGCATATAACTTCCAAGCATGGAAGTATAGAATCTCTCTTATCCTAGAGGAGAATGACTTGGACAAATATGTCAATGAGGAGGTTCTAGAACCAGAGGGAGAAGAGACAAAGGCAAACCATAAGAAGAACATGATAAGAGCTAAAATAATTATTGCGGATTCCATCAAGGATAACCTCATCCCTTATGTATCATCATTGAAGACTCCTAAGAAGATTTTCAATGCTTTGACCATGCTATTTGAAGGTGTTACGTTGCACCTGTACCCAACACACCTTCAAATGTGCCCCAAGGAGAGAGAGCCAATTTTTTTTGACCAGGAGGGGTGTTATTGAATAGTGGTGGTCATGGCCGGGCCCTTTGGTCCTTTCTTTAGAGTACTATGGCTTAATGGCATTGCTGACTGCCCTTTGTTCGGGTTTTTAACCCTGGGTTGGTGTTCGAGGCTGCTAGGGGTCGATCATTGCGTCATATGACACCACACCTTGTTTTCTTGCTTTGGTGGCCTTTGCTTTAGCTACGAGGCATTCGTCTCACTTTACAGCCACCTAGGACACCCCCCTGGCCCTTCTGCACACTCGTGCCTTCTCTCCCTGGTCTCCTTCCTCAGAGGACGCTATCTTCCATGCCATGCCTTTTTGCTTCTTTGAGGAGGGCGTTGAGGGATTTTACAACATTCTCGAGGTTAGATAGGGTATAATGCCCTCCCTCCATTTCACTCTAGCCTTTCGTTTGGAGTGATTAGCTCATTTTAGCAGTTTTTGGCACCTAAGGGAAAAATATCCCAAGTACTATTAGGCTATTTTTATATTATTTTATGTTATAATTTTAAGTTGACATTTTATATTTTCAAATTAACTTTTTAAGGCATGTAGGCTTGGATATTTTTGTAAAGTGAGTGTGAGAGGCTATTTATAAGCCTCTCTTTACTTCATTTTAACACAAGACAAGTGGGATAAAACACTATGCAATTATTCTACCCAACTAAGCCTCTTTGAAGTGAGACGCCTCCTCTTGAGGAAGACATTTTTCTGGGTTTGATGATGGATTCTTGCAGTTTCTTTGGTTCAATGCTCTTGCAAAGGTGTTGCTGTGATTTGTTGATTAAACACGTGCACAAGGAGGTATCTAGGGATTTTCTTGATTTCTCTTTGTTAATTGTTGATGAATGATGTATGATTATGGATAGACTGGTAGCGTTTTTTCTTGGCTAGATCTTCGTCAACTTTTAGTCACCTCGGTTGTAGAAGTACGTCCTTCTAGGGTTACGACTTTAGGGCTAGTTGTAAACCTAGGCTAATCTTTTCTAGAGGTAGGTTAATTACTACTTAAAAGCCTTAGGTTAGGGTAGGGTTCTGCTAGGATTTTGTTACCTTGTCCCAACTCTCATTCCTTCCAAAACCTAGTATCTAGGGTTAAGATCTTGCATTTGCAAGTTAGATTAGGGTTAGTTCTAAGTTAGTTTTAGGTCTGTATTTTGCATCTAAAAAACCTTAAAATTTATAAAATTTAAAAAAATTCAAAAATTTGGCCAATTTAGGGCCTCCCGAAAATTGTGGCCCCTAAAATTTTGGGGCCCTCCCTAAAATTTCAGGGCCACCCTAAAAGTTCGGCCTGCCCCACTAAGATCTCGACCTGTCATTTTGACCACCAGAAACCCTAAAACGAATTGGCGTAAGGCCCTAAAAAATACAAAAATTGTGGAAACCTATAAGCAGTCCCTTGGGGATCATCCTTAGTTGCCCTTGTTCACTGCTTTCAGCCCTAGTGTCCCCATCCTCTTCAACTGCGGCCTACTCCAAGCAGATTTAGGACTGCTCTTCCACCCTCGGATTGCCTTGCTTTGGTCTCAGCTTGCATTTTCCCTCCCTCTCCAAGCTCCCAAACAGCCCCAAGGCCTTCCTTATATCCACGGACTGTCCTTTTTTAGGTCTGTTCAAGCAAAATCAACTTAAGGACAACCCTTTACAGTGGCTGTCCTAAGCCTGCATTTTATCACAGTCTCAGTCCTTAATACATGCACACTAATCAAACAAAACACTGGTTAGAAGGGTTACATTACTTGCTGGTTTAAATTGGTTGGACTGTCAACAGCATTATATGAACACTTTGGTTGGAATGTGACCATAATTAAACTCTGAAATATTGATGTAATGATCGTTTAAAATTTGTTTTTCAGACCTTTCTTCACAAGTATTTTCTGTCGTCTTCATGTACTGCTGCTCAGATACAGTTTGGAAATGGATATCTACTGCTGTAATAATTACTAATGCCACACATTTATGCCATTGAATTCACACTTACCTTTGTTATACTGCTGCACTTGTGGATGTTGTACTGACAAGTGACTACTGCTGTTACAAGTGTTGGTTATTTCACACTGCTGGTATCTATGTTTTACGACAGTCTTGCATGTCTAAAATTGGATGAATGCTCAGTATAAATACTACTAAGTGGCTACTTGAATAATAGGGTTGTTACATCTTTGTTTACTGCTGTGCTATTGGAAACATCAATTGGTTAATGCAGGGATATTTCCCATCATTGCATTATTGATTTTCTATTGTGTTATTCCATAGCAGGCTTTGTTTTTGTCTATTTTGGAAGTGATTGGCTAATCGAGTGAAAGACATCTCATACTTATGCATGAACTAATGACTGTAATGGCTTAGTAGCTTATCTCGGATGAATTGCACTTCTGAAGTTGATATATTTAATGCACTTATATGATATATATTCATTTATATATGTCTTCTTCATCCTTACATTGACTCCAATAAGGAACTGGTCACTAACATTCTTTGAAGAAGATATCTTGTAGTGTTTAAGTGTCCTTGCAGAGTAGCTATAGGGCTACCCACTATGAGGTCTTGACTTCCAAAGCGGTTTGGGAAAAGTGACTAAGGTGACTGTGGTCACTCTCTCCCTCACATGTTTGCCGATGACTAGCCTTGCTAGTTCATCAGGTAACAAAAGGAAACAACATCAACCGGAAGATGACCCTGAGGAATCAACTCAAGAATGTGAAGATCCAATATTCAGAAACCATTCAGTCTTACTTCACAAGGGTTTCTCAGATCAAGGAGCAACTAGAGGCAATTGAAGAAAATGTTGAAGAAGGAGAGATTGTGATGATTACCTTGAATGGAACTCCAAGATCATGGTACTCATTCATTCAAGGGATATGTGCCAGAAAGAAACTAATCAAGTTCAACAGACTGTGGCAGGAATGTACTAAAAAAGAAGCTCGATTAGTATCAAGAGAACATAATATGGGAACAAGTGATGATCAAGCTCTAACAACTCAGGCAAAGAAGAATGAAGGAAAGAGGGAGGGTCACTGTCATAGAAGACCGAAGAAATTCCAAACGAATCATAGACCAAGAAGGGACTAAACAAATCTTAGATGCTACACATGTGATGAGAAAGGCCACCTCTCAAGAGATTGTCCTAGAAACAAAGGATCCTCCAAGGGAAATGAAAAGAAGAGGCATCATGCACATATTGAAGAAGATGATGAACCCGCAAGCAAGAGAACAAGAGAAGATTCTTCAAGTGATGAAGAATATGTTCTGATATCAACTCTTACAGGGACCATTACCCATGAAAGCATTGATTGGCTGGTGGACAATGGAGCTTCCAAGCATATGACAGGATATAAAGAATCCTTCATCAACTTATCAGAACATGAGTCACCTCACAAGGCGAAACTTGGAGATGATTATCAATATCCCATAAAAGGGAGTAAAGAAGCCTCTTATAAGTTGGACTCTGGCAAGTCAATGAAGATGCAAGATGTTCTCTACGTACTAGGTTTGAATAAAAATCTCCTCTCTGTCTCAGCTTTAGATGCGAAAGGATTCCGTGTTGCATTCGTTGATGGCCAAGTACTCATGTGGCCAAGAGGCAAATCAGTAAATGATGCAACAATAACTGGAGAGGAAGAGGGAGGTCTAGACAAGTTGAAAGGACGACCAGAACAAGCCTTGGTTCATGACTCTATAGAACCAAGTGAACTATGGCATCGAAAACTTGCACACGTACACTATAGGGCTCTACCAATTGCAAGCAAAGTAGTATCAAGCCTTCCCGAATTCCAAGCAAGCATGAAGGCACTTGCAAAGGATGCACATAATGGAAGAATGTAAAGAAACCATTTCCAAGCAGTGAAAGTAAGGCGAAAGAAATCTTGGAAGTAATCCACTCAAATGTATGTGGCCCCGTGTCATTCAATTCCTTGAGCAGGTATGCATACTATGTTTCTTTGATAGATGATTATTCTCGTAAACCTTGGATTTACTTCTTGAAAGGAAAAGATGAAGTTTTCGGCAACTTTAAAGAATTCAAAGCTTTGGTAGAGAATCACACCTAAAAGAAGATCAAGACCTTACGATCAGACAATGGCATCGAATTCACTTTAGACGAATTCAAAGACTTATGCAAAGAATCTAGGATTAAGAGGGAGATGAGGACTCCCTATAATCCTCAACAAAATGGCATTGCAAAAAGGAAGAACTGAACGATAATGAAAGCACAAAGGCAATGCTTCATGACCAGGACCTTCCTTTGCTCATATGGCCAGAAGCAGCAAGAACACCTGTGTATGTACAAAACAAAACACCACACCGTGTTCAGAATAACAAGACTCCAGAAGAAGTTTTTTTAGGAAAGAAACCAGAAGTCAACCATCTCCGAATATTTGGCTGCCCTGTGTACATACATGTCCCCAAAGAAAATAGGACACAGCTAGACCCTTCAGGAAAGAAGGGCATATCTTTGGGATACAGTGACGAGTCAAAAGCATATCGAATATACTTTCCCACGATTCAAGAAGATTGAGACCAGTCGAGATGTTACTTTTGATAAAGTCTCAACTTACAACAAGTCAAAACAATTTCACATTGAGGATGCAGAAGAACTCGAGGTTCCTAGAACCAAAGATGCAGTTATGGAAAAATTGACTCAACAAAACCATGAAGATCATGACTTGACGGAACCTCAAGAACATGTAGATCAACCTCATGAGAAAAATTCCTACAAGCAAAGACCAACATGGACACATGAAGCTATTCAAGATGCAGAGAGGTATGGCGCTCCAGATGGGACACTTAGAGAAAGTAAAAGACCAAGACCATACTCCAGCTACGTAACCTTATTATGCGACATCATTAATAATGAACCTTCCAACTATGAGAAAGCTGCCAAAAAGGAGTGGAAGGAAGCCATGATCGAAGAGTATCAATCGATTATGAAGAATGATGTCTGGGAGATAGTTCCGAGACCAGAAGGGAAGTCTGTAGTATCTTTCAAATGGATCTACAAGATCAAGAATGCTGCAGACGGTAGCATCGAAAAATACAAGGCAAGGTTTGTGGCACGTGGCTTCTCCAAGAAAGAAGGCATCGATTATGAGGAGACATTTGCACTAGTAGTGAGATACACTTCCATCAGATCAGTACTAGCCTTAGCTGCAGTAATGAAATGGAAGATACACCAAATGGACGTCAAGACAACTTTCCTGAATGGTGTAGTTGAAGAAGTGTATGTGGAGCAACCACTAGGATTTGAGACACATGACAAACAGACTCATGTGTGCAAGTTAAAGAGGGCCTTATACGGTTTGAAGTAGGCATCTAGGATGTGGTATGGACGGATGGATAGCTTTTTGATGAGCTTAGGCTTTACCAAGAGTAAAGCAGATTCTAACCTCTACTTCAAGGTTGAGGGCGGAAGACCAGTGATACTCCTACTGTATGTAAATGACCTGTTCTTGGCAGGAGAGGATGATCTCATTGTAGATACAAAGAGAAGGCTTGTCGCATAGTTCAAGATTAAGAGCTTGAGGATGATGCACTACTTCTTAGGACTGCAAGTGTGGTAGAATTTAAATGGGATACTTCTTGGACAAGGAAAGTATACAATAGAGATTCTGAAGAGGGTTGGAATGATGGACTGCAAGGCTATCGCCACACCGATGCCATCAAACTTGAAGCTATTAAGTGATGCTTCTTTTGAGACAGTTGATGCCACAATGTATAGGCAAATGATTGGTTCGTTGATGTACTTGACGAACACGAGGCCAAACATATGCTTTACTGTGAACACATCGATCCAGCTTTTGACAGATCCGAGACGTGTTCACTTGGTTGCTGCAAAGCACATATTGAGGTACCTGAAGGGTACAATCGAGTATGGGCTCAAATATGCGACGGATCAAAAGATTAACCTACATGGTTATGTTGATTTAGATTGGGCGGGAAGTGCCACAGACAGAAAGAGCACTTCATGATGCTGCTTCAATTTGGGATCTAGGGTGACCTCTTGGTTTAGCAAGAAGCAGTCGAGTGTGGCACTGAGTACAGCCGAAGCAGAGTACATTGCAGCTTGTTCAACTAGTTGTGAGGCAGTATGGCTTTGGAAGCTACTGTCAGATTTGTTTGATCTCGAGTTAGAGGCGACTTGTATTTTCTGTGACAACCAGAGTTGTGTGAAGTTGTCCGAGAACTCGGTGTTCCATGACAAGTCGAAGCACATTGAGATCAAGTATCACTATATCCAGGATATGGTGCAGAGAGGAGCAATGAAGCTCTAGTATGTGGCGACAGACAAGCAGACAACCGATGTTTTGACCAAACCTATGGTGAGAGTGAAGTTTGAGTACTTCAGGGACAGGCTTGGAGTTGTGTAGATCAGTGTCCATCGCGAGAAGGAGTGTTGAAGTCCTAGATGGTGCTAGGCCTGCATTCAGTATGAAACAGGGCTGACCCTACAGAGAGACACATCTAATATGAAACAGGACTGGTTCTGTGAAGACCTAGATGGTTCTAGGCCTGCATTTAGTATGAAACAGGACTGACACTGCAGAGATCCGCATTTAGTATGAAACAAGATTGACTCTGCGAAGGCATTAAGTATGAAACAGGACTAACACTGCAAAGATCCGCATTCAATATGAAACATGGACGACCCTGTGAAGGCATCCAATATGGAAAAGGATTGGCATTGCAGAGTTCTGCATTCAGTATGAAACAGGTCTGACCCTGTGAAGAAATCTAGTATGAAAAAGGATTGGTACTGCAGAGATCCACATTCAGTATGAAACAGGACTGACCTTGTGAAGGAATCTGGTATGAAACAGAACTGGCATTGCAAGGTACATCCAGTATGAAAAAGGACTGGCACTATACAAGGTACATACATCATGAAAAAGGGTTGGCACTGTACGGATGTGTTGATGAAGTCCTAGAAGGGATCTAGGACTACATCCAACATGAAACAGGGATGGCTCTGTAGAACTTCTGAGGATGGATAGATTTGAAAGATGTCACTAATCAATGGTCGACAAGATGAGAATTGATGCAGCAATGACGATGATGATCCATCAACGATGATCTAGTGATGATGATGATGTCCAGAGACTGTGTTCAGATGTGACGATGACCGGGTCGAGAGAATACCTTCCTAGTTAAGGAGTGTTGTCGAAAATGTAACTTCAGAAGATATTCTATTGTACCTCTGTTGGAGATGTTTTTCCTTTGTCCAGGGATGTTATTATTGTATTTGGTCATGCTAGAATATCGAGGTAAAATCTCTGTTGTAAGTTGGGGAAATAGTCCCCAGAAGAAATATTGTAAAATGTATTGAGTCTCCCAAGAGGGAAGTCGGCCCTGTTAGGTTAGGAAGTTGACCTAGTTAGGGTTTTTGGTCAGTCACTTGTAAAGTATAAATAATGAGGCGCCCTCCCTCATTTGGACACACATCACTCAAGCAAGTTCGCTCAAAAGAGAGAAAGACAAGTGCGCCAGTGAGTGTTGTGGTAATGATATAGCAGGCTTTTGAGTGTTTTGCTATAGGATTGATGGGGCCAGTGAAATCTACCCCCCACTTCTCAAATGGTTGTAAGGTGCATATTGGTTGAAGTGGGAGCTCATCCTGTAGGGAAGGCTGACAAACTCGTTGGAAACATCACATGCTCTGGCATAAGCTTTAGCATCTTTGAACATCGTTGGCCACCATAATCTAGCCAGTAGAATCTTCCTTCTAGTTGCTTTACCACCAAAATGGTATTCCCACAAGATACCTTGTCATTCATGATCTAGCATGCAGAGGCATAAAATTCCATATGTTCCTAAATTGTATAGTTGTCCCCCAATAAATTGGTATTTTGCAACTTGTACAACTAAGTGATGCTTCTGAGTTGCGGTATAGTCATTTGGTAATTTCTTGGTTGTCATAAACAACACAATCTCTTCTAAGTGATGTGGAATGGCCTCAAGAATGATTAGTCTGTAAGGCATAAATCATTGCGAGTCCTTCCCTTTCGATAGTTGTGTAGTTGTGCTTAGTCAGAGAGAGTTTCTTGCTAGCAAAGTAAATAGGATGGTCGATTTCACCTTTACCTAGTTGAGGTAACACAACTCCAAGTGAAATGCTTGATGCGTCAACATGTACATGAAATTCTTTTACCTAGTCAGGAAATGTAAGGATTGGAGCGTTGACCATTTTTTCTTTCAATATTGCAATATCCTTTTCACAATCTTCAATCTAGTTAAATGCTTTCCCCTTCTTTAGCAGTTGTTCTAAAGGAGCTGCAATAGCAGCGTAGTTACAGATAAACCGTTTGTAATAACTTATATGCCCCAAAGTGGATTGCAGCTACTTAATAGAAGTAGGGGCCGAAAGATTCATTTGGAAACAATCTGTGTAAGATGTGCCTTTGTCACGACAAACAATGTGTCCCAAAAAGTTTCCAAAAGGGACGCAAAAATTGCATTTCTGCAAGTTCAAGGAAATCTGCATTTGGAAACAACGATCCAAGATCAATTCAAGTAGCGCTATATGGCTTTTGAGGAGGCTATAAATTGACAGTCATCCACCCACACCTCCAAAACTTGTGAAGGAATTCTTTGAATGTTGCTATCACAATCCTTGAAAAGCCTGAAGGTGCTTTCTTCAACCCAAAAGGCATGACATTTTAATCGAATGATCCCCATTCTATTGTCAAGGTTTTCTTCTTCTTATCTTCTTCTGCGATCCAAACCTGGTGATATCTTGACAACTCGTCTGTAAACGAATAGGCCTCATTCTAGACTACTTGATCTAAGATTTCATCGTTGAAGAGTGTTGGAAATGAGACGTGAACACGTGCTGAGTTCAAACTTCGATAGTCAACATAGACTTTGATATCCTTAGTGTCTTTCTTACTTTAAATGACAATGGGTCTAATCCATTCGAACTCATATATAGGAAAAAATAAACCAACATTCAACATCCGATCAATTTCCTTCTTTACTTTTTATTTTATTTGGGGGTTCAATCTAAACGGGTAATGCTTTATCGGTTTGGCATTAGGTTTCAACACAATCTTTTTCTCTCCCAGATCAGCTTGGATTCCTTTGAGCTCTGTATAACTCCACAGAAAAAATTCTTCATATTCTTTCAGAAGGGATATGATTTCAGATACTGTCTTCTCATCCTAAAAGTTTCATATGGCCGCTATGGGTTTGTCTTTTGTGCCAATATTGACTTTGTGTAGCTTCAGAGGTTGTGTATACAAGGCCCCAATTTCTTCAGGATTTCATTGTAGCACCTCCTGGGATCCCTTTGATTCATTGAAGGTTAGGTGCCTCAAGTGTTCCAAGTCATTAGGGTCTGGATTCTCTCTCTTGACCTTTGCGCAACAGAGTGGATTCCAACTTCATAATAGACACCATACTAGATAATTCTTGATGGAGGGGGCAGATGTATGACTTTCCTACGTTCCATAGGTTATCGGTGAAAAGAGCTTCCCGGAATGCTGTTAGGGCATCCATTACAGGATCACTTATTGCGGAGAAAGAAAAATCTTGGCAGAATTTTGTGCTTTGCTTCCTCCAACACCCAGTTTGTTGGCATGTTTCTTCATGCAAATACCAAGCTTTAGGGACAAGTCCTAATTTGTGTAAGAACTAGTGAACCCAAAATTCTGGTTGCAACCCATCTATGTGCCATTGTTGTTCACACTGATCAATGTGATCAAATGGATTCGCCTGACCCATATAGATTTCCGCAACTCGGTTGACATGCTTGGAAGGTTTGAACCTGAGCATCAGAGCTGATTGGGTTGTGGTCCAATTAGGTATATCTTCTTTATGTGTTACCCACCATCTTCCTGGAGTACCTATGAGTGTTGAATTCAAAACATCCATTCGATATTCTTCTATGACACATGTATTCATTTTCTGAAGAAACCCATCCAAGCTATTGACGCCATCATATACTAGAGGATCTGGGACTTCTACTCCAATCCATCAGATTGATTTTAAGATGGCGCAATGTTCGGAGGATATCTCATTCCATTTGTTCTGCTAATCATTCCATGCTTCTTCTAAGTCACTATCAAAAGAGTGAATACTTCTCCATCTTATAGAGTTGTCTGGTGTGGGATTTCATGTAGTCCTCTCTTCTTCCTACTGTTAGAGAATAAATGTTATCTAGAACAAATCTTCTATATTTTCGTGTACAAGTTTAGTGTATTATGGTCCCTAGAGCGGGTCCAAAGATTACATTACCATCACACCGCCGGCTTCAAAAGTCATTGTTCTGTTCTTTAGGTTGATCACATAATGGTTTTCATAGGTCCATACTATCCCCAAAAAAGTTGGATATGGATCAGTTCCTCCCATAATATTGATTACTTTGAAATCTGTGAAAGTCTTTACACCTGCCAAGTCTACTACGTTCTCCAACCGACCAATCGGGAAGATGCGATACTGGTTTGCCATTATCAACTGAATAGGATAGTATATCAAGGAGGGACAACTCATGGCCTCCTAAGACTTCTTAGGAAGTATTTTAACATCAGATCCAAAATCTAGCATCACATTCTTGATATTGTATCCATGGACTTGAGCATCCAACATGAATTCTTGTTCGGTTCTTTTTTGTGTGTTTTTGCACAAATTGAGTTGTTCTTTTGGAATAGGGGTGCACATTTCTTCATCAGTTTTTGCAGCATAGTCATTGCGTGAATAGATTTTCACAACTTACAAGTTATGATTTCGTCTTCCAAAATATCCCCTAGCAAAGTAAACCATAAAGAGATAAGGTCTCTTACCTTGAACTGGAACTGCATTCCTTCTACAACATCTCAACACATTGTCTGTTCTAATATCTGGGATGGTTCTGCTGCATTTTTGGCTGGTGGAGTTGAGATATGCTTAAACATTTCAACGATATCCATGTAAATTTCTTTCTGGTAAATTGGGTCGTACTTTGTTTTTCTCAGAGTTGCTTTCTTTATCATGGTTGAATCTCGTTCATTCAAATCTCCACCTATTCTTACTTTACCTCGGGTAATAGTGAAGCCTGCTAGGCTGTGGCCATCTCGTGGCTCCAATTTAATCAGATTTGTCGATTGTCTTGCGCGATCTTCCAATTTTGCAATGAGCTCGGGGCACGCTTCAATACTGTGAGTGTTCCTCCGGCAATAGTTGTTCCTCTGGCAATAGTTACACCATGGCCTCTTGGAGAGGGTATAGTCTCGTGCTAGACGTCCGATCTTGTTACAATTAAAACAATGAATTGGGCCTGTACATCGTCTACTAGTTCTATATCCTCTTCCGTGTCCTCCGCCACCTCCTCTCTCTTGCGGTTGATCTGACACTCGATATGTGGATCGGTCCAACCACTTTGTCAGGGCATCTAAAACACTGCACATGTCTGTACTATGTATTGTAGATCCATAGAATTCATAAAACACTGTATTTGGATTGAAGAATACTTATGTAGAATAGCACAGAGACATGGCAGATGTCCAAATACTTTATATGTAATATCCCAAACTCATATTTGTTTTGTGTACTGTAGATGGCTAGTAGGCTTATGCCTCAATAAAATATGAAAGTAAACCTTGATCTCTGCATGCATGCAGATCTGTGCCCTAGATAATACTGAAATGCTAGAAAGTACGAGGAATTAATGCATGTACATACCAGTATGTAGATCTGCTGATGACGAAGAGGATGGTCCCCGTATGCAAGAATTGTGATGGAGAAATAAGGGGTTAAGCCAAATCGTCCTCCATAGGTAAGTGTGCCCTCCACCAAAGCTATCGACGCTCCTCAATAATAAATACTCCACCGATGAAGACCCAGATGAGGTGCAATAGGGTTATAGTGCCCTTCTGGAAGTGATGGAAGCAACATATAGACGAAGTAGTGGCTCCATAGCCCACAACGAATGTATCCTCCTCCAGGAAGTCGCCCATGCAGAAAGATGTCCTCCAAATAATGATGAATGCTGATAACTAGCTTGAAACTCAAGTTGAGAGGCCCTCTTCTAGGGGAAGGGTGATGAGGGTGTTCTGAGAAGAATAGGAGCAGCATGCAGAAGTTCTGCCCTCTATAGAGAAGAATGCGAATAGGTATGTCTCTGACCAAGGCACCCATGGTATGATAGTGAACCCCTCCAATTCGATGAATAATCAATCTCTCGAAGCAACTACTGAATAGAACTTGATGATGAAGTAGTGCTGAATCTGGATGATCCAACCTGATGATGAACTAGGGCAGATAGATTTCACTGCCGAAATACACCAGTTAGCTGAGCATGCACTCAACCCCAACTTAGCTCGCCAAGCTCTCTAATCTGAATCCTCAAATCAATAATCATATATGTGTGTTTCTCCATTCACTTTACGTTTCTTTTATAACTTCCAACTGTGATAACCTAACTTTTGACCTAATGAGGTCACTTTAACTTAAATAATTTGCAGTTGACTTGTATGCAGGTGCCTGGAGTGTAACACCCCGATTTTGACCCCGTTTGCATTAAATGTATATGATGTATATATTGTAATGGATCATGGTGTGGAGCTATAGAAAAATGCCCCACCATTGATTGTCGTATTATTTTTCAACGATGCCCATAGTATTTTGTGCTAACCAGGCACGTTATAATGTTGGACACCATGTACATATACAAAATTAATTAAAAGACCCAGCTATATTGATGCAACAAAAATGAAAAGGGCATGATTTCCTAAGGTTAAAGGAGGGGAAATGTCTAACCCTTGGGAGCCATTGGGGAACAACCAAGTGTCAATTGATAAATCCATCTAGATGTCAAACATCTTGTTTGTCTCACTCAACCTTTTTCTTTTGTCTCATCCACCAATCTTTTTAATTCTGCAGGAGTTGGTTGGGTAGTTATTACCCTTGGGGGAACGTGTGCATGGGAAGTCGTGTGGTTGACAGGACTGTCGGTCCTTTGACCAAACGCATACTCCATCAAGGGAGGTCATTCTACACTCATGCAGGCACTCGTTTTCCTCACAAAGATAGGAATTTGCGATGGTTCTTCTTCCCTGATTTTTGCTGTGTGTAGTTTCTCTTCACATTGTGGGTCTGGGTATGTGAATCTACCTTCACGCAGGTCGCATTCCCTCCCTCGCGCAGCCAAGAGATCGCTGTTGGTTCAACCACAAATTAGGGTTGCTGTAGATTTGTTGTTGAGTCGTTTTGGCCATGTCAGGGCCATAAACGACTCTGGAGTCGAATTGCTCAGTCGGAGCTTTGTATTATCCAAATTGTCGTTCCAGTTTTGCTCAGTGGCATTTCCTTTCAATCCCAGAGTTGTTGTTTTGTTGTGTGGGCATAGTGGTTTGTCTTTGATTGTTTGGGAGTGGAAATGGAGCCTGAGTGTGCTTGATAAACCTAGTGTGTACAGGAGCCTCACAGACAGAGCGAGAGGGCTGGCTTTCTTCTCTACACCCCCTGAATAACACTGGAAGGGAAGTGATGGCCTGATGGACTGCGCAGTAGAGAAGGGGATGATTCCTTGTGTTGGGTGTGTGTGGATGTCTTAGAAGTTAGGCTAGCTCTGGTGCAGGTGTCCTTAGCTCTTTAGTGAGTCCACTAGCTTAGCAACCAATGTTTCTAGCTCCTGATAGCTTGATAAACCCAACTTTGTTGGCTTGGCTATGTATTGTTGTGTAACCTTGGCCTGATAAACCCAATTGTGTTTGCTTGGCGGAGTTGTGTATCCTTGGCTACGTGTGAGCCTGCTAGTTTCCCCTTACTCCTTGTGGAATCATGCCCAGCTCAGGGGTGGCAGTGTTGCTAAGAGATTGATGAGCACACTGGCCTATGGTTGGGTGGAACATTGCAGTGACGAGCTTTTCTGAAGATAAGTATTCTTGTGCTTAAACCTTTGCAACTGTATTGTTTTATAAATGAATAGTCATTTATGCATCTGTGTCTGTTATTAGTTCAATGCATTTTATTAAGATGTTCATGGGGCTAGATTGCTCGGGTTGATTAGATAGCTAGCAGTTATGTTTGTCATGTCCTCTCCGCCGAGTAGAGGGGTGGAGGGGTGGGGAAGTGACAGTGTGGTATTAGAGCCCAAGGTTGCAGCAGTGGGCCTCAGTGGGCTGAGTCGAGCAGTTATCAGAGGCTGGAATCAACCCCTGTGAGTATTCTGCTGACAGAGGAAATTTTCTTTGAAAATTTTCTTAGTATCGAAAAACCTCCTTGGTGGCTGAGAAAGCCCCAAGCTGAGCCGCTGTAGCGGCTGAGGAGGCAGAAGAAGAGCCGTAACAACGGCTGTGTTGTTCCCTCTTATCGGCACAACGGGCGACTATTGTCGATTGAGCCACAGTGGCGAGAGAAAAATGAAGTTCGAGCCAACGTAGCGGGCAGAAAGCCAGGGATTCTCTGGTAAAGCGGCGGCTGAAGTAGGAAGTTTTGCTGACGGCGTCCAACGCGGAAGAAAGAATGCCAAAAAAAAAAATCGTCCAAGTGTTGGCGGCGGCTGAGGAAGAAAGAATAAGCTGACGGCGGCGGACGAAAGTTGATGTTTGAGCCGTTACGACGGACGAAAATTAGAGGTTGAGTCGCAACGACAGCTAGCAGAAAAGGAAGAAGAAGTCGGCAGGAAGAAAAGGAAAATGGAGCCGACGTGGCGGATGAGAACTCGGGAAGGAGCCGATGAAGTCGGCCGGGTCGAGCTGATGCACGACGACTGAAAGTTGAAGATTGAGCCGACGAAGGGGCGGTTGAAAGAAGAAAATAGAGTCGACATAGCGGCGGGTGAGAAATGAAGATGGAGCCGCTACGGCGGATGAAAAACGAGGACTGAGTCACTGTAGCGGGTGAAAGTCTAAAATTTTTCCGATGCAACGGGTGAAAGTCTAAAATTTTTCCGATGCAACGGGTGAAAGTCTAAAATTTTTCCGATGCAACAGGTGAATTTTTTTTTGAAAATTTGCCAAATCAAAGAAATTCAGCAGGGTTTTTCAGTGGGATTATAGGCATCAGAAAAATGGAAAATGGCAGCAGGGTTATGCGCCAGATTGCGCGAAATCGAAATATCTACAAAATAAAAAAAATGAGGGCGCTGCCCTTGACCTGCTGCCCCCTTGACCCCCGTCGTCCCCTTTAGACAATCATTCTTTGGGAAAGAAAATTTTATGTTTTGACAAAGTTATCAATGAATGATTTTTCCAAGTAAAGGTAAGTAATGTGTAATTCATTTGAATGTTATGTGGCTAACAGTTGTGTGTATTAATACATTTTGCAGAATCATAGCCACTTTCCCGGGCAGTGTTCCAGGTAGTGCAGTTTAGTAAGGGAAAGTTGTGGTTCAGCCATGAGAATAGAACCCATGACAGATATGATGCACGGGATTCCTACGAGCGTGCGCGAGATGCTATGGGGAAAAATGTCAGAGTTGGAAATGATGATATAGAGTCTAATGGAAGGAGATTTCAAGAGACTTCGCCAGACATTGCAGCTACCATGAGAAGCTTGATTAAATCCCAGGAAGAGCAGCATCAGTTGAATGTTGCTATGTTGCAAAGTTTGACCGACTTGCAAAGAAAGATGGACTCTGGGCATGGTACAACAAAACCAGAAGTTAGTAAGAGCAGTACCAGAAGAAGAAGGTCTTCTAGTGGGTCATCTGACTCAGAAGAATCTAGTGGGGATTCAGGCTCTTCTTCTCGCAAAAGCAAGAGAAAGAGGCACCATAGGGATCGCTCTCGAGATGAATTTAAGAAAGCTAAACCTCCTACGTTTGATGGTGAGGTAAAGACTGAACAAGAAGCTGAAGCTTGGCTGCTTGGGATAAAGAAGTATTTCCAAGTTCAGGACTATTTAGGAAACATGAAGGCAAGGGTGGCCATATTCAATCTGAATGGGAGGGCATCGATTTGGTGGGAGCACTTCAAGCAAGTAAAGAGGATTAGTGAAAGGAGACTTAAGTGGAAACAGTTCAGGAAGTATTTCAAGCAAAAATACCTCTCTGACAGGTATTATGATGACAAAATTAAGGAGTTCCATGAGCTGAGATTGAGACAGCAAACCATGGAAGAGTATGCAAATAAGTTCTTGGAATTGTTAAGGTATGTCAGGTACATCAAAGATGAAAAGGTGAAGATCCAACTTTTTTTGAGTGGATTGCCTCAGTCTTACAAAGACAGAATTGAGTTTTATGAACCTAGAACTCTGGAAGAAGCAATAAGGAAGGCTAAGTACTGCTATGAGCAAAGCAAAGGAAAACCTGATTACCAGAAGACATGGAAGGAAAAAAGGAATGAGAAGTCTGATCAAAGGAAGAAAGGTTTCAAACCTTCTAACTTCAGGAATTAGCAGAAGCAACCGTCACAAGCTAAGAAGCAACCAGCCAAAGTAATGGGAGAAAAGCCTAAAGAGCCACAACAGAACATTAGGACCACTCCAATGTTGGAAATGTGGAGGACCCCGCATGCACAGGAATTGTCAACTTGAGAATGGGAATGCAAGGCCAACTTACAACCTTCAAGAGGCAGAGACAGTGGGTCAAGTAGCAAGAGCCGTCCCTAGGATTTATGCAGCATTGGAGGACCGCCAAGAAGATCACCAGTAAACTGTGGTTGCAGTTGCAGGTAAGATTGTTGAGCAATCTATTTTTATTTTGATTGACCCTGGTTCTACTCACAGTTACATCACTCCTAGAGTAGTGGAGATTTGTGCTTTCAAGAAAGTAAAGCATAGAAAACCTTGGTTAGTTCAAGTAGCCACTGGAACTAAGAGAAAGGTTAGTGAAGTGGTAGAGAAATGTCCATTGTTTATGAATGGATTGGTCACTTGTGCAGATCTGAATGTTCTACCGCTTGGTTCCTATGATGTTTGTCATTGGAATGGACTGGTTAGAAGCTCACAAGGTAAAGCTTGACTGTTATAATAAGACTTTTGAATGCATGGATGAAGAAGGGAACCCAAGGGTTGTAAAAGGCATTCCAAAGGTGATTTCTGTAAGGCAGATTTCAGCAATGCAGTTGAAGAAGTTCTGTAGGAAAGGTTTCCAATTGTATGCAATTCATATTTTGGAGGAAACATAGAATGAAACTCCTAGGTTGGAGGACTTTCAGGTGTTGCAGGAATTCGGGGATGTGTTTCCTGATAAGATTCCAGGGCTTCCTCCAAAGAGGGACATTGACTTCACAATTGAACTTGTGCCCGGGGCAGCACCAGTGTCCAAGACACCCTACAGAATGAGTACACTAGAAATGCTAGAGTTGAAGATGCAACTGCAAGAATTGTTGGAGAAGAAGTATGTCAGACCAAGTGTGTCTCCTTGGGGAGCACCGGTTCTGTTTGTAAAGAAGAAAGATGGTACACTTAGATTGGGTATCGATTACAGATAGTTGAACAAAGTCACTGTGAAGAACAAGTATCCTTTGCCTAGGATTGATGATCTCTTTGATCAAATGAGGGGAGCAAAGGTATTTTCCAAGATTGACTTGAGGTCTGGTTATCATCAGGTAAGAATCAAGGATGAAGACATTCAAAAGACAGCCTTCAGGACAAGGTATGGACATTATGAGTTTGTAGTGGTACCATTTGGTCTCACAAATGCACCAGCTACATTTATGTGCCTCATGAATAGTGTCTTCAGCAGGTATTTGGACAAGTTTGTTCNCTATTCTAAGAATGAGGAAGAGCATGAAGAACGTTTGTAGTTGGCATTGCAATTGCTCAGGGAACATAAGCTGTATGCAAAGTTGAGCAAGTGTGACTTCTATAGAGATAGAATTCAGTATTTGGGTCTCATTATCTTAGAAGAGGGTATATCAGTAGACCCTGAGAAGATTGAGGCCATTATGAATTGGCCTACTCCGAGGAATGTGACAGATGTGAGATCTTTTATGGGACTTGCGGGATATTACAAGAGATTCATTGAAGGATTCTCCAAGGTTGCATATGCCATCACTTCCTTGCAAAAGAAGGGTATAAAGTTTGAATGGACATTGAAGTGTGAAGAAAGCTTCCAGCGATTGAAGAATCTTCTCACAAGTGCATCAATATTGAAAGTTGCAGACCTAGAAAATGATTTTGTGGTGTGTACAGATGCATGCAGACAAGGATTAGGAGGAGTTCTTATGCAGGACAACCATGTGATATGTTATGAGTCAAGAAAGTTGAAGGAGCATGAGAAGAACTATGCCACTCATGATCTCAAGCTTGCAGCCATAGTACATGCTCTCAAGATGTGAAGGCATTACTTGATGGGCAACAGATTTGAACTTAGGACAGACCATTGTGCTCTGAAGTACTTGTTTGATCAACCAACATTAAATGCTAGGCAAGCTAGATGGCTGGAGTTTTTATTTGAGTTTGATTTTGAAATCAAGCACATAAAAGGAAAGGAGAACAAGGTAGCTGATGCACTCAACAGAAAGGTGCAAGAAATGCACATGGCATCTCTTAGTATTTGCCAGTCAAATTTGAGACAGCATATTGTTAATCTTACTGCAGGAGATGAATTGTATGAGCAGGTAAAAGACAAGTTGCAACAGCAAAGTCTTGAGAAGAGGTATGAGGGATATAAATTGGAAGACGATGGACTTCTTACTTATAAGAATAGAGTCTATATTCCAAATATAGCAGATTTGAGGAGAGTTGTTATGGATGAGATCCATCAAGCTCCATATTCTGGTCACCTAGGATATCAAAAGACAATTGCTACAACCAGAAATGAGTACTTTTGGCCAGGAATGAAAAGGGACATGGCTGAATATATTTCAAGGTGCATGAATGTCAGTAGGTAAAGGTTGAGCATCAACACCCAACAGGTTTGTTGCAGCCTTTGCCAGTTCCAGAATGGAAACGGCAAGTAATTTCTATGGATTTTATTACTGGATTGCCAATGACTTGGAGACAACATGATTCCATCATGGTTGTGGTGGACAAGTTGACAAAGGAAACACATTTTATACCAGTTAAGTCTACGCATAAGATCGATGACATTGCAAAGATCTTCATGAAGGAGATTTTCAAATTGCATGGATTGCCTAAAGCAATAATTTCCGACAGAGATGTCAAGTTCACTTCCAATTTCTGGAAGGGTTTGTTTGCAGATTTGGGTCCAAAGCTAAACTTCAGCACTACCTACCATCCTCAGACTGATAGGCAGACAGAGAGAGTGAATCAAGTGCTTGAAGACATGCTTCGCATGTATGTGATGGACAAGCCAATCAAGTGGGAAGATTACTTACACTTGGTAGAGTTTGCTTACAACAATGGACAGCAAGCATCCTTGGGGATGAGTCCATATGAAGCTTTGTATGGAAGAAGGTGTAGGACACCAGTGACATTGGATGATCCAGTGAACAGGGTTGTGCTTGGGGCAGAATTGTTCAAGGAAATGGAGCAAGAGGTTGTAAAGATTAGGCATAATCTGAAAGTAGCCCAAGACAGACATAAAAGCTATGCGGATAAGCATAGGGTGAACAGAGAGTTGAGTGTTGGGGATTATGTTTACCTCAGAGTGAGGGCAAAGAAGAGTTCCTTGAAGCTTGGAAGTTGTGCCAAGTTGTCACCTAGATATTGTGGGCCATTTGAAGTGCTCAAAAGAATAGGGCCAGTTGCATATAGACTTGCATTGCTTACTAGCACTAGAGCTCATAATGTTTTTCATGTTTCTTTGCTTAAAAAATATGTACATGATCTTAACCATGTGATAAATTGGGATGTGATTTAGGTGGAACCCGAGGGAGAGTTCCAAATCGAGCTAATGCGCATCCTTAACAGGAAGGTCACAATGCTCCAGAACCGAGCCATAGGGTAGGTAAAGGTGCAATGGGAGCACTACGGTCCTGAAGAGGCTATGTGGGAGCTGGAGGATGCCATGCGATTGGCACATCCATTTTTGTTCAATTCTGCGGAGTGCTGAGGCGATGCCAGTGTAGCATTTTTGTTCAA
Organism: Pseudotsuga menziesii; assembly: GCA_001517045.1. Taxonomy (NCBI): domain Eukaryota; kingdom Viridiplantae; phylum Streptophyta; class Pinopsida; order Pinales; family Pinaceae; genus Pseudotsuga; species Pseudotsuga menziesii. Next base: position 85,991 of record LPNX010381630.1, read on the forward strand.
TTTTGTAAGCATTGAGGACAGTGCTATTGAAGGGGGAGGACATTGTAACACCCCGATTTTGACCCTGTTTGCATTAAATGTATATGATGTATATATTGTAATGGATCATGGTGTGGAGCTATAGGAAAATGCCCCACCATTGATTGTCGTATTATGTTTCAGCGATGTCGATGGTATTTTGTCCTAACCAGGCATGTTATAATGTTGGACACCATGTACATATGCAAAATTAATTAAAAAACCCACAACCAGCTGTGTCGATGCAACAAAAATGAAAAGAGCACGATTTCCTAAGGTTAAGGGGGGGGAAATGTCTAGCCCTTGGGAGCCATTGGGGAACAACCAAGTGTCAATTGATAAACCCATCTAGATGTCAAACATCTTGTTTGTCTCACTCACCCTTTTTCCTTTGTCTCATCCACCAACCGTTTTAATTCTGCAGGAGTTGGTTGGGTAGTTATTACCCTTGGGGGAACGTGTGCATGGGCAGTCGTGTGGTTGGCAGGATTGTCAGTCCTTTGACCAAACGCATACTCCACCAAGGGAGGTCATTCTACACTCATGCAGGCAGTCGTTGTCCTCACGGAGACATGCATTTGCGATAGTTCTTCTTCCCCGATTTTTGCTGTGTGTAGTTTCTCTTCACGTTGTGGGTCTGGGTTTGTGAATCCACCTTCACGCAGGTCACATTCCCTCTCTCACGCAGCCAAGATATTGTTGTTGGCTCCCCCACGAATTTGGGTTGCTGTAGATTTGTTGTTGAGTCGTTTTGGCCACGTTAGGGCCATAAACGACTCTGGAGTCGAATTGCTCAGTTGGAGCTGTGTGTTACCAAAATCGCCGTTCCAATTTTGCTCGGTGGCGTTTTATTTTAATCCCAAAGCTGTTGTTTTGCTGTGTGGGCACAATGGTTGGTCTTTGGACTGTTTGGGAGTGGAAATGGAGCTTGAGTGTGCTTGATAAACCTAGTGTGTACAGGAGCCTCACAGACAGAGCGAGAGGGCTGGCTTTTTTCTCTACACCCCCTAAATAGCACTGGAAGGGAAGTCATGGCCTGTGGGACTGCACAGCAGAGAAGGGGATGATTGCTTGTGTTGGGTGTGTGTGGATGTCTTAGAAGTCAGGGTAGCTCTGGTGCAGGTGTCTTTAGCTCTTCAGTGAGCCCACTAGATTAGCAACCAGCATTTACAGCTCCTGATAGCCTGATAAATCCGACTTTGTTGGCTTGGCTATGTATTGTTGTGTAACCTTGGCCTGATAAACCCGACCGTGTAGGCTTGGATGAGTTGTGTATCCTTGGCTACATGTGAGCTTGCTAGTTTCCCCTTACTCTTTGTGGAATCATGCCCAACTCGGGGGTGGCAGTGTTGCTGAGAGATTGATGAGCACACTGGCCTATGGTTGGGTGGAACATTGCAGCGACGTAGCTGGTTGTGGGATGAGCTTTTCTGAACATAAGTATTCTTGTGCTTAAACCTTTGCAACTATATTGTTTTATAAATGAACATGATGAATGCTAATTGTGTGAATCAATTTGCTTCCGCTATTTGATAGTCATTTATGCATCTGTGTCTGTTATTAGTTCAATGCATTTTATTAAGATGTTCATGGGGCTAGATTTCCCGGGTCGATTAGATAGCTAGCAGTTATGTTTGCCGCATCCTCTCCGCCGAGTAGAGGGGTGGGGACGTGACATGGAGACTCAATCAGGTGCATGCATCATGAAACAATGCTCAGATGTTATGCATGCAGGTGGCCTTTGGCTCTGGTGGCCCCCGTCTACCTAATGATGATATAATATTGATGCCCTAGATCTTGTCATATGGCATCAGTCCACATCTAATTCCTTGATTGTCAGTGCCCACTCGAACCTATGGGAATCATATAGGTTAGCGGACTGGTCCTCAATGCCTAAGCAGAAAAGGACATTACAGTCCTCCCTGCTCGAATTTGCTTGTCCTCAAGCAACTGTAAAGTTGGGTGCTGTAATACATGTTCTCCCTCCCAAGTGGCCTCCTCTATAGGCAGATCTTTCCACAGAACCAAGTAGTCTCTGATGATTCTGTTCCTCAGTGTCCGCTCTCGCACCTCTAGGATGCGCTCAGGAATTAGAATCAATTGCCCCTCATCATCAAGGGGGGCCAGCTCGGAAGATGTAACAATCTGCTGACCGACGACCTTCTTGAGGTTGGGGACATGAAAGACGTTGTGAATCTTGCTCTCTGTGGGTAGTTCTAGATCATATGCTACCTCTCCAACCTTCCAGATTATCTTGTATGGACCATAGAAGCGAGGTTTGATTTTTTTTGCTCCTTTCTTTTTAAGAGATGACTGTCGGTAAGGTTGGGGGCGTAAATAAACGAAGTCTCCTACCTCAAAACTGCGCTCAACCTTGTGCCTGTCCGCATATATCTTCTGCTGATTCTGAGCAGCCTATATGTTCTCCCTGAGTATCTTGAGGATATCTTGACCCTCTTGAATCCACTCTTTGGCGTTGGGGGCCCTGCTATCGCCGAATATCCGGTCTGCGAAAGTGGAAGCATCATACCCATACAGAGCTCAAAAAGGGGTCATCCCAATGGTCATATGGTGGGTGGTGTTGTAACAATGTTCACCCAAGTGTAGCCATTTGATCCATGTCCTCTGCTGACTTGCTACGTAATTTCTCAAGTATCCCTCAATCCACTTGTTGACAATCTCTATCTGCCTGTCACTCTATGGATGATAACTTGTGCTCATGGCTAACTCGGTCCCCACTATCTAGAAAAGCTCTTGCCAAAAGGCTCCCGTGAATTTGATGTCCCTGTCACTGACAATGGTCTTGGGTAACCCGTGGAGTCTAAATAACTCTTTGAATAATAGTTCTGCTACCTGTGCTGCTGAATAATCTGAAGGAATGGCAAAGAAGTGAGTGAACTTGGTCAATCTGTCCACCACTACGTACAAGCAGTCTCTGCCTTGAACCTTAGGCAGCCCAGTAATGAAGTCCATGGAGATGCTCTCCCACTTATGCTCGGGAATAGGTAAGGGTGTAGTAAACCAGTTGGGTGGGTGTGCTCTATTTTGTTCTGTTGGCATAAGCTGCACTCTCTCACATGTTGTATCACATCATTCTTGAGGCCCTTCCATGAGAACCTTTCGCTAATCTGTCTGTAGGTCTTGAGAAACCCCTGATGCCCTGCTAATGGTGAATCATGCGATGCCTGCAAAATCTTCTTCTTAAGGGAAGACTCTGGAACTAAGAATATTTTGTTCTTGTAGTATATGATGTCATCAATTACCTCGTACATATCATCCTCAATCTGTCCATCCAATAGCTCGCAAGCAAACTTATCTTTGGAGTACTCAACCAAAAGATGAGATCTCCAATCTGATGAGATGCTCATAAGGGATAAAGTAGCTGGTCATTTGGAAAGTGCATCGACCACTACATTGTTCTTTCCCTTTACATACTCAATCTCAAAGTCATAGGCTTGAATTTTGCTTACCCATTTTTGCTGCCTCTTGTTTAGCTCTTTTGCTCTAGGAAGTATTTCAAGCTATTGTGATCTGTCTTAACCTTGAATCTGCCACCCACTAAGTACTGCCTAAAGTTGGTTAGTGCATGGAGAATGGCTAACATCTCTTTGTCATATATCGAATAGTGGCGCTCATAGTCTTTGAGCTTCCTGCTCTCAAATGCAATGGGGTGGTTGTTCTGCATCAAAACTGTCGCAACTCCCTCTCTTGAAGCATCACATTCTAACACGAAGGGTTGAGAAAAGTCAGGTAAAGCTAATACTGGGCATGAACTCATTACCTTTTTCATTTTCTCGAATGCCTGTCGTGTTGTCTCCGACCAACTGAATGCCACCTTCTTGGTAAGATCTGTGAGGGGTGTGGTCATCTGTGAGAATCCACTGACATACCTCCTGTAGTAGGTGCAAAGGCCCAAAAATCTCTTAGTTCTGTCACATTTTTAGGTGTAGGCTAATCCAATATGGCCCGAATCTTCTCTAGGTGCACCTGGTCCCCGTTGGCCTCTATCACATGCCCCAAGTATAACATCTCCTGCATGCCGAACTCACACTTGGACATTTTGGCATATAGTGACTGCTCCTGTAGAATGCTAAGTACTTCATCTAGATGTCTCAAATGTTCTTCCCAAGTTCTACTGTATATCAATATGTTGTCGAAGAATACCAGAAGATACTTACGTAATTGAGTTTTGAAGATATTTGTCATGCATGAATGGAAAGTAGCTGGTGCATTAGTGAGCCCGAATGGCATTACGAGAAACTCTTAATGTCTGTAGGGGCAACGGAAGGCGGTCTTTGGAACATCCTGTTCCCTGATTCGAATCTGATGGTAACCTGAGCCGAGGTCAAACTTGGAAAAGTACTTTGCCCCCTGTAGTTCATCCATCAACTCATCAATCCTGGGGATAGGATACTTGTTCTTTATGGTCTTCTTGTTGAGTGCTTTGTAATCAATGCACATGCGTAGGGTTCCATCCTTTTTCTTTACTAGCACTACTGAAGATGCAAATGGACTGGAGCTAGGTTTGATGTACCCTAGCTTGAGTAGTTCCTTGATTGTACTCTCTATCTCATCTTTGTACCTCTTGGGATGTCTGTAAGGAGTGGTGATAACTGCTTGAGTCCCCCCCTCTAACTCAATAATGTGCTCAAATCCCCTATCTGGAGGTCGACCTGCTGGAAGGTCTCTGAATACTGCCTTGTGCTTCTGCAGTAGGGCCTCTATATTAGCTGGATGTTATGTGGCCTCATCTAGTGGTTTCTTGAAGGTGACCAAACACTTTGCTGCCCACTCAATATCTCCCTGTCGGAGTACTGCCTCCATCCTGTGTGATGTCATTGCTGTGGGAGGGTAGGTATTCATCCCTCTCAATACTACCTTCTTTCCCTTTGCTCCCGTGAACTCCATTTCCATGGTCTGGTATTTCTTGGAATACTTCCCTATGGAATACAACCATTGAACTCCTAATACCACATTCATGTCAGGTACATCTACCACATAGAATGTCTGTATCATTGTATAATTTCCAAGTGTTACTTTTAATTTAGGAATCCTCTGACTACACCCCATGGTGTGACCTGTTGCAGCTATTGAAAACCCATCAAAACTCCCAGTTTGAATGCCTCTCCTTTTAATCGATGCAAAATCAATAAAGTTGTGGGATGCCCCACCATCTATCAACACTCCTACTTTGTGGCCCTGTACGGTACCTCTGATCCGGAGAGTGTGGAATCTAGGAACCCCTGTCATGGTAGCAATGGTACCTCCTGAGGGTTGTCCCTCATCAACTGTCTTTGGTGTCTCTCCCTGCTCTTGATCCTGATAATCCTCATCCTCCCCACTGTCGGAATAAGCCTCTATGTAGTAGGCCTTTCCCTTTCCTGAACATCTGTGACTTGGTACCCATGGTTTCTGGCAAGTGAAACATAACTTTTTTCTTCTAAGGTCCCGTTGGGAATCATTGTCCATCCATTCTTTCTGGAAAGGTTTCCTCTCTTTATCTTTAATAGGGAAATTGGTTCTGAGAGGAAACCTATTTTTGTGTATTGCATCCTTCAAATTTCTAGTCTGGCTGATGGCATCTGCTAGGGTGGTGGGCCTATAGGACTTTACCCATCCCCATAAGGGTTCAGTGAGGGCCTCTATAAACAACATAATCAACCTGCTCTTTGATATATCTGTCACCATGACTGTTATCCTCTGAAACTCTGAAATAAATGCATCTGCACTACCTGTCTGCTTGAGCTGTGCCAACTCTCTACAGTGTACCTCAGGGTCCTTCCTATCAGACCGCTCAATGAGCCTCTGTGTAAAATCTGAGTACGATGTGATGGTATTGTGACCCAGTGTCACTAACCCGTGGTACCACCACTCATGGGTTTCTCCATCTAAATGCAAAGTAGCCAATTTAATGGCATCTGTCTCAATCATGGGGTTGAGATGGAAGTATGTATCCAACTTTTGCACCCAATTCCGGGCAAGGCCACCCCGGGTACCCTCAAAGGTAGGGATAGTTAGTTTCCCTACGGTGCGTTGTAACTCATAGTTCTAGGTGAATGGCCTATTGTAAGCTCTAGGTTTGTTCTTACTTTTAAAGTGGCAGAAGTCAGTGAAGGTCATGGCTGAATGGAAGTCATCTTTTAAAGCTCTATACTCTTTCAGATAGGCACTCATGGATTCTTCTGGTTCTACTTGTGCTAGAGGCACTGGAACTGGACATTCTAAGAATTGAGGAATGGTAGGTCGGGAAGGCTTGTTGTATATATGGGGATGGCTCTGCATGTTGGTATGTAAGTGATCCCCACTACTACTGGTGGATACCCTATCACTATTGGGAAACAAGGGACTGTGTGGGGTGGGCCCATTTTTCTCTGTCATTTGCCTGAAGGTACTCATCATTTCTTTTTGCCTAGTAGTGAGTTCTTTTATGGCTGATATGAGACTATTGAAAGTTGTTTTATCATCATCGGCCATTGTTTCTTTGCCCTTTCCAATCTGATACTCTCTGTCCCCCAACTCTCTGTCCTCTAACTCCTCTTCTCCTCTATCATTGTTTCTACACCTCTGTCTCCTGTAAGTAATGTTGTATGGGTGTTCTGAATTCATTTATAATTTTGCATGCCCACAGCTGGCAAGGAACATGCTCTGATACCACTGTAATATCCCAAACCGCTTTTTATTTTTTGTGTACTGTAGATGGCTAGTACGCTTATGCCTCAATAGAATATGAAAGTAAACATTGATCTCTGCATGCAGATCTGTGCCCTAGATAATACTGAAATGCTAGAAAGTAGGAGGAATTAATGCATGTACATACCAGTATGTAGATCTGCTTATGACGAAGAGGATGGTCCTTGCATGCAAGAATTGTGATGGAGAAACAAGGAGTTAGGCCAAATCGTTCTCCACAGGTAAGTGCGCCCTCCACCAAAGCTATAGACGCTCCTCAATAATAAGTACTCCACCGATGAAGACCCAGATGAGGTGCAATAGGGTTATAGTGCCCTTCTGGAAGTGATGGAAGCAGCATGCAGAATTAGTGGCTCAATAGCCCACAACGAATGTATCCTCCTCCAAGAAGTCGCCCATGCAGAAAGATGTCCTCCAAATAATGATGAACGCCGATAACTAGCTTGAAACTCAAGCTGAGAGGCCCTTCTTCCAAGGGAAGGGTGATGAGGGTGTTCTGAGAGGAATAGGAGCAGCATGTAGAAGTTTTTCACTCTGTAGAGAAGAATGGGAATAGGTATGTCTCTGACCAAGGCGCCCACGGTATGATAGCGAACCCCTCCAATTCGATGAATAATCAATCTCTCGAAGCAACTATTGAATACCTGATGATGAAGTAGTGCTGAATTTGGATGATCCAACTTGATGATGAACTAGGGTAGATAGATTTTGCTGCCGAAATACACCAGTTAGCTGAGCATGCACTCAACCCCAACTTAGCTCGTCGAGCTCTCCAATCCGAATCCTCAAATCAATAATCATATATGTGTGTTTCTCCATTCACTTTACCTTTCTTTTATAGCTTCCAATTGCGAATAACCTAACTTTTGACCTAATTAGGTCACTTTAACTTCTAATTTGCAGTTGACTTGCATGCAGTTGCCTAGAGACTCAATCAGGTGCATTCATCATGAAATAATGCTCAGATGTCATGCATGCAGGTGGCCTTTGGCTCTGGTGGCCCCTGTCTACCCAATGATGATATAATATTGATGGCCTAGATCTTCTTATATGGCATCAGTCCACAGCTGATTTCTTGACTGTCAGTGCCTAGTCGAACCTATGGGAATCATATAGGTTAGCGGGCTGGTCCTCAATGCCTAAGTAGAAGAGGACATTACATTATAGATATCACAGTATTCATTTGGAGAATATCTCTGAGGTTCTAGATATGTTGGGAGTCTAGTCGTATGGAATGAGTTTGCTACTGCTACTTGCGCAACGATTGCACTTTGTTTGCCAATAAAAGGTCCTCTTGGTTGGTTTATTCCTCCCCTCATCCTAGGACACTTAGATGCCTTTTGTCATACATCCTGTGCACCACACTTGTGCCTGACTTGGACTAGGTATAGTCAACTGTTGAATCTTCTCACTTAAATCAACAGTTTAATTCTAGACTTGTGACATATCATTATTGGAAGATGATGCCCCAGTCAAAATGTTAACCAAATAGTTAGCGATTGATTCAATCTTTATTGCTTCTTCTAAAGTAGCTTGAGGTGAGGTAATGACTTGTTGTCATAAAGGGATTCTATTCAATGTCAATAGGCTTTGGATAAACCATTCTTTGTGGTGGAATTCACAAGGAACGAATGTTTGGCCAATACATCTCTAAATCGTTGCGCATAGTCTCAGGCAGATTCTCCTTGTATCTGTCTAATTTCTCTCAGTTTTGTAATTCCTTGCTATTCGTACTTTGGTAGCTGAAACTCGTCCAAAAATAATTGTTGGTGCGTTTGCATCCCTTCATTCGATCAACTTCATATACCATTGTAGGGCCCTCCCACGCAATGTAGTATGAAATTCATTCAACTTTAATGTAGAAGGTGTCCCTCTGGAATTTTATATCGCTTCACATATATACTAGTGTTGTTTTGCATCGGCTTCGCCTCCTCTTCCCCAAAACTCTGGGCACTTCATTGATGAACTTGCTTGTACTCCAGCCATTTTGGCGACTAAACTCCGGAGGTTTTACCAACACAAATCCTTAAGGTTTGGGTTGAACTGTGATGTCACTGCTATTGTGCTGTGAACCACTACTACTTCCACTTACTATTACACCAACTTGCAAACTACTAGAACTACCAACCGTCTAATTATAGCAAGGTAACTGTAAAATACGGTGCTGAGAATGGATTACCAAATTTTGTGATGCAGCCCGAGGGGGTAGTTGAAGGCGTGCTGCTGTCGTCGCTTCCAATATTTCCTTCTGCAACAATGGGGGGTTCACTTTCTGGGGTTTCGCTGGTTTACGCAGGTCTTGACAACTTTGATTGTTTCACAACTTCGTCCAAGGCTGGCTCGGTTACTGATTCGAGTATCTGCTACTCAGTAACTGAACTTCATAGTCCCTTTCCTAACTTGTACCTTCTCCCCTGCTCCTTGTTGGGCCATCCTGCACTTATGTTCCTCTTCCTCTTAACCATGAACCGACAAATTCCTCTCATCGCTTGACCTTTCGCAACTCGCTTTCCCTCTATTACCACCTAATTGGTAACGTTTTCTTCAGAGGTTGTTTAAAAGTCATATACAGTCACTAATATGTTTCAAGATATCCACCATCAGAAAAGGAGCATCCTTTTTATCGCTTTCAGGATACAATCCAGTATTACACGTAGGTTTTTTCTACACTAATTTTCAAAGTATTGAAGATCTAGTTTTGGGAACAAATGACCAGGATGTTTGGAAGGATGGAGCCAATGTTCGTCAAGCATGTTTGTTGAATCTACACAACCAGCAGAACATGATTAAGAAGTAAAAGCTACAGGGATTTGAAAGAAAGAAAACTTTACATCGCCTTTCGACAGTTTGATTGCAAGGTGGACGGATGCAGTGCATGAGTTAGCTACTCCTAATAAGCATGCCTCTGAGTTGTTGGCAGCCAATACATAAAACTTGATCCATGATCTTTGTGACAACCAAAATAGGAGACAAAATCGTGAACCCGATTCTTTGAGGCCAGCTAGGGTGACCGTAAAATTTTGATCCCTGTGTATATTTTCTGAGCAATTGACCGCCTGGTCGAGGATGCCGATTGTGGTCACAACTTCGAGTCAATTTGTTGACTGATTTGGTTTTCAACAAACACACGGTAGAGGGTTTAAAACTCTATCACGAGTTTCCACTCGTAGTTGTAAAACAAAGCACACTAAATTGATAGAGTAGCAAGCTTAAAGCCTCTTTTTAGTTCAACTTTCAAAACAGTCCCTTTTGGCTATTGATTGTTTAGCGCACCTTTGTAAGCAAACTTGGCGTTTCAAAGATAGCGGACATGGGCATGGACCTTAATTTTTCAGAGATAGGGTAGATTGGGATGGTGAGGATGCTGGCTTTGAAGGATGATGTCAGTTGTCTTAATTCAGGACGCCGAGGATGTTAGTTAGAGATAGAGACTAAAATAAAACATTGGTAGAGCAAATCGTCTTTGACAGCCAAATACAAACAAATCGTGGATTCTTGGGGAAGCTGCGACAGTCATTTTTCAGTTTATTGATGAGTCGTTTATGGTGATCACTGATTGACAAATAGCTCATCCAGTATTTTGTGGAGCAATCCTCGTTTCAGCCAAACACTCCACTTGTGGACCCACGTTTCAATTGACAGCTGATCTCTTTAATTTTCTTTACGATGTATCAGTTTGAAAGCCACTCAAGGCATCACCATGACCACGTGGGGTTTCAGCAGCAACGCATCAATTTCTTCTGGGATTGCCACGCCAAGTTATTGACAGACGCGTGGGTTCGCTGCCGGTTGCATGAAGGCAGTGCAAATTTTTTCTATCGACGTTTTTTTTTTATGTAGCTAACAGAGCATGGAGTTTCATCAGCGTTTTCTTTCACGTGGGGGTTGGGGGGCTACGTTGATCTGGAGTTTTGTTTGAAAGTGCCCCTTTTATTTGGTTGTCTTGGGTTAAAGTGGGTTATTTTATTTTTAGTCAAGGATAAATTCGCCTTTAAAAGTGAGGTCCTTTGGTTAGTTTAATAAAGCAAAATGGTAGTTACACTTTAGCAAATGTAATAGTCAAGTAGCCATTTAGGGAAATAAAAGTGGATCTGAGATTCATTTTTATTTTATTTATTTATTTTATTTTATAAGAGCCTTTTTGGCCTATAAAGAGCATAGCCTCTTTCATTGTAAGCATGGAAAAACTAGGAGGATTTTTCCCCAGGGCTTAGTAGAAAAAATACTGTTTTGGGTTTTATGATTGTTCAGTTGAGTGCTCTCTATGGTGTGTGGCATTAACTTGTGTGAATGAGCGTTTGTTGCTAGAGCCTCTTTTCTTTCTATGTTTGCGTCGGAGACCATAAATAGATGCTACCATTTGTTTATGGTAGTTTGCATACACGAGTATTGATGTTTACACTTAATCAAGTTTGATTGTGTAGTATCTCCCTTGTTTGCATAGCGCATTTTTTGCAATTAGGAGGAAGAAGATCTAGTAGCTACGCCCTTGACACAAGGCCCTCGTGGGTTCTCCCTCGACTCCATTTCTCCCTTTAGATATACTGGCACTCGTCCATTAGTGAGGTTTGATCTTTCCCTCTTTCCATCAACCATTCAATTTACCTTATGCTACAACCATTTCTCTGACGCAGCCTCTTCTATTCACCCTGCCCACCATTGTTTCCTGCTTTAGTGATCTTAACATTAGGGACGCCCCCCTTGAGTTGGAGAAGAGCGAACCTGAAGCGAGGAAGAGAGGAGCGTGGTGACATTGGCTGCTCTTTTCACAGTTGCCTTCGGGCCGTTGTGCCTACTTTTGGGCTTTGACACACGCACGCCGGTCAGGAGCGACAACACCCTCACTTCACTACTTTCTCCATTCTGCAACTCTTCTTTTAGTTGTGCACCTCTTTTCTTTTCTTCTCATCTACGTTTTCCACCACTTTTCAGATATCACCGATCTTCTTGCTACGCGCTCGGCCCTGACATCACTAATAGACCCCCCCCTATTGCATAGAACTTCTACTTTCTGTAACTTTACAGCATCACCTCGACCGCTCCCCTAGTGGCACATGTTTTACTCTTCCATTTTGATAAGATTTAGTGGTAAAAATCCATATTCAACCATCCATGTTTTTATCCACAATGGAAATTTCTTCAGTAGTATACCTCTTGCTCCCTTCTTGAAATCTTCTTCAACTCGAGATACAAACTAGTTGTTTTCTACGACAAACTCTACAATATACCTTGTCAAAACATTTTCTACCCAAAAAATGACAACCCTAGTTAGCGTAGTATCCAATCGGTGCAATGCTACTAGGTTTCTTCGAGTCCACTGCACAATCTTTCACTGTTGATTATGGTATTCCAGAGCTTCAACAAGTCTTTTTGACTTCTCAAATAGCTTTACAAGGAGCTCAACCCATAGGACTTGGTACTGATCATATGCTTGTCCTTTGTAAAGGATGTATTCTCTAAACTTTAGTGGAGCCCACTCTTGTGTTAGAATATGTAATGATGACTTGTGTGGTAATTTTGGTGAAATATCATAAAATGCATAAAATAAATTTAATATTATAAATTAGATTTGTCCACATGCATCATGTAATATATTCTCTTATTACCATTCTTTATATAAGAGGTGGAAAACTATTTATCCCACATGTGTTATGGGATGTAAATATTTCATACTCCTAGCTATATAATAGAGGTGAAGGAAGACCCTTTTGGTATGTTGTGGATGTTATTCATCACACATCGCATGTTGTGTATGTCATTTGTACACACATGATTGTGAGATGATGTAAACAAGGAGAGTGATGCATATGTGGAGATGCCTTGTATTGTAAAATTGAATATTTATGAAGAATATAGAAGACGAAACCTTCCCATGGAAGTTTCACCATTGGAGTTTTACCACGTATATCTGGTGTATTGTTCTCTTGTTCTCGTCCCTTATTTTTTACATGATTATTGTTGCTTGTATGGATAGAAGGCTAGACTAGTAGATCTTTGCTATTGATTTACATGTTAGTGTAAATGTTTTGTTGTATGTTATGCATATTCTCAATATTCTAACACTTCGCAACTCATCTTCTTGTATTTCGAAGTCCTCAAACCTCTTTTTCTACCAAATTTTGAATATTGTTTTTCGACACCAATGCATGCATGCAGTTAACGTTGTCATGTTAGAAACTAGAACTTGGCAATGGAACCATTTGTTGGCGCAAAATGAAGATTAGGGTTCTTGCATAGGGGCCAACATAGGGGACTGTAGTAATCTAGTGTGTTGGCATTTTCAACCTCCTGAAAGAGGTCTCACCCGGAGCACAACCTAGAACTGTGTATGATGAGGGTTAAGTGCAAGGATAGACTGGGACTGTTCCACTCATTCTTAATATCACAACATACATTCATCATACATTCTTAACTATACTTATAACTGAGTTATGCTACATGTATAAAGCAAAGAATAGAGATCAACTTGCATCGCATACATAGAAAATTAATGGGGCCCAATAATCTTCATTCATATTCATCTATGGATCTTTAATACAGTACATTCAAGCGGCTCTGCAACCTTAATCTTTAATCTGTTGAATGACTCGTTGTAGATCTAAGTACATTAAAACCTATAAACCCATGACCCAAATACATAGCCCAAAACTCAGACTTGACTGAGAGAATGTCTTCAATCATAAGCTCTGTTCTTCTTGTTCTGCTCTGATATTCATTTTGCTTCCTTGCTTGCTTGCATCGTGCTCTTTATATAGCCACAAGAGTGGACCTGATATGGTTGCGGTCACTGGCTGTTTCCGCAACCTCCGCCTTATTTCCTGTGCGGTCTTTCGTGACGACTATGGTCCACCCTGCTAAAAATAGTCTTTCCTCAGAATCCAATGAAACTCACTCCCAAGGAAAATCCTCCAATTGGGTCCTCAAGTATGAAATCAGATCAACTGGACCACTCATCAAAAAATTCTAAAAATAACAGTTTCTGAAAATAGAAATTGCCAAAAATAACTTATCATATTTTCCTAAAAATAGAACCCCATGCATATTTCCCGAAAAGGTGTCCAATACTATGATTCGATCATATAGAAGATGACATTGCAAACTCACCTTGACCACATCCTTGGGGCTCTTCGAGCTCCCATACTTGCTATGAATATTGCACTTAATTTGTAAGTATGGGGCACTTGTTGTCAATGCAGCACCTATCCACATGCACTTCTAATATTTCCTCTACATGAACCTATATAAAATTGACTAGTCCAAACTCTATCCAACCATCTATCTTTAAATAATAAAGACACAACTATGTGGCAATTCTAAAAGACACTCAATGAATTCTGGATGTTGCATCAATGGATTGACTAACCAATCCACCCTGTAATATACTCACGAACTACCAATGTCGAGTGGTGAACCCTGTAACAATAAGCTCATCCCAAATGATATCCACAAAAATGTACTGTAGATCAATGTTACAAACATCGTGTTGGTAAAATATCGTCAAGGCTCTGGAAAACAAACTTATTGACAATATTAGGGAAAATATCTACACAATTCAAAAAATACAGTTTTTTTTCAAAGTTTTAAACATTTAAAGCAACGACAGCATCAAATAAACGCATTGCCACATAAATATGAACAGGAACAAATATATAAGATGTGTAATGATACATACCACATAAATACTAAATCATGTCCTGAGTCCTGAATCTTGAGTGGTGAGTACTGAGTTTACTGACTCGTGAGCCTCAAAATATCATAACAAATATAATAAACGTATCTCATAATCATGAGTCGATTAAGATCTACATACTACACACTACACTGAAATCAATAAATAAACTAGCTATTCCCTTTGCTCCTCTTACGAGAAAAGGTGATGGCTCTTCTTCTAGATGAAGAAGGCCCTACGGATGGTAGTGGACTTTGATGTGCTCTAACAAAAGGAAAATATACAGTCTGACGTTCTCTAGAAGAGGGAGAAGCTAGATTTTGACATCCTTTTCCAATGCTACTAGTACTACTATGCCCAAGTCCAACGTACTATGTTTGTATTTGTGAAGGTGGTGGTTCACTCCTAGTCTCAATAACCACTTCCTGTAAAGGTGTCTACTCTGGAACATCGCGCTCCTCTATCTCTTCCCCTGCCACGTCGCCCACCTCCTCCTGCAACCAATCAAGGGTTGAATGTTGATGTATTTGTATCTTCGGAATGTATTCACTTGTATATCTTATGTATTGTACCTCGATGTTTATTTCGGGAAGTATCTATAATGTAATCGAGTCATGTCATGCCCCGATGTTCCAATCGGGAGATTCAATAATGTAAACAAGTCATGTAAAGTCATTGAGGTTAACCCTCCATTGTAAGTCGGAGAAATAGTCCCCACAATTGAGTTAAGGTTAACCCTCCTTGTTGATTGGAGGGCAAAGTCCCCACAATTGTGGGGCACTAGGGTTATTAGACTCTCCTAGAGATGTCGGCCCTGGTAAGTAATTGTTAAGTGAGGCCGACTTGTTGGAGTGGACATTAAGTGAACGAAAGAATATAAATAGAGAGTGAGCCTCTCTATTTATCACACACACACTCACTCACTGGGGCGCATGAGTGAGAGAGGAGAAGCTCTCTCAACTTTCAAGTGAGAGAGAGAGAATAGCTATGGAGATCATCTTTTCTTTCTTTGGGTTTTACTGCTGCCATTGGTGCTCATTCTATCTCTGAGGAAGTTGCGGGGTTTTCTTCTTTATGATTTCCCCGAGGAAAATTCTTTGTCTCTTGTCTCTTATGATTTTTGCTGTGCATGTTATTCTCTCAGAGAAGATCCTAGATCATATTGCTTAAATGATAAAAATCTAACATTAAATCTATGACATCCACCTCAATCTCCACCCTCTATGAAGTAGTGTCAATCCCATCCAACGAAATGACATCCACATTAAGTGTTTTCTAAAGCCACCTCACCCACAACCCAAGGTTGGAAAAGATGTAGACCTTGTCATTAAGGCGTTGGGATTTCAACCTATATGAGGGTCATAAATTATAAATTATAATTTACATTTTATAATATATAATTTAAAGGGTGACAGGGCATAGAATTATAAATTTATAATTTAAAATGACTTCAAAATTTAATTTGAAATCTTTTAACATGTTATGCTTCTTGGTGTGTATTTTCTCAAACACACTCTTGTTGTGCTCACATCTTGACAAGCTACATGTTTGGCCGAGCACCCAAATGGCAAACTTTTGTAAATTGGGTACTCTTGAGCTATAGCTTGTCCACCAAGCATCTACAACAAATAAGAGAAACATAAGAAATAGCATTGAAATTTGAAACAAAATGAACTTCAAGCTTAGTAGGCATTGGGTCTTCCTGTCTTGATTAGCCATGTCAAAGCCAAATGTCTCACCAACCATCCCATATATTTCCATTTCTTTATAAATCTCTTGTAATGTTCCTTTTTTGATAAACAGGGAATTGACCGAGGACCTTTAGTACTGGGAGCATATTAAGACAATTATTTAGTCATCAGTATAGTAAAGAGGGCCATCAGAGTTATTATCATAAAGCATGCGGAGCATGTAGGCCTTATTTCTTCAGTCTTAAAAGTCAACGAGAAATTAGAATTGCATGCATGCAAAAGTAAAGCGCAAACCCTAAAAGTGACATGCAAACCCTAAAAGTACATGCTAAGCTATTTAAGAAGGGTTATTGGACAAAGAACATATCTATTATTATTATTGTTGATTTGGAGTATTTGAGCAGCAACAATTGGGATTGAAGACATCGTCTTCAGCTAACGAGGGTTCGACAGTGAAATATCTGCCCTAGTCTCCTTCAGGGTAGGCCATCTAGGTCCACCATCAACTTTCATCTTATTCCTTCGTATCCAATGATCTAGCATCCACAAGAAGATTGTTTCAGGTTTACGTGTGCAGCCAGGGATTTAGCTGGAAAACCCAAAGTATTCGTTGGGTCTCTGAATCCCAGTTTCTCTTCTGCATAACAACTTCATCTTCATCAGCAGGGTCACTCCACTGCCTTGAGTGATTACCAGTCCTCAGTTTGCTCATCCAGAGCAGTTATCAGTAGATCCATGCAGCTGGGGGCATGAGCACCAAACAAGAGGATCAATTCACTAGCCAGCTTAGAGGGGTCCAAAACAATGCATGCACCGGTTATTCTCTTCGGCACGGGAAGATCTACATCCAGGCAAAATCTTAGCTCCATCAGGCACCTCCTTAACCAAAAATGCCACCTTTAGCTGAGGAGAGGGTTTCTTGCTGCTAGGCGGTAACACCGGGAAGGAAGCATCATTACCTCACCAGTCCAGCTCTGTATGCATGCATCTTATTTCTGGAGTAACATCAACATGATTATCAGTGGTAAGTGTTTACCTTCTATCTTGTAAATCTTTGCCCTAGTTTAGCTATAATTTAGGGCCATTGGTCTGACACCTTGCATGCAAATTTTTATTTAGTATTCTTGCACAATTTTGAGAGTACAAGCCCTAGAATAGTGAAATGGTAGAATATCAATATTTGGGATATTACAGTGGTATCAGAGCATGATCCTTGCCAGCTGTGGGCACATAGCAATTACATAAAAGTGCATGTTGATGCATGCTTGTACATGCAAATGCATGTCAGTGATATTGGTGAAGTGTATGTCAGAACAAAGGTTTTGTGTTGCCATCTTGTGAGAACATGAAGACAATGAGAAGGATCTTGACTAGAAATTTGCATAGGTTAGAAACACTGCAACACTTGCCTCGATATTGGGAATACTAGCCTTGGGTGAGGAGATATGTGCAGCATTGTCCTTTCAAGACTATTACACCATCAAGTTCGGGAGCCAACCTAAGGATTTGGATCAGGATTTCCTTAAAAACATAGTTGAAGGAGTAGAGAAAGATGAGCCCGAAGTATCGGTTGATGGTGAGCTTGATTTGGAGTTAACAGTACATGATGAGGATGTGAATGAGGAGATAACATTAGAGCCATCTTGTGAGTTTAGTGACACCAGCACATCCGATAGTCAGATTGTGGACAAGCTGTGTGATGAGTTGGAGTTGGTACACTCTTCATCACCTACAACAGGAGTCCAGACAGTTATGACAGGCGAGATACATGAGGTGCAAGGCAATGAGCACAGCAGTCGAGACAATGGGCAGTCGCACATGGAGGTTAGGGAGAGTTTATACAGGCATGAGACAGAGCTTCTAGATGATAGTCATCGAAAGAAGATTGAACGTGTTAAAGAAAGCATTCTAGCAATGAAAGAGAGGACAAAGATACTTCTGGACACCATATTATAACGAGATGTTGAGCTTACAGTTCTTCAAGTTGTATATACCGAGTCAGCGGTCAAGCTTTCTAGTATTGAAGAATAGTTAGATTCCTTGATGGGGCAGCAAAAGAAACATACTATTGCATTTCAAAACAGTCCTCTTTAGGAGTACATAGACAAGGCTTGCAGTAGCTTGAGTCCACATTTGTATAATGGAGGATGGTTTTTACAGGTTGGCTAGGATTGAGAAATTAGGCAGCAGTATATGAGCATTCCAGTTGAAATCAGAAGGGAAGAATGTCAGCTTGGTAGGATTATTCCTTGTGATGGTGCTTATGGACAAGGTCCTTTTTGGGGGTTGGATGAGAGAGAGATTAAGAGTTGGTGATTGAGTGGGAAATTCTTGGGAAGACATTCCTAGCCAGGGGTATAGTCCCACAAGAGCCTTGGGATATTTGAGATGAAAGATGCGCAAGTTTGCATTGGGATCCAG
This sequence comes from Pseudotsuga menziesii, assembly GCA_001517045.1. Lineage (NCBI taxonomy): Eukaryota > Viridiplantae > Streptophyta > Pinopsida > Pinales > Pinaceae > Pseudotsuga > Pseudotsuga menziesii. The sequence continues at coordinate 104,480 of LPNX010381630.1, forward strand.
GTGGGAGACCTTATGAGGGATGGACACAATGTTTACTGATGGGGTACTTGGGAGTCTACAGGATGTTCCTTGTGTCGATACTACGTAGGGTAGCAGTGGATGCGTTTTGACCTCTGCAATTCTCAGATTGATTTGGGACCCTGGGAGTACAGTGACTGGCAATTTAGTGATTGCTAGAGGATGCTTTCAAGAGGTCTCTTGTGATGGTACCGTGCAGTGCAGTGCTTTGAGCAGCGGGTGCTACAAATCTCCTAGGATAATTTGGGACCTTGGGATCATCCCTGGATTCAGTTGGTTCAGTTTGATTGATTGTGGAGTTGTGTTGGCATTGCTTGAGGACAAGCAATCTTTGGCAAGGGAGGACTGTAATGTTCCGTTTTTGATAAATAGGGAACTGACCGAGGACCTTTAATACCGGGAGCATATTAGGACAATTATTCAGTCATGAGTATAGTAAAGAGGGCCATCCGAGTTATTATCATAAAGCATGTGGAGCATGCAGGCCTTATTTATTCAGTCTTAAAAGTCAACGAGAAATTAGAATTGCATGCATGCAAAAGTAAAGTGCAAACCCTAAAAGTGACATGCAAACCCTACAAGTACATGCTTAGCTATTTAAGAATGGTTATTGGACCAAACAACATATCTATTATTATTATTGTTGATTTGGAGTATTTGAGCAGCAACACGATGTGCAACAGCAACAATTGGGTTTGAAGACAACGTCTTCAGCTAACGAGGGTTCGACAGTGAAATATCTGCTCTAGTCACCTTCAGGGTAGGCCATCTAGGTCCACCATCAACTTTCATCTTATTCGTCTGTATCCAGTGATCCAACATCCACAAGAATATTGTTTGCAGGTTCACGTGTGCAGCTGGGGATTTAGCTGGAAAACCCCAAAGTATTCGTTGGGTCTCTGAATCCCAGTTTCTCTTCTGCATAACAGCTTCTTCTTCATCAGCAGGGTGACTCCACTACCTTGAGTGATTATCAATCCTTAGTTTTCTCATCCAGAGTAGTGATCAGCAGATCCGTGCAACTGGGGGCATGAGCACCAAACAGGAGCTTCGATTCGCTAGCCAGCTTAGAGGGGTCCAAAACTCTACATGCACCGGTCATTCTCTTCGGCACAGGAAGATCTACATCCTGGCAAAATCTCTGCTCCATCAGGCACCTCCTTCACCAAAAACGTCACCTTTAGATGAGGAGAGGGTTTCTTGCTGCTGGGCGGTAACACCAGGAAGGAAGCATCATTACCTCACCAGTCCAGCTCTGTATGCATGCATCTTATCTCTGGAGTAACATCAACTTGATTATCAGTGGTGACTGGTAAGTATTTACCTTCTATCTTGTAAATCTTTGCCCTAGTTTATCTATAATTTGGGGCCATTGGTCCGACACCTTGCATGCAAATTTTTATTCAATATTCTTTCAAAATTTGAGAGTACAAGTAGGCCCTAGAATAGTGAAACAGTAGAATATCAGTATTTGGGATATTACATCTCTGCACCTTCTTGCGGACTTGGCACCATCCTTTGAACACGTGTGAGGAATCCATCCATTATCTCTATCATCAAATCTAAAACCACAAAAGCAAGAGGAGGGGTTGAGGTAGATCCCTGCTACATGAATGGGGCAATGGAGTGTATTGTTCCACCACTCATAAATGACCCTTATCCCCCCAAACCACAACCACAACAATAAGAGAAAGCAGGGTTGAGAAAGATCCTTGCAACATGAATGGGGCATTGGAGTGTATTGTTCCATTGCTCATCAATGACCCTCCACATCAATAATATTTTCGCATCCCCTTTATCCTCATAATAGGCACAAATGGATTCTTTGGCCCTATCGATGGCTTGATAGAAGTAGCCCATTGCAGGCTTGTTTCCATCAACCAACCGAAGAACTTTTACTAAAGATTCACAGATGGCACACTCCTCGTCCCTGCCTTCCCTAAAACTCTCCTTGTATGACACTAGCTTGCATATGGATTGCCCCTTCAGTGTAATGCTAAATGACAATGCATTCCGTTCATCTCAAATGAACTAAACTGAAGGGGCTAGCCATATGCTAGATGAGTGCTAATACTCATTTTTAATGCAAGAAAAATTACTCGCAGGCACTGTATCAAAACTCAACATTGGTAAAAATTGCCGGCGATCATCAACTCATCAACTCGGGAAATCGGTAAAATCAGGAAAAAACAGCAAAACTCCGTGGCCTGAAAAACTGGGAAATAATCGGAAAAGTTGTGAGAAATCGGAATGTTTTGCAACACTGCTGACAAATAAGGCGAGTATTTACTTGGGATAGTTGGCATACACGGGAAGTGCTGGCAAATGCTGGGGAGTACAACGAGTACTAACCACCCAATACCAAGTCCAACGTGGTACTTTGCCAAATGCTATTCAGTGAAATCAGTTTATTTTTTCTTAGACTCTCCTCGCACTTGTCGATTTTCCAGATCTTTAAATATGCTCCAGCAATTATGTTATAGCCAGGTCTGATGCCCAAGTAAAGTCAAGTTGTTTAGATCGCACGGTATCTTTCTTATATCTTGAATTTGTAGATTTCGTTTCAAAATTGAACGATCATCTACTATTGCATGTGCAATGATTATCATCAGAATGTCAATTAGGAGCTGTGGGATATAAGTTTTCTATATTTTTCAAAGACGATTTCACATGGCGTTTTCCGTTTATCTAAGAGCGAAAGTTTGAGGGAACACCTGTCCAGTTGATTAATTTTCATATCTTGCCATTCTATTCGATAAATTACTTATTTTTGCAGCAGTTTGCATATACAGTTTTTTTGTATGATAATTTAATGACTAGTCTTAAAAGTTAAAACTCAATAATTATTTTTGCTTTGTTCCAGGTCTGCAGGTAGTGATTTCGCTTCGTCAAGGGAATGCTCCTCTTCCTCCTGATCATGGATTCCGTACTGTACACTCCTTGTTAGAAATCTAGATGGTGTAATTAACAGGGGGTCCCCTTTTGTCTAAAAAACCCAGTCTACATTTTACGTGGGGCTGAAAGTATTATTTCTGCAAGTGGATCTTGGAATTTATGGTGGAGGATTTTCCCTGGGATTGACAATACAAATCCTAGTATCCCTGCAATTACAGTCTACTCTATATTGTTTTTTATGGACGCCAGCATTACTTCTGTCATACTATCAGTTCCAGTTAGTGGAATTGATTTGCATTAAACTTTACTGTAGTTGAACTATCAAGGGCGTAAATGAATCAGTTTTTAATCTCAGTAGGCTCTATAAGTAGTCTTTAGAGCTATAGACATTTCCAAAGGATTTTTTTTGGGTACTCCTTGAATGCACATGCCTAGAGAAAAGTCTCTGTGTTCGTATTAATCCGAAAACCTTCCATGCTTTTAGATCTTGTATGGTTCTGTTGGCCATAATTGTAAATTATAATCTAGAATGTATTTATTACCTCAGCTGTTCACTTGGTATATGTCAAATAGATAAATTCCAACGTTTGGGTTATATTGGCTGGTATATTACAAGACTCTCAAGGGTGGTGCTTATGATGTTCTGTCGGCCAAATTTTCTGGCCGTTTTGGGATGCTGTGCTTTTAGTGTTATTGTGACTACTATATTTGTTTGATCATTGGCTAAGAATGGTTTCTTGAGCTACACATGGAAATATAATACTTCACAGGTTTTACAAATGGGGAGTGATATACCTCCATAATCACCCCGATGATCTCTTTACAAATGGGGAGTGTTTTACAAATTACCTTTTTGAGTTTAAATTGACCATATGAAATATGAGATGTTTTGAGTTTAAATTGACCATATGAAATATGAGATGTTGACGACATATTTTCACAATAAATTTGATCTTACAAGAAGAGGAATTAATGGCTAATTTTTTTTATTTCCACCCGTGGCATGTAAAAATTACTTAAAGCTTGAGTTTGGAGTTCAGGCATATCCAGGATATTGACATATGAACATCAACGTGTTCTCTTCTGCACATGTAGTATGTGGGATATTCAGTTCAAGTATTTTGCTTCTAAAGAACAACTTTGTCTCGACACAGACACGTGGGATTGTGATATTCATAAGAGGTTTTAAGCTAAGTAAAATGTAGAGCAAGTGCTATATGAAATTTGGCCTGGACATACGACACTGGATGTATTCCATGAGATGCGTCAGTGGAAGGTCACCACAGATGCCTTTTGGCCATGCTTTAAAGGGAGCGGCCGCCCGTTCTTTGAATGGCTATATGTATCCCATATATTCAATATAGTTCTATGGGTGCCGGATTCTAAAATGGATGATCCTTGTGGACCCTCGCAGGTGAGCTGGCCATGTATGTATGTTAACCGAGCTAGCTGGGGTTGCGGGCGGGGCTGGGTCTGAACCAATATCAAACGAATAATGTTCTTATAATCCTCATAGGCACCGGGTTACAAGTCCCCAATGTTTTGAAACACAAATATTACTGACTTTTTCTCATGCTATTGGTTCAGTAACTATAGTTCACCCACGGTCGGTAAGGAGATGTGTTTTGGCCATGCAGCTTAACAAAAAAACAATTAGTACGGAAAAAATACGGGAGTAGATTGCTTTAAGGTTTAAAGTTCAAAAAAATTTAAAGTATACATAAACAATTCAGTATTTGCACTCAGTATTTGCACGCAGTGCTAGAATTTGACAGGGCTATTTTACCAGTCAAATACAGTCTATATTTTATACTTCTGGTCACAAAAAATCAAAGAAAACATTAAAACTTCTACATATAGTCTTTAAAAGGGGAAGAATTTATCTAATAATGTATTTATAAATTTAATTATAAAAAATATTAAATAATTAAAATGCCAAAAATAATTTATAAAACATTAAAACTAATATCTAATAATTTTTCCCAAATATATTACCCCAACTAAAATATAATATTATAACTAGTTACTAAACTTTATATTACAAAATATAAACCTAATCTAGTATTTGATATTTATAGCTAAAATCTAATAACTTGTCACTAAACTTTTTATTACAAAATAAACCTAATATAAAACTAATCTAATAGTTGATATTTATAACTAAAGTATGAAACAAAATGTACATTATAAATTATAAAGCTTTAATCTTTAAAAATTTAAAACTAATTTTAAATGGCCTATTGAAAAAATTAAAAATAAAATATAATTTATAACTAAAGTATGAAACAAAATATATATTATAAATTATAAAGCTTTAATCTTTTAAAATCTAAAACTATATCTAAATGGTGTATGGGAAAAATTAAAAATAAAATAAAATTTAAATAATTCTTATTTCATAGTATATACCAAAAATGTAGGAAAATTTATTGTATTCCTATTATGTGGATTATTTGACGATTTTTGAACTCCCTTTGAATTTCAATACAAGAAAGTTGAAAGTTCAATACGACCCTATTATGCTTTAAAGGGAGCCGCCGTGTTCATGGTTACATTACACAGATGGGTTTTGGCCATGCTTTAATGGCTAAATTACATTGAAGTACTCATTGGAGGAGAATTATGTGTGGGGAGAATAATATTTTAACTTGGTTTGATATAGGAGAGGCTGTGTTTAAATTTAGAAATGCAAAATGTATAGGTTTTCATTTTTATAGGAATAATATTTATATTTTAATAATTTTGTTTCACAATATAAATGTAATTCCAAAAAAAATTGTTAGGATTTTACTTGTGTTGTGTTTTGTGTGTAATTTTTGAGTTTTTTTTTGTAATACATTATTGTTTTTTGGATTAACTTGTTATATCAATCTTTTTAAAGTGATTAATAATACATGGATTTATTTTTGTGGGTGTTTGATCCACTAGACAACAACTATATATTCTTTGAAATATTCAAGAAAGTTAACCCCCTGTTGTGAAAAAATTAAGAGCACGATTGCCAATGTAGTGTCATGTATATTTTAACATAGTTTGTCATAGGAGATTTTGCATTGTCTAAATTTAAAAATGAAAAATGTATAGGGTTTTCATTTTTAACAAATAATATTCATATTTTAATATATTTTTTTTACAATGTAAATATAATTCCTAAAAAAAATTGTTAGGATTTTACTTGTGTTTTGTGTGTATTTTTAGAGTTTTTAAAACAATTTATTATTGTTTTTTGAATTAATGTGGCATAACAATCTTATTAATGTGACTAACTTATAACACATGGCTTTATCCAACTATATATTCTTTGAAGTATTCAACAAAGTTAAAGAGTTCCTGGTATGCAAAAAAATATTTTCAATGATTTTGCAAAAAAAATTAAGAGCACAATTTGTATGCATAGTATAGTGTCATGCATATTTTAGAAAGATAATTGACCTTGATCAATAAACCATCTAATCTGTTAGGAACATGCGCCATTAACCTAAACCACACCAATATTTTTAGTGATAAAACCCCTTCAATGTGCAGGGGAAACTTTCACTCTAAATAATTGTCTCATTAATCACCAAACACTATTGGAGTGAAACCTCTAAGAACCTGTACATGAATCTCTACAAAGGTCCACCTTGGTGGATGATCAACACTAAGTGCTAGATAGTGATTGAAGACTTCTTCAAGGAGACTATGTTGAACCACTTTGATGGATATATAATAAATTTGTTAGTGTTTTACTTTTTTGTGCATGTGTGTAGAATAGTAGAGAAAATTTTATTTTTCTTTACAGTATATTGTTGTTTTTCAAGTTAACATGGCATATCAATCTCATTAAACTTGACTAACTTATAATCTATAGCTTAATGCTTGTGAGTATATGAATGATTAGACACCAATATATACTGTGTAAATATTCAAGAAAGGTCGATGAGCCCCTTTTGTGGGAAACATAATTTTCATTATTTTGGAAAAATATTTTTAACAATGCAATTTACATGCATACTATAGTGTTATGCAAATTTTAGAAAGATAATGACCTTCATCAATAAAACATCTAATCTGCCATGAACATGCATGGTTAGCATAAAACAAATAAAGAGTCTAATATTTATAATGATAAAACTGCTACAATATGTAGGGAAACTTTCACACTGAATGACAACTTCATTAATCACCAAACATTGTTATAATGAAACCTCCAAGTACCTTTACACATAAAGCTCTACATAGATCCACCTTGGTGGATGATTCACACTAATTAATAGACAATGATTCAATATTTCTTTAGTGAGACTCTACATTGAACTACTTTGATGGATAGATAATAAATTTGTTAGTGTTCTACTTTTGTGTGCGTGTGTGTGATATACATGATTATAGCAAATTTTCTTCATTTTTACAATATATTATTCTTTTTTGAATTAGCGTGGCATATCAATCTCATTAATCTTGGCTAACATATACTCCATAACTTTATACTTGTGGGTGTTTGAAACGCTCGACAACAATATATTTTTTTAAATATTCGTGAAAGGATAATGAATCCCTTCCGCGCAATTTTCTTTTTATTTACACAAACACATTGTTAGAGCATTTTTGTTTACAATATATCGTTGTTTTTTAATTGATGTGGCATCATTATTAGATCATTTTTTCTTCACAATATATTGTTGTTTTTTAAATAAATGTGACATATTGTTCTCATGAAACTTTTAATCCATGGATTAAATTATGATTTTGGGTGTTTGAACCGCTAGACAACAATATATTCTTTAATATTTAGGAAAGGATAATAAGTCCCTTGTGTCCCAAACAAAATTTTTGATGTTTTGGAAAAATATTTTTAAGAGCACAATTTACATGCATAATGGAGTGCCATGCATATTTTGTTAGAAAGAGAATGCCCTTGATTAGTAAACCATATAATCTCCTAGAAACATGGACCATTAACATGAAACAAATCAAGAGACAAACACCAATATTTATAGTGGTAAAACCTCAACAATGTGAAGGAGAATTTTTCACTTTGAATAATCACTTCATTAATTAGCAAAACATTGTTACAATGAAGTCTCCAAGCCCCTTTACACATGAATCTCTACAGAGATCCACCTTGGTGGATGATTCACACTAATTGATGGATAGTGATTCAAGACATCTCCAAGGAGACTCCACGTTGAACCACATTGATAGATGATCCAAACTAATTGATATATAGTGATTCAAGTCGACTCCATGAATATATAACTGTCCTATAACATTCCCTCTTGATGACAACTTTCATCCCCAACAAGTTGCAAATATGGGTGAACTTTGCTTCTTTCAAGGACTTATTACTTGCTAAGACAATGGATAATGTCATTGATCACCAAATCTCAAATGTAGTGGGCAACCTTCGAGTCGAAAATCTTTGCATGAGAGAATTTGTGATTGAATCCTCCTTTATGTTGAGTGAATAACCAACATCAAAGCTCATACATTTATTATTTACTTGTAGGCCATTCCAATTTCTTTGTCCTGGGAAAGAGAGTCCATGGAATCTATGATTCTCGATCTCTATCAGATGTTCAAAAGAAAATTCAATCATTTGAAGATTTACTACTAAGTCTATATATTAAAGCCTCTAGTGTGTTCCCCTCATTCTTCCGAAACATCTAATAATATATGCATCTATAGGCATTTGGATGACACCACCTTTTTTTGCCTTGCATATAAGCCTTTTCTCGCCCATATTTTATGGTTAGATCCACCCAAATTAGCTGCAATTACATGTCAAAGATCATTATAGTTAAACCAAACAATTGATCACATAAAAACATAATTTGACAATTTTAATTACACCAATAAAAATGTTAAGTAAAATCAATCAAAACAAAAAATTGTCTCAAACAAATGAATGAAAATGATTTCCCTATGAAGTTTAGTGGCGAAAAAATGCTCCAACTATGCCATGTTTCCTATTTGCAATTTCAAAAAATAGTATTGAACATTAGATTGAAATTTGAAGGATAAAACAACTGAAGTTGAAAAAAATGAAAAACATGGATCCCCTATCTCTCACATGGAATTTGTTTGTGGTATTTGTTAACTATTTGACATATGGTTTGTTTGGAGAATTGGTTTTCTTAGTTTGGATTCAAGAGAAAATTTCAACAACACAAAGAGGTTGAAAATATTGAAGCTTTTCCAAAGCTTTATGAGATGAAACTTACTCAGAAAATAATAAACACCTCCTATGAATAACCTTCAAACCTTGAAAAGAGTGATAAATGACTTGACTTCAAAGGTGTAACATTGTGAAATATTAAGCCAAATAAATTAGATCAATATCTCTAATACCATGCTATAATAGAGAACAAACCATGATCAATAATCATCTCATCACTTATGAGCACACACCATTAACATAACATAAATCAAGAGATGCAACATAAGAGAAAATAATTATTCTTTATTGTGGTAGAACCCCTACAATCGCACAAGGGAACATTCATTGTTAATTCTCACTTCATTAATCACCAAACTCTGTTGAAGAAGAGCATTGCTTCCATCTTTGCTAACTTTTACCATGCATGGTTGTGATTCTTAATTCTTTTACCAATTGATAATCTCAAGACAATTATTCTGTGTTCATTTGGGGATGAGGTTTGCATAATTAATTAAAATGAAAATTAGAGGAAGGATTTAGGGATTATAGTATAAGACATTATAACTGGTTCTAACCATCAATATCCATCTCCCTACCATTTAAGCAGGTTATGCATATTACTAAAAACGTTAAAACACATAAAGAGGACTTTTAATATTTAAAACCAATGTAACCATCATCTCAGTAATCTTATGCTTCAACATGGTTCAATATTTGTAATACATTAAACCTTTTAGACTAACAACACATCAAAACAAAATATAGTGGATCTTAGACTTGTCTTTCCATATTGTTTTCCATTTTTCATCACAATCACCTTCAAAATTTGCACAACAATATAGGCCAAACTGTGAATACTTTTGATTACAATTGTGGCATTTGGGTTTAGTACTTCCCATGGAATTACATCATATCCTTGTACAGAATCAAAGATTGTTAAACCCTCACAATCAACTATAAATAGTCAAAATTGATACCATTTATACTTAAAATTTGCAAGTATACAACACATTGTTTACTCAAGAAAAAACAATATCCAACTTGTTCCATCCCATAATAATTACAAAAACAAAAATTGTGGTGGAAATAAATGAAAATAAATTAGTGCCTTGCTATTCATGCCTTAGGTTTTTATTTTATGGATCATGAATTTTTATTTTCATCCCAATCATTTAGTTGCATGTTGAGCCAAACAATAGTTTGACCACACACAATATTACCAAACAATAGTTCACCCACCCATAATATTACCAAAATACTGGGAGTATTAAATAAGCCATGAATAAGAATATAATATTGAATATTGAAATGGATAATAGATTATCTTTACAATGATAAGGGACCCATATAAATAGGTACTCATTGTGACTATTCACCAAAATGAGGTGTCTCTTAAGCACCCTAACTATTACTTATTTTATTATTTAATTTCTTACTTATTTTGTTCGTAACATTGTCTCTCTCTTAGAAAGGCTTTGTCCTCAAAACCCTATAATGTTGTCGCATCGTTCCTCGTGATATCGTAGCTGAAGAAACACGTCGATACAAACTTCTAAGTGTAGAGCATAAGTTCCGATATGTTGATGGATCAATCCATCCCAAATTTATTTGTTGCCGACTGTTTGGATTTCCTACTGATATATTGTCAGGAGCTTTGATCACATTAGTGCCATTATCTGTCGACATTTCCCCCTTTTTAGAATATCAGTTATTATGATTGGGGTGTCGATAGAGACTTTTCACAATGTTATTTTCTTTTACGAGCATCGTCTTTGAGCATTGATATGAGCAGGAAGTTGTATTTTCATCCCTTAAGGTTTTAATGTTTTGTCCTATATATTTTCCAACTTGTTTTCTAATTGTATGTTGTCATTTTGAAACTTCTTAATCAATTCTACTTGCGACTTTCTGTCATCTTCAGACTTCTTAAGTTGTTCCTTAAGATCTTCGTTATGATTTCTGATGCAGCTACTTTCTTCCTACTTGTCTAGAATTTTTCCTTCAATGTCTTCAGTAGAGTGCTTTGCCTTTCGACTGTTTTTCAACTTCTTAATTTTTGTGACTAATGTCTGATTATGGTTCTTTAATCTGAAAATTTCTTCGGAATTGTTGGATAATGCTTTATTAATTTTTGCAATCTCTAACTGGTGTGCCTTTTTAGAGTCGTCATTTTGTTGGTGAAGAAATTTTGTCTGTTGTCGGCACTGGTCAATTTCTGATTCTTGATCTTCTAATTTCTTTTGTATCTATGGCAACTCTTCATCCTTATTGTGGACGATTTTGTTCGAGTGTATTATTTCTACTTGTAATCTTTTATTTCTCTTTATATGTTGATTTTTTAATCTTTGATTGAAATCACTTTCATTTTTTAATTTCTCAATTTGCGTGGACAATTTTTCTATATGATTTTTTTGGTCGGAATTTTTTTGTTCCTTGAACCTTTCTTGTATCTTATGTAGTTTAATCATTACTTCTGATTTTGTATTCATGTCGCGTAAATCTTCATTGTCTCTTCGATAATGCTTTAATTTTGTTTCTAATTTTTCTATTTGTAGTCGCAAACCAACTTCCATGGTATCTGACTTCTTCGATGATAGATAGTCATTTTTAGGGATTTGAATTCTTTGATGAGCCTTCAATTGGCTTTGAATTCTTTGACGAGCCTTCAATTCCTTGCTTCATTCTTTTCGACCATGGGTTCGACATTACAATTTTTACAGGATAAAAAAAATCATGTTATTTTGATCATTAAATACCATTCTGTGCTACATTACTGCCAGTCTGCTGGTGTCCATCCTTTGTCTTATATGTTGTTCATAAAAATGACAGCTAGTACTGCATCCTAGCAAAAAAGGGCCGCGTTTACTATTCAAAGATATCCTTCATTCATTGTTATGTCAAATTTGAATTTAGAAAAGAGAGGCTACATCATTAATCGAAACCTCTCCTTCAATGATTCTTGGCTGGATGGATAAATCCAGCTTTGACAAAGTATCTGCTTCTGTATTAAGTTCTCTATAAATGTGTGTGAAAGATACTGCTTCAAATGATGGTTGCATAGCTTGAATTGCCTTTAACAGGTTGTGTAAATTCGGTGCTTTGATGATGTTTTTGCCATTCACCCAGTCAATCATTGATTTTGAATCACCATATATGTGTAATCTTATGATTGTTTTGTCCCCTGCGATCTTCAATGTTGTCCATAAGGCTAAAAGTTATGCTTTACTATTTGTTTCCTTCCCCAGAGAAAGTTTAAAGGAGATTTTGCTAGACTCATATATATATATATATATATATATATATATATATATGACAAGCAAGGAACAATAAAGCTGAGCTAGCAGCATTATGGGTAGTTTTGAGGATTGCCAAAGACAGACATTTACAGAGCATTCAGATATACGGTGATTCAAAAATGGTAATTGATTGGGCTAATGGAAAAAATAACATCAGAGCGCCTCATCTTCAACATCTACTAGTCGAACTACAAATCTTAAAAGATCAGTTTGGGTTGATAGATTTCTCTCACATACATATAGAATTGAATACAAAAGCGGATACTCTTTCTAAACAAGCATTAGCAATCCATCCCGGTGTGATCGAAATCAAGGAGCTCTCAAATGGGCAATCTGCCCTGGCTTATATAACAATTTAAAAATACAAGAGGACAGAACTTGAAGAAAGACTACATTTCTAATTTCAAGGAGGATGGAATAATTTTGACAGAACATAAAAAATTTCTTTGTATACCAACAGTCTGAGAAGCAGAACTTAATGTAAGCTCAGTTGAGTTGTTCATTTTTATTCAATGAAGAAAAGCTTTTTTTCTCTGGAGTATATATATATATATTTCGAATCAAATAGATTTGTACTGGAAGTAGGGTAAATAAGTGTCAATAAAAATATTATTATTTTAATAAGGTAATACAAATTTATTTTTGATGTGTTAGGTCTTGTTGTGGAGGTGGATAGACTTAGGGATAACATGGAGTTAGGATTACATATAGATGGAGGGTGGTAGGGATGATGTGTATTTTGGTGGACAAATTTTAGGGTTTGTTGTGGCCACGAGAACTAGATGGATGTGTTGGAAGGGAGGTCCATGCTGAAGGGGGTAAGGGTTGGATCTATGGAATCATTGAGAACGAGGGCTGGAGGCTTGCGTTTAGAGATTGGAGGAGCAACATAGTAGAGAGTGTGATGATGTAGACGAGAGGGATGACGATGTATAGGATGATGCCAAAGAGAGGTGGATGGAAAACACACGGAGGCTGGTGAATGATGTGTAGAGATTGGGAGTGAGGAGGAGGAAGGAATGAATGGTGAAGGAGGAGTGTGTAGGTGGTATGAGGTGTGCAATGGAGTTTGGATTAGGCATAAGGATAATTGTGGAGAGGAGCAGGGATAGTGGACTGGAAGCTGAGATTGAAGGGTCAGGCACAGATGGCAATTGGGAGTGTGGCGTGAAATCGTAGCAGTGAACCAAGGAAGGGAGAGATGAAAGGGAAGAGGATTGTTGGAAAGATGGAGTGGAGGATTAAATGAGAGTGCAAGGGTGTTGATGTATTTGTAACTTCAGAATGTATTCACTTGTATATATGGTATTTCATTGGTCCCCAATGCTCCTATCGGGAGAATCACTTGTATTCCTTTGTACCCTGATGTTCCTAGCAGGAGAATTACTAAAAGTCATGAGGAGGTCCACCCCATTGTAAGTTAGGTCATTAATACCCTAGTTGTGGTTACTCGATTCTACATAACTGAATTACGATTAATCAAGCCTACATAATTGAGTCAAATATTAAGTGAATGAAAGAGTATAAATAGAGAGTGAGCCTCTCTATTTATCACACACACTCACCCAACTATAGCTCATAGGTGAGAGAGAAGAAGCTAGCTCAAGTGAGAGAGAGAACAACTGTTGGAGATCATCTTTCTGTCTTTGGCTTTTACTGCTGCCATTGGTTCTCATTCTTTCTCCGAGGAAGCTGCAGGGTTTTCCCTTTATGGTTTCCTCGAGGAAAATATTTGTGTCTATTGTCTCTTGTGATTGATTGTTGTGCATGTTATTCTCTCAGATAAGATCCTAAGATCATATTGCTTAAATGATAAGAATCTAATATTGTATCAGAGCTAACTTGAGAAGAAGACACTATGCAGCTGCGGAAGCTAGGGATTCTTAATTTTTTGGTCTCTCTCCATGATCCATCAGCAAAAGGAGGCTAGGCTAACTCTCCATTGAAGGGCGCATCTTTCTGTCTAAGCAGAATTTGATTCCGGGCATTTTCATTTTTTGCTGCGGGAAACTAGGGATTTTTACAAAAGAGGAATTTTTGAGTGAGCCCAGCATATGATTTCTCTCCTCATCAAAATCAAAGTTTAGAGACCTAGGTCGAAGTTTTTGGTTGAGTGAAACCTCGGGAAATTCAAACCCTAGTTTGACCACGAGCCTAAAAAACCCTAAAATAAAACTGGTAGTTTTGGTACATTCGCTATATCTCAGGATTGAAGAATTGTCAGGGGCCAAAATTTTCACAGGATGAAGATAAAATCCTGATGTATCCTTTGTAAATATTTCAGCCTCATATTCACTGTATTCGGGGAGATATGATTCCTCCAAATCAGGGTTCCATCCTCTTCTAGGATTGATCCCTAAACAAGGCACCTAGGGAGAATTGCTATATCTCGAGCTACGAAGGTCCAAATGTAATTTAGAAAGATGTTCAAGATAGGGAATGGACTGTACTTTCTGTGATAAAAATTTTAGACCCCGAAGGTGAAACAGTGACATGTGGAAGTTCATACAAGTTCGCTATGCTAAACCATCCTGAATTAAGTCACCATGGGAAAACTATCATAAGTCCCAATTGGTGAAACCAATTCTGATAAAACCTATGTTATTGGAAAGAGGACATAAGAGGATACCTCAGTACTAAATTTTAGACACAAAGGAGTATTAATTTTGGAGACACCGCAGAAATAGTATCAGGCATTTCTGAAGAAGAAATTGGAAAATTAGGGCTTCCTGTTCCAGGAGTTTCCCTCTACTGTTTTTAGAAAAGGAGTACATTGGAGAACTAGCCTTTAAGAGGTTGTCTTTCTATCCAATCAGAAGTTTGAAATTCCAAATTTTGAAAATTAGGGTGTCTTTGAAAAAACCTAAATCAGCCAAATTCGAAACCAGGACGGACACCTCAAATCGGTAAGATCTAATCTTTTGCTATTTACATTTGAGGTCCTCATTTCAAAATGACCTATCACACCATCTTGATGAAAAGCTTGGTGAAGCTGAAAACTTTCAAGGATGGAAGTGTAATTTTTCACTTGTTCTTGAAGAAAATGAATTGGACACCTACATAAGTGGAGATGTTCCAATTCCAGAGGAAGATGAAGCTAAAGCCTTACACAAGAAGCACTTGGTCAAGAGGATAATTGTTGATTCAATCAAGGATCACCTTATACCACAAGTGTCTTCCCTAAAGACACCTAAAGATATGTTTGATTCCTTGACCAAGCTATTTGAAGGGAAGAACATAAATCAGAAGATGACTTTGAGAAACCAGTTGAAGAATGTAAAGATCCTGAATGCAGAGACCACATAGTCATACTTTACAAGGGTCTCTCAAAATAAAGAACAACTTGAAGCAGTGGATGAAGAAGTAGAGAATATATAAATTGTGATAAACACCTTGAATGGCCTCCCATGATCAAGGGATTCATTCATTCGAGGAATGTGCGCTAGAAGGAAGTGATTACCTTCAACAGACTCTAGGAAGAGCGCACACAAGATGAAGCTCGGCTCATAATAAGAGAAAGAGAAGATGGGAGCAACTGAAGATCAAGCTCTAACGATTCAAAGAATATCCCTCGAGCGATGATGAATACAAAGGACTCAACTCTTGAAGAACCTCTTATCCATATTAGCATTTGGATAAGAAATGATGTTGTTATGAATGAAGAATATGATGAAGCTGAAGGCTCAAGAAGGAGTCTACCCATGAAACAAATAAAAATAAGTATTCAATTGTCATTTCATGATATTGTTTTGTTATGCATTTGTTTATATTCAGTTGATGTGTTATGCATGATAGAATGTTTGCATTAATGACAGTATACTACTAATATGCATGGGATGGGTAAGTAGCTCATGGTGCTATACAACTCTCCATTTCTACTTATCTAGAATGAAACCTCTTTGCTGACATATTGGATTAGTGCACAATCTCAATGATGTCATGGTAGAGATGGAAGGAATCTAGAAAGTTTCTGTGAGATATGGATGAATGTTGTATTGGCTAAAATAGTTGCATGATCATATCGTTATACATAATAATTTACCATTACGAATATGCTCGAATATGCTCTATGAAATGTTTCTAACCATACAACTAATGCATTTGACTTGTAGGAAAAATCACATACAATCACCTACAATAAAAGAAAGACGAGACTCGTTCCGAAGAACAAGTTATGACAGTTTGAGAAATAATCCAAGAATGAAGAATAATATGATGAATGCAGTTATGTGACACTATTGAGTGACATCATTGATGCATAACCTTCTAGCTATGAAGAAGTAGCCAAGAAGAAAGGGACGGAGTATACCAGTTCAAAAGGAATGATGCAGTATTGAGATCTAAAGGGAAGTTCGTAGTTCCATCATGCAATAGATGGAAACATCGTGGGATACAAGGTAATATTTGTAGCACGAGGCTTCTCACAGAAAGAAGGCATAGACTACGAAGAGACATTTGTAGCCAGTAGAAAGACACATGACAGGCATAATCATGTGTGCAAATGAAAGATAGCCTTGTAGGAGCTCAGAAGTCACCCATGAGATAATACATACATGAGGATCTTGAAGATTACTTAGAGTGATGAAGATATTAACCTTTGCTACAAGGTTGAAGATGAAATCCTATAGAGGATGACAAGCTCACAGATGGGTGCGCGGAGAACGTTTTCAAGATAGAGGATCTTGGTATCTAATGACCCTAGATGGATACATAGAATATTAGTAGTAGAGGAAGCTACTTGTCACTCCATTACAGAATGTGTCAATGCATAGAGTATGAAAGGCAGAGGGAGAATGATGCTCCACTTTAAAGGGAGTGACTGATCCTGAGGTTCGACATGGTACAATAGGAGGGACAGATTACTGATGACTCTAGGATTTACTGAGAGTAAAGAAGATTCCATCCTTTGCTTCAAGGTTGAAGGCAAAAGTCCAGTGATGCTCCTGTTATATGTCGATGACTTATTCCTGACAAGGAAAGAGGAACTCATTAGAGATGCAAGAAGAAGACTTGCCGCTGAGTTCTAGATAAAGGACTTGGGTATGATGCACTACTTTCTAGGCATGGAGGTGTGGCAGAGTGCGGATGGAATCTTCCTTGGACAAGGGAAGTATGCAGTGGAGATCCTGAAGAGGTTCGGGATGATGGACTGCAAGGACATGACTGCACTTATGGCATCGAACCTGAAGCTATTGAGTGTTGTTTCATCAGAGTTGGTTGATGCTACGATGTATCATCAGATGATTTGTTCCTTGATGTACCTAACGAATACGAGACTAGATATTTGCTTTGCTGTGAACACATTGAGCCAGTTCCTGACAGATCCAAGACATGTTCACCTAATTGCTGCAAAGCATATTCTGAGGTACCTGAAGGGTACAATTGATTATGGGCTCAAGTATGAGGTGAATCAGAAGATTAACCTGGAGGGTTATGTTGATTCATATTGGAAAGATAGTGCCATTGATAGGAAGAGCACTTCGGGGTGCTTCTTTAGTATGGGATCAAGGATGATCTCTTGGTTTAGTAGGAAGAAATCTTGCGTGGCACTGAGTATAACCGAAGCAGAGTATGTCGCAGCTTGTTCGGCTAGTTGTCAGGAAATGTGGCTAAGGAAGATACTATATGATTTGTTTGATCTCCATTTGGATGCTACTTGTATATATTGCGACAACTAGAGTTGTGTGAAGTTGTTGGAGAACTCGGTGTTCCATGACACATTAGAGGAAATTTGGGGTCTAAAGTGGGCCTTATAAGAAAATGTGCAAACAATAAATTTTGTGAGTTGGAATTCAAGAACCAATACAATTTCAATAGAATGAGTCAACCATAATTGTTGAATTGGAATATTTGTCATAAAAGAAAACTATTTTTTTTGTTCGTATTTTCGACATATCTCCCTATTTTTTTTACTAAAATTTCAAGTGGGAGAGCTCGTTGGATGCAGAATTTAATTCTGCATCCAACGAGTACCCACACTGCATACTTTTGACAGACCCCTCTACCCCCAAAACAAGAAATACCTAAAAAAAATGTGATGATGATGTCATCATCACATTTTTTCAGGTATTTCTTATTTTTGGGATAGAGGGGGCCGTCAAAAGTATGCAGTGTGTGTACTCATTGGATGCAGAATTAAATTCCGCATCCAACGAGCTCTCCCACTGAGAATTTGAGTAAAACCATAGGGAGATATGTCAAAAATACGAACACAAAAAGCAGTTTTTTTCATTCTTCCTCTGAAATTAATAACTATTGTTTTATTATTTTAACTATTATTTTATTATTTTCCTTAGGAGGTCCATTTTAGACCTCAAATTTCCTCTAATGAAGTTGAAGCATATCAATATCAAATATCACTATATCAGGGATATGGTGCAGAGAGGAGCAGTGAAGCTCCAGTATGTTGCGATGAACGAGCAGATAGCTGATGTGTTGACCAAGCCATTAGCCAGAGCAAAGTTTGAGTACTTTAGGGAGAACCTTGGTGTTCTCTAGATTGAGGTTTCTTCCAAGGGGAAGTGATCAATCCATGAGCCTTTTTGACATGGTGGTAGGATGTGTTCCTCCCATGGTCAGATGTAAGTGCAGAGTCCTTCTGACATGGTTGTGGGATGTGTTTCCCCCATGGTCAGATGTAAGTGTAGAGCCCTTCTGACATGGTTGCGGGATGTGTTCCTCCCATGGTCAGATGTAAGTGCAGATCCCTTCTAACATGGTTGCAGGATGTGTTCCTCCCATGGCCAGATGTAATTATAGATCCCTTCTAACATGGTTGCAGGATGTGTTCCTCCCATGGTCAGATGTAAGTGCAATGCCCTTCTGACATGGTTGCGGGATGTGTTCCTCTCATGTTCAGATGTAAGTGCAAAGCCCTTCTGACATGGTTGCGGGATGTGTTCCTTCCATGGTCAGATATAAGTGTTGAGCCTTTACAACATGGTTGCAGGTGTGTTCCTCCCATGGTTGGATATAAGTGCTGAGCCTTTCCGACATGGTTGTGGGATGTGTTTCTCCCATGGGAGGATATAAGTGTTGGGACATTCTGACATGGTTGTGGGATGTGTTCCTCCCATTATCGAATATAAGGGTGAATCCACGGACCTGGGTAACACTTTTTGGCAAGTGCATTTCAGCAAAAACAAAAAAATGCACCTCGGTCGAGGGCTTGTTAAGCCCTCGACCGAGGTCTTAATATCTCGACCGAGGTCTTATCAAGCCCTCGACCGAGGTATTGTGGGATTTACAAACCCTCGGTCGAGGTATTTAAATACCTCGACCGAGGTATTTAGATACCTCGGTCGAGGTTCATACCTCGGTCGAGGGCTTAAAAAAACAGACTTAGCCCTCATTCAAACAAATGGAAAATTTACTGTGCCTTGCAGAGGTGTAAACCCTGCCATTCCTAGCACATAACTGAGCGAAGTTGATACCGATATATTCACCAACGAATCTTCTATCCATTGACATATCATACACGCATTTTGGCATTCATATGATATTTATTTTTTAATTACTTCTAAAACTTATACTTAGAAA
>LPNX010381630.1:124759-183552 GCA_001517045.1 Pseudotsuga menziesii
GTTGGGCCATTCTGACATGGTTGTGGGATGTGTTCCTCCCATGGTTAGATGTGAGTGCTGGGCCTTTCTGACATGGTTGTGGGATGTGTTCCTCCCATGGTCAAATGTGAGTGCTAGGCGGGCCTTTTTGACATGGTTGTGGGATGTGTTCCTCCCATGGTCAGATATAAGTGCTGAAGAATATGAAGACCTACGTGGAGGCTAGGCCTACAACCAACATGAAAAAGGGTTGGCTCTATAGAACTTCCTGTGACAAGTAGAACTGAGAGATAGCACCAGTTGATCGAGATAGCGGAAGCAGTGATGATGATGATGATGATCCAGTGATGATCCAGTGATGATCCAGTGATGATCCAGCGTTGATGATGATCCAGACTTGATCCAAAGAAGAAGACTTGTGCTGATGAATTGTGTTAAGAGAATACCTTCCTAGTTAAGAGGGAGTGTTGATGTATTTGTAACATAGAAATGTATTCACTTGTATATATTGTATTTCATTGGTATTCAATGCTCCTATAAGGAGAATCACTTGTATTTCTTTGTACCCCGATGTTCCTATCGGGAGAATTACTAAAAGTCATGAGGAAGTCCCCTCCATTGTAAGTCGGGTCATTAGTACCCTAGTTGTGGTTACTCGAGCCTACATAACTGAGTTAGGATTACTCAAACCTACATAACTAAGTCAAATATTAAGTGAACAAAAGAGTATAAATAGAGAGCGAGCCTCTCTATTTATCACACACTCACCCAGCTATAGCGCATAGGTGAGAGAGAAGAAGCTCGCTCAAGTGAGAGAGAGAACAACTATTGGAGATCATCTTTCTGTCTTTGGGTTTTACTGCTGCCATTGGTGCTCGTTCTATCTCTGAGGAAGTTATAAGGTTTTTCCTTTATGGTTTCCTTGAGGAAAATCTATGTGTATATTGTCTCTTGTGATTGATTGTTGTGCATGTTATTCTCTCAGATAAGATCCTAAGATCATATTGCTTAAATGATAAAAATATAACAAAGGGTGGCGTAGTGAATGAAGTTCAAGGAGAGCGGTGGAAGAAGGAGGATTGTGAGCTAGACTGTGGATCATAGTAGTGTGAAGAGAGGTGGGCACATGTGGAGTGAGGATGGGCGGTGGAATGCAGGGCAGACACAGATGTGGGAAGAGGAGAAACAGGGTGTGAGGTTGAATGGAAGGAAACATAGGAGAATAATAGGTGAACTAGAGTCCAAGTGCCTGACTTCTTGGTCAAGGACCAACAATGTAGAGAAACTCTACTGAATAGATACAAGCTTGAATTAGATGGGCAAGGAAGGGGCTTTGATACCAAATGATTCGAACAATAGTTCGCTCACAAAAAATATTACCAAAATACTTGGAATATTAAATAAGCCACAGATAAGAATATAATATTGAATATTGGAATCAAAATCAAACTTCCTTTGTTCAGAGTATAATGACAGGGCTAACTTGGAAGCAAATGACACTAACTCATGAGTATGGAATCATATTTGTGGAACCAAGGAGATAACTACAATGGGAGATACCTGGGGAAGGACCGAACAAGTGATATCCAGGGGATCCAAGGGAGACTACTCGTAGAGTACTCTGAACAAAGGAGACCCAATGGGGGTAATGCTTCCATAATGGGAGACTATATGCAATATATGTGGGAACTGAAAGGCACCATTTGGGCCTTCTTCATAGTCTAAGGAGATTGAAGAAGGGATAGAGGTATGCTCAACATGATATTGTCTTGTGTATTTTTTTCAAGGCCAAGACGATAAATTCTCAATGGTGTTTTCATGTTTAGAGAGTATGAAAACATGAAGAAGACTCCAAGGGGTCTCTTTTTTGTATAGTAGTATCCTAATCCCAAAAAAGGATAAAAGTGTACCAAGGAGAACTATCTCAACCAAAAGGGGCAAAGAAACTTCTTTTCCATAGGTAGTCCAACCAGGTCAAAAAAGGTTAAACCTATACTGATTGGACGATCATTCAAATACTTTTACGAGCATGAACAAAACCAAGTTTGCTCGATGATCATTTTTTATGAGAGGGATGGAAAATAGCTTAAATACAACCCGTAAGTGATATTTTTCATAAATTACGGTCCTAATGTCCAAAAAAGCATGGATACAAAGGGATCCATTCCTAGTTGGAAGGTGCTAAGGTAGTCCTTTTATTTAATTAGTATACATAGTACGAAAAAGGGATAAACAATGCCACATAAATGCCCTTTCAAATACTTTAACGAGCATGAAAGGAAGCAAGCGTGCTCAACAATATTTTCATTCTTTAAGGAGTCAGAAAAGAGCTTAACAGAAACTCTGAAATGGTTAGTCAAGCAAAGAGGAAGTGTGCAATGTGCTAAAAAAGGTGATGTTGGGATCATGGTTGACGGGGAGAAAAATAACAGTTGAACAATGGTGGGGCCTCCTTGCGGGACATTAAATGGACACAAAATAACGTAAATATTGTAGTATGGATGGAGGGGAGGGATCTTGAACATGCTAATACCTAAGGGGCTCGAATTTCCTAGTGGCACGTAAATCGAGGTAAGTCCAAGAAATATTCCAAAAAAGGTAGGGAGAGCATGAGACATGAGTCCCATAGGTAGACAGAGAATGAAATACCAAATCCGTCGGTGCCGATAGCATGAAAAAAAGACACTGCATGACTTTGTGGCGCACAGAAGAAGCTGACCAAAATGAGGCCTATAAACAAGGGGGGACCACATGACATATGTGATTTTCACTGTTTAGTGTTGAGTTAGAGTGGAGGGCCCCTAAGAAAAGCTATTTATTTCTTTCGATTGGACCGATGTTTTTGCGATCAGTGAGTTGCAACTAATAGATCTCACATGGATTGCCATTGCCTCTGGTTTATTTTGTATTTTTCACATTTTGGGGGGCCTTGGACGAGGCCAAAGTGGGTTTGGGGTCAGGTCGCACTTTTCGAAGGAAAAGGAGCGACCCATGTCGCACCTATTGGGGAGAAAGGCATGACCCAGTCACATCTTCTGGGGATACAAGCATGACTTGGGTCGCACCTGTTTGGGAGACATGCGCAGCCCAGGTCACACCTTTCAAGTGTTTATGTTCGACTTGGGTCACACAAAAAGGACTAATAGGAGAAACCAAGACCAGAATGGAAAGTTTTGCTGAAGTGGGTTTGACTAGGAATTTTTGGATGTGTAGGATTCCGTGATTTGGATGGCGAGAGTGAGACATTGGAGACCTCAGGGATGAGGTTGAGGAGGATGGTGTAGTACAGGATACACTGGACCAGAGTGGGTTGTTGAACTTCTTCCAAATCCTGCTGATGAGTTCAACAAAGTTATTGTTGAATAAGCTAGAGAGATTTTGGGATAGGGATGTAGAGTGATTCATCATATAGGGTGAGATCCTGGAGATCAACCTCCAAGATGTGTACTATTTTACTGACCTCCCATTGCTGGGTGTTATTGGTGATATCTCTCCGAAAATTTCGAGAGGAGTGTCCATGGACAACTTGTGTGCCCAACATTTCTATGCCACGACATATGTGCGTGCATCATACATTCTTGTGTGTGACATTGAGAGTATGGAGACTTGTGGAGTGGCATCGATGGTGCTACGTATACTGGGATCCAAAGGTACACACAAGATCTTGGGTTTCCAGTTATTGATGGTCGAGAGTGTGTTGAGGGGAACCTACTGTGGGTGGCCCTAGATGTATCTGATAGTGGTTCAGCGTGGGATGAACCAGGATATCCTATTGAATGGGGATTTATTCTTCCCATCCTTTTTTTGCTCATTCTTGTTTGAGTGGTTCCTGACACTGTGACCACATCTGGTGGTGTGCGACGGGGGACCATATGAGCCTCGTATGGGGCGATGGTGTGAGATGATGATCAGGGAGGGAGGAGGCTTGGTAGGTCGTTTCTTCACCCAAGATATTTTTGCATAGTGGAAACAAATTCATATTCTCATAGAGGAGTATCCATATGAAGGTATGGAATACTGGGGATATCCGAAGATGCATCAACCTCCTGTACAGGTCTAGGGACTAGATGGTACATATACATGACTCTTTGTGGTTTCAGTCATACATATTGGATGTTAGCATAGTGGTAGATGATTATACATGAGATTGATACTGATGACATACTATGTGCATGTCCATACATGGGACCACATCCTCCAACGGGATACCAGTGACGCAGGGGCAGAGTGGAGGGATTAGATATACTTGCTCATGGGCAGAGGAGGAGACATAGTGCTACCTTAGACTCACTGCAAATGGATGTCGAGAGGCTACTAGAGGGGGTCACCGATGATGGGTGGAAGTACCTAGATGATTATTTGATCACCACATGCTTGTATAAAAATGCCAAAGGAAGCCCGAAGGGGTCGAGATATTTTTGGAGGAAGGCATGGAATGATCCCTAGGGGCTAGGGGCTCGAGAGCCACCTATTCAAAGTATTTGGGATCAACCTCCATGAGGAATTTAATCTAGAAGGTTCTTGAAATCTCCTTTTTTTCCCTTTTTGATAGTACTGATTCTCTCTACATAAAGGCAAGTTGCACCGATGCTCTTTGTCTTGAGGCCAAGAGTGTCATCGATGCACTATGTCAACAGGAACACGGAATCAGTCAAGATTGTCTCCTTATTCCAAGAGACAAGGTGTGTTAGACATCCTAGAAATGGGAAAAAAGTTCTCCAAAAGATGTCTTAGCCATGCCACTTCAGGAGATTGAGCATATCTACGAATTTCAAGTGTAATAGAATGCCCCCCCAAAGTATGAAGATAGAAGGGGATGATAGGTGAAATGCTCTGCTAGATGTGATATGGAATCAAAAGCAAAAGAGTGGCAAGCGAAGACTTGACATACGATGAATTACAAAATATCTAACTTATAACATCACTGTTGACCAATATGTTTTAGATCCATTCATAATGACCATGTCATGGCTACCAATAATACAGTGTATATTCATGATTGATAAGACTCAAATTGAGACATAGCTACAAAATATACATTGTAGATCTATGCCATCTTGACCCAAAATTAAGCATATCCACCACACATACAATGTGGATCCATGCAATGACTCAAGAAATACTCATCACAACATGAAGATAGGCATATATTCAAGCGAGTACCTAACCATCTAGGGTATTCATTTGAAATTCAAACCATACGATTCTATCCATGTGAATAGATGTTCTGATGTCAAACATGGTAGAAACCACTTCATTACCAGTCATTGATGTATACCGTTAACAAGTGTGAGGGAAATCACCATTAACATCAATGATTCCCAATGTATCCTAGTACATTCCTTTGTATGTGAATATATGAGATGAAGTCGAACAATCGGCAAAATATTTCAATCAGATGTAGATGATGAATCCCTACTATCGAAAGCGAGGAAACCTTCCATTGAGGCATGTAGGTTTCAAGGTACTTGACTGGTTTCTAATACTAATTCTCGGATGATGTGCTGGTGTCGACGGGAACAAACTTGTCAAAGGAGGGTTATGATGTCTCCCTTGTCATCGACACGAAAATTGGAAAAAGAGTGATGTTGAAGTGATCATGGTAGTGGAACAATAATAGGAGTAACTCATATATGGCATACTCGAATGGAGGTAAAGAAACTGCAGAGGGAGACTATTGTGAAGACTTCCCTTGAACATTGGACGACATGACAAATTATTTGGCAGCATTGACTCAAATCTAGGAAGAGATCAGACATAATGCAAAGGTAGGATGATGCATTCTTTGAATTGACTCAAAGGAGTTAAATGACTCATGAAAGTGGATCCACTTGATGACAAGCTGGAAACCCAACTGTTTGAATGAAAATGTAGTCAAGTGCCATGTTCAAGGGTGGACTATAAGCTTCCATTAATACAATTAAAATATGTTCCCCATTCCCTTAATTTTCCCATCATGATGGATGAGTGCCTCTTTTATTTTTAATGAGCTTGAAAAGGGTTAAAAACACTCGATTTGGCTCATCGGAGGATGAGTCGATTCTCATACTTTTTATGAACCTGAAAAAGTAGGGGTTCCTTCCCAAAAAAGGGTCCCTCAACTTTAGATTTTATGATTTCGAAGAAGGTAAAACCAATCGTCGCTTCATATTTAGAGAGTCTAAAATGATTAAGAAGACTTCAGAAATGGATTTTTTCGTAGATTTAGTCCCTAAGGTCCGAAAAAGTGCAAACTGATACCTAGGAGAACATTTCTAGTCCCGGAGAACTAGAGTAAACCTTTTTCGTCAATGAGTCTAACCGGTCTGAAAACGGGGTAAACTATCACCGAGTAGGAAACCTTTCGAATAATTTTACAAGTGTGAAATAATCAAGTTCGCTTGGTGATATTTTCATGTTTAAAGAGTCTGAAAAGAGCTTAAAGGTGACTCTATGGAGTTTCCCTTTTTTGTAATCCATTTTATTGAGTCCAAAAAAAGTAGTAAAAACACACTCGATATCTTTTCACTATATTTTTTAACGAGCACGCCAAGGGTATAAAAGGCACTCGATACTTTTTTAACTTAATATAGAGTGTGAAAAAGACAAAAAGAGACTTAATCGTAACAAAAAATGCCCCATAATGTCCTGAAATCCTAAAAACCAATGTTAGAATACTTTCACTGTGAAAACTATAAGAAAAACATAATGAAAACCCATAATATTTAAATAATCCACTAATTATTTCTAATAAAAAATAAAAAATAACATACAAATAGTGAAATGGTAAAATTTTTTTAACCATTGTTTTTTTTTACCATGGGAAATAGGGTGAAAGTTGTATTTAGGAGAGGAATTTGTAAAGGAGATTTCATCAGATCCAGGCGTCCGTTCATTGAACCGTTGGATGAGGGTAAGAGCTAACACCTTGCCCTTCTTTTTCATGGTCGAAAATCTCATTTTTATGATGTTTTTTAATGTTTTGGGGTGATTTTTCAAAGGGGAAGAGTGTGCCCAGGGCGACGCTCTTCTCCCTTTCGGAAGGTGCACCATCCATGGGGATAGATGGGGTTGTGAACAAGGTTGGTTCGAATTGATAGGAATCCGAATCAAAATCATAGGCGGTATCTGGCTCTGAAGGTGGTAAATGACACTAAATATGGATTTGACGGTGACTGTTTAAGGAACTAAACTACGAGCTATTCCCCCTAACTTTAGCTGAGTAGCGTGGTGTAGCAATGACAACATGGTGGTGTGTTGTGTAATGAATGTAGACGTAAGAGTGTCAAACGTAGGCTCAAAAATCCAACTACAACCGAGTGTGCAGAAGGAAAGCATACAAATGGTGGCTCACAGGAAAAAAAGAAAGCTCTAAATATGAACTGCAACAGCGTATCACAACAGGTGAGTCTACAACAAAGTGGCTAGAAATCCAACAAGAAGCACTACCTAGAAAGGAAATGATGCACTAACCTATGGGGTATAAGTGGAAGAAAACTCATAACTAAAAGATGGAATCTCCTCACAAATCGTATCCTTTGTAGGGTGATGAAATACCAGTCAAACAATACAAAATGGAAGAACAATAGGCTAAGAAAATCCCACGATAGAGAGGGAACTTGGGTACAAGAGTCCTAAATATATTGAAAACTAGGCTACCTCATTCATGACACGTCCAGAGTGGTTTCTTGGCACTTCATCCCTTTGGTCCTCGACACCTCAGTATACTCCGATATGCACAAGGAGGACTATGAAGGGTTAGCCTTCGGTGCAAAATGGAGTTCATTACTCCACCTTGACTTTCAGAATCCCATCGTTGTGGCTTATTCTCGCAGAGTGGGGGGGCCTACAACAGACTGGTCGTGAACATGTGAACAAGTACTGGAGGATTTTGATACCCTAATGGAAAACAACTATGTCTCAAATGTGAGTGACAAAGGGGTGTTATTTGGATGCCTATCCCCAGTTTCCTAACTTAATTACAAGATTTTTTTGGTCCTCAAATGAGGTTACAATGTTGGTTGAGTTAAGTTAATTTTTAGGCTAGCTTGGGGTCATGAACCAAGAGTTTTACTTTAGGGTGTGATATGTCTGCACAAGTGATGTGTAATGTATAAACCCCAACGATCTCATGGTCGAGACGTAAATGCAGATAAATAACAGTAAATGACAGTAAATATCATGCAAAATAACTAATTCTTCTAGAAAATAAAATGTCTACAAGTAAATGAGCGCATAAGGAACTGACCAGGTTGTAGGAAACACACAGGGGGTCTCAACTACCAGGCTCAACTAAAGGGGCTCACATAAAAAGAGAATAGGACCCGAAAACAAACC
The DNA here is from genome assembly GCA_001517045.1 of Pseudotsuga menziesii. Classification (NCBI taxonomy): domain Eukaryota; kingdom Viridiplantae; phylum Streptophyta; class Pinopsida; order Pinales; family Pinaceae; genus Pseudotsuga; species Pseudotsuga menziesii. The sequence continues at coordinate 133,055 of LPNX010381630.1, forward strand.
AAGAGGATGTAATGGACCATATCTCGAAAGAAACAGGTCGGAAAGGGGTAAAACATAGGCATGGGGTCTGGAAAAGGGTCTGAAACACTGAAAAGGATAGAAAAACTACAGGTCACACCTGTCAGTGGAACATGTGCGATCAAGGTCATGCAAAACTATAAAATAGTCATGATCATGACATACAATAAACAGAAAGGATTAGGTCACACAAAACAAGGGTTTATACGTGACAGGTGATACAAAACTGGGTCACCGAAGCGACCGGGGTCACTTTGGGAGCCTGGACAAGTGTGATATGGAGTTTTGGTCTACGTCTCACTTATCGGGGAAGAAAGTGCGACCTAGGTTGCACTTATCGAGAAAAAAATTGCGACCTGGTCACAACTTTCTGCTGAATAATTGTGAGCCAACTGTAAGTGAGGATTTTCTGAAAAAAGATTATCGGCTTGCATCGAGGGCAAGCATTGGAATAGGACTGGTTCAGATCTGTCGTGAGGGGGTCATATTTGTGACGGATGAAGGTAACCAAGTATAACAAACCAATAGAAACACTTGCAAAAACAAAGATACAAAGAGGTCAAGACAGTGGAGTTGCCAAAACTGTAGTGGGGATTTATCCCCTACTATGTGCAAACACACCTACCCTAGATCGTCCGGATCATAGGGTAGAGTTCATGGTGCAAAGGATATCTCAACTTCATCTAGTAACAATAAGCAGTAACAACAACATAAATATTTTTATGATTTTTTATATATTTTCTAACCAATAAAAACAAGAACAATCATACCATTCAGTATGGGCCACTGTAGCTGTTTGAGGAAATGGTCCATCGGCTCCATGGTCTGGTTCTCCAATTGTCTCCACTAATGGTTGTGAAAAAGGGAGAATGGATCCAAGTGGTTATGGAGCAAGCTCAAGATACACTGTGGGAATGATATGGCAAAAATATGTGAATAATGGTGAAAGGTGAAAATTTTAGGAATCTAATGTTTGTGGGGAGACCTTCACAATGTATTTATAAGATGATACAAGGTTTTTTGACCCATGGTATTTTATTGTCATGGTATTTATCTATGGTTTTTGACCCATTCTCATTTTAATATTTTTTGGTCCTTTTTGGAGAGAGTGGGGACAAGTCACAATAAATGCTCAACTTCCCTACATTTATGGGGGAAGGAGTAATAATGTTTTGGACCATTTTTGGTAGAATTTTAGTTGTGAAGGTTGATATTGAAGGAATAATGGTGGGATTATGATGTATAATTATGGTTTGGACCATGGAGAGCTAGGTGAACAATTTTTCATGTTAACACTCTCGAAAAGGGGAAAGAGCACTAGGGGCAATCTGTTCATATGGGAGACAATGCCATCCCTATGTTCCCTAAGGGAAAGAGCATCAGTGGTCGTGGGATTCCCAAAACGTAATTTTTAGCGTGAAAAATCAAGAAATTTTGCAACATGAAGGTTCTATGATCACCTTATGATTGTTTTACAGGTATTGGACCAATAAAATAGTGATTTGAAATGAACGTGAACACATGATAAATGATGCTCCTGTGACCAATGATCCTATGATTGTGAGGGTCCTAAGGGACTGTGGGATCCTAAATTATTTCAGGGTGTCGAGCATGAGATCCCATGTACATTTACTAGATAATTTGATACATATGTGGGATCGAGACCATAAACAATTTTAGGCTGGGACCCACATTTTGACCATAGATGTGGAAGACATCTACTTTCTAGCTGGATTGTCCTGGAGAGGGATCCCAATATCACTTGCAGGTCCTCGTGGAGGGGAGATGTCTGTTGATGACCTTATAGATGTGTATTGTGTCATTGGGACAAGGTCCCAAGGGGGTAATATCCCCATAAAACATATTGTGAACCGACCATTGAGGACTGTGTCCTTCCCGATAGAAAAGGTACCAGGTAGCCAAGCTGCACATCATACTACTCGAGCACATATGCTATATGAATTGGAGTGTATGGATCCAACTATATTTAAATGGAGTGAGGGATTGATGGTAAGTATTAAGGATCAAATCACAAAATGTTGACAAGGTGAGCTCAAGAAATTTGGTTACGGGGCGGTGGTGGTATCTTTCTTCTTGGAGAGGGTGCCTTTTCTACGCCTGTAGGTGCCTCTCAACAGGATGGACATTGAGGGTTCACATATGTTGCAGTGGGTCAAGTCTATGGCCCACCATGGGGGTGGGACAGGACCTACTATGAACTATGATGTTGTCTTCCTCCATTGGCTACAAGGCCAATTGTTATGATTGAGGATTATGCATACGCATGGGATGAATTTAGGGGTGATCCTGATTTTCCTTTCTTGAGGGAAAGCAGTGGGACAACTGAGGTGATAAAAATACTACCACATGATGGTTTTGTTTTTATATCATATTCAATTTTTTAATTTTTAATTTTTGTTGATATTGAGACATATCTTACAATTTTGCAGACATATGTCCGTCGAGACCTGCAAGAGCCTCACCAATCGAGAGGTGAGGTACGGTCAAAGACATGGCTGTTAGGAATGTCAAGGCAGAGGAGGATCTTCAGGAGATTGAATATAAACTCTAGATATTAACTATAGGGGTTCTTGATATTTCCATTTATGAATTTCCTAGGAGTGTTGGGACATTTCAGGAGGTTACTCTGCCGAGTGCCCCATGCCGTTATGTTCTATCATGAGCACGATGATTAGTCTAGAGTGACTTCCTATTTTTGTATCATATAGATACTAAAATATTCGAAGATTCATATTTTGACCTTTTGATGTACTAGAAACTTAATGGTTCTAGATTTTGGGTATATCAAAAGCTTATGGCTCTAGCTTGTATCCCAATATCAATTTATATATTTAAAACACTCCTTTTTATAGATATGTGTGTGTATGTGATGTGTTATGTGAATGAATGGATACCTATATGTATTTGTGTGATTTTTTATATGTAGTCAAAAATTAAAATGAACTTCAAATGTGATCCAAATACCAATCCAAAACATAATTTTCCAGTAAATCAGTTACTGCATTTAAATGTCTTGGGATGTGATGGCAGGAAACATGCTCAAAATAACTCTCTAAAATTTGAACTCTTCGGAATGTATGAATAAGTAAGGGGTTACAAATGGTGTAGACCTGGTTTAACTGATGCACAACTAACTCTGAATCTAAATAAACCTCAATCTATCTCACATCACTAGCTAGAGCTTCAGTTAACAAACCAATCACTACATGGTACTCTGCAAGATTGTTCGATGCATGACCCAAGAAAGTTCCTCCCGAGCTCACCAAATCATCGTTAGGGGAATACAATACCCACTATGTTGATGCAAGATTCACAATATAGTGGCTAACACCATATGAAAATCCAAAATAAGTGATCATCTATCCATTTTGACACAACACTATATAATCAGGATTTCCTAAGACACATCTTACATTCACAACAAATTCACACTCCAAACTACACACAACACTCTATAAACAATACATACAAAATACCTATGATAGATGACCTAATAATAGTATTTATTGAGGTAAAGGCCATTTTATGGCTCACCCAATGATTTCCCATCATAGTCAATGAGAGCATATGCTCCGTTCTCTAATACACGACCAACAATATAGGGTCCATGCCACATGGATTCTAGTTTTCCACCTCCCAACTTATCATGCTTCTGGTCATATGTCAAGACCAGGTCACCTTTGTTGAAGAGGTGAGGTTGAATGGATCTATCATATTGAACTTTAATTTGTTGTTTATGTGCCTCATTACCTAAGGAAGCATCTCGACGGGTTTCGCCCAAATTGTTCAAATATAAGAACCGTTCTTCCTCTAAAGTGGTATTGGGTAGCAATTCTACAACGAGTTTTAGAGAAGGAATTTCACATTCGAATGAAAGAGTTGATTCTAGACCATATACCAATTGGAACAGGGTGAATCTAGCATATTTTTTGATAGTAGTCCAATATGCCCATAATGCAGAAAAAATTGTAAATTCCAACTAGATTTAGCCTATCCTACCATTTGTTGAAGCATGGTTTTCAAGACCTTGTTGATAGCTTCAACTTGTCCATTGGCCTACGGGTAGTAGGGTGTAGAATTATCATGAATAAAACCTACTTCGACACTTAGTTTAGACATCATTTTGTTTTGAAAATGTGAACCATGGTCGGTCAGGACAACTTGAGGGACTCCAAACCAAGCGATGATATGATTGAAAAGAAATAGAGCATCAATTTTTCCATTTTTGGTGTATGTAGGCATTGCCTCATCCCAATTTATGAAGTAGTCCACAAATTCAAAGATGTAAACATGCCACTCGATTGAGGTAGGTTTACAATGCATAAAATCAATGCCACATTTCACAAATGGGTCGACAATGCTAATAGGATGTAAGGGAGCGGGGTGGGTGTTATTTTTAGATTGAAAAATATACTAGGGTGGGAATGTTTTCATGGCCTCCATGCAATATTTTAATATTGAGGGCCAAAATTACCCAGCGCATAGGATTTTCTGAGCAACAGCCATGCCAAAAAGATGACTACCACATGCTCTAGAGTGGCAGTCATTCAGGACTATTTCAGGCTCTTCAATAGTTAAGAAACGTCACAAGATTTCACCAATGACATGTCGGTACAATGCATCATTAATGATAAGGTAGTACTTGGCATGATGACGGATACGACGACGTTCATCACGGGTTGTATTCGGGTGAAAACATTGAGTCTGGAGATATAAAATAAAATCTCCATACTAGGGATCAAACTTTCTAATGAGGAACAAGGATTCGTTAGGCAACGAATCTAGGGGCTACGTATCCTCAGTAATACGAGGAAGGTCACACATGAGCTCCGCGAAGATGAGGGATTTCTTGGAACTAGATTTTTAAAATTCTAATTCTAATTCCTAGAGAATAAAAATCCAACAAGAGTATTTTCCCCCAAGCACTTGACGAGTCAATATGTAATACATGGGGTTTGAATATGCATATACCGTAGTTGTACGAAGAAATATGTAGTGATGAAATTTATGGATCATGATGACCATGGCCAAAGCTAACTTCTCCACATGTGAATAATGGGGTTCGGAGTTGAGAAGACTCTTACTTAGGTAGTAAATCATATGTTCTTGGTCGTGTACATTTGTTTGAACTAGTACCATGCTGATGGTGGTTAATGATGCAACCACATACAAGGAGTAATCCCTAGTGTAATCAGGTGGTTACAACAAAGTTGCATGCGTAATGGAGTGTTTTAGAATGTTGAATGCATGTTGTGTAAGGTCATCCAAAACAAAGGGTGTGTCCCTTTTTAGTAGACGCATGAAACCGCGTGTCTCTCATCGTAGTTACAGATGAAACAACACAAAAGGTTTTCCTTCCCTCGCAAAATTTGAAGTTCAATAATGTTTGTAGGTGGGGCTAGGAATAAGATGGATTCAATTTTCAATGGGTATATATGGATTCCGGGCCTTGGAAACGATGAATCCAAGAATTCTTCTAGTCTCAACACAAAAACACATTTGTGTGGATTCAACCGTATGTTTTAATGGTGGCATCTAAGAAAAATGGCTCTTATATGGTCAACATGGTGTTCCCAATGTTGCGAATGGGCAGGTAAGTCATTGAGGTACAGTGCCATGATATGTTTGATGTCATGGAAATCGTAGGACATAGAGCGTAGGACATAGCACGCTGAAAGGTATCACCAACATTCTTTAGGACAAAAGGAAACTTTCTATAGGCTTAGGTACCCCATGGGAAAATAAAGGTCGTTTTATGTTGATCATAAGGGAGTATCTCTATCTGATTATAGCCAAAAAATCCATCCATGAATGAAAAGATGACGCTTCTAGTGCAGTTATCAATGTAAGGAGTTGGGAAATTTTCTCGAGGATAAGCCCTATCAAGATCTCTAAAATCAATACAAACCCTAATAGTTCCTTGCTTTTTTTTTACGGGGATGATATTAGAAACCCATTCTGTCAATTGTATAGGGTAAATGAATCAAACCTTAAGAAGTTTCTCAATTTCTTCCTTAAGGGCTGTCACTTTCCATGTATGAACTTGGCGTAACTTTTGACGGACCGGTTTGGCATCAGGTTAAGTCCTAATCTCATGAACCACGATCAAAGAGTCTATCCTTGGAATTTATTCATACGTCCAAGAAGAAATGTCTCTAAATTCCTTAAAAAGGGTCATATAAGACCTAAGTTATGAAGAAGAATAGTTTTGGCCCACGTGAAGATTTTATACAACTCCAAGTTTCATTGATATATCGACTAGAACGGTCTTAGTAACATTGCTTATATTTAACCCTTGGACTCAACATTATGGATTAGCACTAGTGATTGAGGTGTAGTTACAATATCAGACGAAACCATTGTTTCAAAATGATCTTCTACCATATGGTAACTAGGAAGGAGAGAGGATTAGTGATTATGGTCTTTCCAGGGCATCTATTCTAAATACATGACTTCCATGATTGATGCATCTGACATAATATTTTGAAAAATATAATCTAGATATGGGGGGAGTCTAAATAATATGGCATGTGATAAGGATCAGATGCCACCAAAAAATGATCATTAATGGTGGGGTTGCTGGTGGATTGGATATCATGGTAAGTATCTTAGAAATGATTGAAGGATGTCGAATCAACAATTGATTTTCCTTTGCATAAAGTGTCATGATTCTTGGAGGAGATCATGTTCACAGACATGATATGGGTAGAGAGAGGATTGGTTCATAGAAAGACTCCCATAAGTCAGGAGTCCTTGAGAATAACTACCTCTACATTATGATACTGCAGATTCGTAGAATCCAAGAGCGAGACATTATTCACAGAATTAAAACTTGTGTTTGGGGAACAAAACTCCAACTAATCAATTGTAACAATATTTCCTTGAAATGGGAATTGGAATAATCGAAACACAGATGAGGCAACTGCTTGCATCAAATAAAACCAATTCCTACCCAGGAGGAGATTGTAGCTGTCTAAAGGAGCATCGACAACTTTGACTTGGATGGACACTGATTTCCCCCCTGGTTCAACCAGGAGGGAGGGTAGTAGTCCATGAGGCTGAAAACCATAACCATCAAAGGCCTTCAAAATTGTAGGTGAACAATTTATCTCGGGAGAACCTATAGCTCTCCACCAGGACATAGACATAACTGAAGTCGAGGCACCTTCGTCCAACACAGTGCGATGGACATTCTTCCCAATGACTTTCATAGATAGTTGGAAATCTAACTAGTGGGAGAGACTTGACTTAAAAGCATCCAATTTAAATGTGATAACATTATTATTCTCTTGATCCATAGCTCTAAGAATTGACAACAGGTACTTCCTTTGTGTAGGGAATGTTTGGAGTACTTTGATGGCAACATAGAACATGGTTCTTGGGATAAATCTTCTATGACATTGTAGTATTGAGAAGTCCATGCATTAGGGTTAAATACCAATTTTCAAATTTTACTCTTTGGTGGCGAGAAGACAACGTCAAGAACATATTTTTCAATAATGAGATTGTTGGTATGAGGGGTGGAAACTGTAGTATTATCAGTTGAAGAGTTATCATCTTTATTTTCTAGAAGTGGGTCATAGTTCTAGGATCGGGTGGTAATATTAACCATTTCACTAGACATCATTTGAACCTCATCTATAGAGGATGAGGAAGACTCATGTAAGGATTGGTGGTCAACCAATTGTTGCTGGGTAGGGAAAGGATTGGTCAAAACTATTGGTGTGGGAGAATTTTTTAAAAACTTGCTAACCTCTTCATGTCAAGGAAATCCTTTGGTGAAGTGGTCGCCTCCACATATGAGGTAGGGAAACTTTACCTTTCCCTTATTCTTGGATTCGGTATCAGGGTTTTGTGTTTCATTAGAGTCCGTTGTTTATCTTCAGTCTTTTTTGATTTATTCTTTCCTTTCTTCTTCGTTCCCTAATATTCTGAGGATTGAGTGGTATTTACCTCGGAGAGGCAACTGGAGGGGAAGCAGTTTTGGCATTTGTGATGGCCTGGATAGCAGGTTGGTTTTTCTTTTTCAAGGATTTAGTCACCAGTTGTGTCTAAACAGAACCAAGAACACCATCGACAAGTGGTTCTGTTGCAGGTCTTGAGGGGTCCAAAGTAGGACGGGGAGTGTGTGGGATTAAGTCATAAAGAGTTCCTGACTGGGAATAAAACAAGTCTAGGTACTGAGCTCGGATAATTGATTTTTTGTTGTGACAACACCTCCCTTGGAAACATCTCAAGAAATGGGGAGAATCAAAGACTTTGTGAACCAATAGACAATTAATTGGTTGGGAATATGTTCTTTAATCAATCTGCATCATTGTCGCCACTCATGTATGTGATCATATATATGAGTGGAAGTGGTCTGATGAAGTGAGGTTAAAAGATACGTACCCATTTCATACCGAATTAGGAGTTGAAAGTCTAATAAAAATGCCACTGCTAAGGTGATAAAATACCAAAAAGAGTGCTGGGACAATTCTATATACCACTTGGCGGCGGTCCTGGTGAGGGTCCTTTGAAAAAATATCAAATGGATGGAACCATCTATGAGAGAGTTGAATGAGCACCATAAATGATAGGTCATGATGTTTTTTTTTGGGTCCTCACCAGCTTTGCCATCACATTTGGGTATATATGAAGGAAAATTTACTGGAATAGTATGCCATGAAGGATCATGGTGAATATAATCGTTGATCAAATGCATCAAATATGGAATATCAAGTGTAATATTGATATGGAATATGAGCACCAGTAGGGATATACATGGATTGATAAACGAGAGACAATGATCCTCTGATACTAAGTTCAGTTGTGGTCAGTTTCCAAATGTGCCACCTGATGATCTCCCAGATGCCCCCTCTGGTGGGGGACCTCCGGGTGGACCTACAGGTGGTGGAACTCCATATGGGGGACCTCTAGGTGGAATTCTAGGTGGGGGACCTCCAGGCTGATCTCCAGGTGGGGGACCACCGAGGGGGCCTCCAAATGGGGGACCCTTGGGCTGACCTCCAAATGGGGGACCTCCGAGTGGACCTGCATACCTTTTTGCACATGGGTTTCTATATGTAGGGACATTCGACCAACTAGGTTTCCCCCATGAGGTGTTAGGGTTACCAGGATAAGGGATGCTGAGAGAAAAATTTCCCAAATCAATGGGTTGATAATTTTGGGTTGCCATTGCCTATTGATTTCATCGATAAATGTACCCCCATTTTAGTTGATTAGACGTCAGTTGAACCCATGGTGGTTGTCCTGGTGTTGAAGAAGAAACAATAACATTTGTGGTTGTGGAGGGTAGCCTAGCCATGGGCTTCCATAGAGCAATACTCTACCCAAGATTTGAACTTGTTCTCATGGTTGTAGTGACAATTTGTTCTAGATATTCCCCCCAATGATGGGATTCATATGATAACTAGGGATGGAGGGGAAATATTGAGCCGACATGGAAGGGATAAAAGGTTGATCGGGATCATAAGAAACCACACTTTGAACTGATATTTCAGATATGGTAGAAGCATAAGATCAAACAAGGGCATGGTATTCGGGGGTGGCTCTTTTCGAATGGATTGGAAAATGAGAGAGACTTCTCATTCTTATGATTTCTCCCCTTGTGTATAAATTGGAAACCATGTCACGGATGGGTCTAAAATACTCATCATTTTATAATAACAAACTTGAACTAGGTGGGGGGTAGCATAAGCTAAAGCATTAGTGTCATACCTAGAAATTGTCCATCCCAAGGAAGTCTCCCAAAAATGAGTAGTTGGACCAAATTCCGATGCCATAGGGTCAACTGAGGGTGGATAAAACACCCAATATTGTGCACCAGAATGGCCTTCTATAGAAAAATGAAAAGTTGAATCATGTGAAGGAGGTAATTGTACCAATACCGAGGTAGAGGTAGGTGGATTCTCCATAGAAGAATACTCTTCCCCTGATTCAACAACAAGAACACCTTCCACATAAGGATTGTGACAGGATGGTCCATGGTCACCCCTTGTATTTCTCCCATGATGGGAGGAAATTCAGAAGGTAAACCCTACAATTTGCGATATCTCCTCATGGATGGTTCAACTAGAGTGATGGCCAACCACTTCTACTCTAAATATTTGCAATTCAAAAACGTCATGCAAAACAATCCTACACAAGCTAAGGTCATAAGAAAAATCAAGTGATAAGAGGGGCTAAGAAAGCTTGAACCTCACTAGGATTGTCAAGTTGTTGCAACTTGTGATATATTGTAGGGTCCAACAGTAAAAAACAACAAGGAGTATTGGGACCGTACCCTTTCTTGAATACCTGAGTACCTGGACGACATGTATGTAGTAGCTCCTCAAGTGATGTTCTCAGTGTATTGCTCCAACAAGACGACTAAAAGGATTTTCTTAGTTGCAATCGGTTCCTATAAGGGTATCCCTATATACAAAAGGTACGTGGGAGCTCAAATATGTGTTAGTGTTGTCTGACACACAACCGTTTGAAAGGGGCCTTCCAATATACTATCGAGTACGTGAAGAAATTTTCGATATACCTTGAGGGTATGTGAAAATTCGTTCTATATACCGTTTGGTACGTGGAAGAACCAAGCGATCTCAAGGATGCAGTGCATGCAAAGAAATGACAAATCCTATGTTTACAGACGTCGAAACATGTCATATAACCTATCACTCAAATTACTAATAATTTTTACGTATTATACCATTCAATTTTATCTTGATGGTTAGTGAATGTTTGTGGAATATGAGGTAGTTGCAAGATCAAATTATCTAAATTCCCATGCAATTTTCCCTTCGATGAAATCTATCTAGAGTAAGGAGAAGTTCTTTCTTTTCAAATCACGAAATGAAAACCATGTGATCCAAACAAATCCTTTCGTCAAACTTCAAATACTTTTAGATAATAAAAACTATGAAGCTAACATTTAAAAATTCTCTAATGCAAAAAAGGAAAAGGCTATGTTTTGCACTAATGTCTATTTTTCTTTAATCAATCTTAAAAAATAAAACACTTCTAATGATTTAACCAAACCAAAAGAAACAACCAAAATTTTCTTTTGTTTTTTGATATAATTTTAAACAAAGAAATGCAAAAACTCACAGCACAAAAGTGCATAAACTATACTATCTTTCCTTTCCATATATCTATAAAGAGATTCTAAAGGACTAGTCATACCGTAACCATGCACCGAAAACCTGATTTCCACATGAAACTATTCAAATTCCAATGTTCTACTAAGACAAATTTTTAGGATTTAAACTAGAAAAGTACATTAAAGATAAACATACACAGTAAGACTTGTCAATGAGCAGAAAAGAAGATTAACCAAAACCAGCAGAAAGTAAAATTTTTGAAAATGAAAGTTCTAGAGAAGGAGAAAGCATACATCAGTGCTCTTTGCAGGGTAGAAGCAAGGCACTGTATAGTGATTGACGCACTATGTCTCTTTACCAAAGGCGACATTGACACTTTCTAACTCTGGGAAGAAGGCATAGACAACACTTGTTGACATTTGGCAACAAGCATTAGGAAGAGTCCAATGCTCTATCAAATGCACCCAAGTGCGTCAGAAGATCTAGAAACCAAACAAATCAAATATCCTTCAAGATAATCCAATGTGAATCAAACTAGAATTATGGTAAGTAAAAACACGAACTAATTAAGAAGGAAAATGAGGGTTAAGTAAGGTGGATTACTCACCTTATATCCTTAAATGAGTAAGAGAATTTTTTTTATAATCTTACAATAAAAAATCAACATCAAAATTCACATATCCGATTAGTGGTTTACAGTTCCCAATAGAGTCTCCAATTTTGTTAACGAGAATATTCAATCAGTGCAGACAAAGATCGTTCACTAGTTAGCATGGGGTGGATCAAGAACCAAAATTCACAACAATACACCCTTCTCATAGATAATTGAACTACTTGAATTCTAAGATTTCTTTACCTCATCATTGAAGGTTGTCCTTGGCTTACAGATCCTCTGTGATAAAATCTACCTGTAAATAACATCAAGAATAAGACAAAATAGTGAAAGCAACAAGACAATTCAAATACCTATACTAATAGTCAAGGAGAAAAGTAATGAACAATTGAGATTGGCACAAATCGTTCATGGAAGAGGATAACATGTTTGTATTAATAACATAAGAAGAGTAAGCTACAACTAAATCCTTGACATTGAATCCTCATTCTCATAACTCATTTGACATCACCCTTTCACACACTCTATAATATTTGCAAGACTCACTCACAATCATAGTATCTTGCCTCCTATACCATCTATGATTCCCATAACATGAATATGCTCTCTTGGTATTCTTCCCTCTCTCACCTATGAGAGGAAGCTTATATAAATAGGCCAAAGGAATCCCAAATGGGTTGAGATATTTTGGGAGGAAGGTAGGGAATGATCCCTAAGGGATAGGGGCTCGAATGCCACCTATTCCAACTAGTTGGGATCAACCTCCGCGGGGAATTTCATCTAGAAGGTTCTCAAAATCTCATTTTTCCCCTTTTTGACAGTACTGACGCTCTCTGCATAAAGGAAAGTTGAGCTGGTGCTCTTTTCCATGAGGCCAGGAGTGTCATCGATGCACTATGTCAGCAGGAAGGTATGACACCCTATGTCAAGGGAAAAGTTGCGTCAGACATCCTAGAACTTGGAAATTTTTTTTGCCAAAATATGTCTTGGCCATGCCACTTTAGAGGATTGAGCATAGATACCAATTTTAGGTGTAACAGTGATGGAATCTGGAATTCAATGGGAAGAACCAACTCCACACCATGGACTAAATGGAATGGGGTAAAACCGATTGCATTTTTGGTCGACGTATGGTAGGCACAGAGGGTGGAAAAGAGAAAGTCATGCCAGTTGGTCTTATGTTTGTCCACCATTCATTGTAGCATGGTTTTGAGGATCTTGTTGACATCCTCAAGTTGGCCATTTCCCTGAGGATAATAAGAAGAGGAATACCAATGTTCAAACTTCAACATAGCTGAGAGCTTTGTCCAAACAATTCCCTCAAAGTGAGAACCGTGGTCTGAGACTAACTAGAGAGGGACACCGACATGAGCGATAACATGGTTGAAAACTAAGAGTGTCGCAGTATCATCCTTACCATTGTAGGTAGCTACATGGATTCATCCCACTTGGTGAAGTAATCGACAACCACAATGATGTATTTATGGCCGTCAACCGAAGGAGGGTTACATGCCATGAAGTAAATCGCCCACTTGCAGAAGGGATCGACTGTGACAACATGATGTAGCGGCGTGAGAGGTGTCCTTACCTTTTGGGAAAAGAGTTGGAAATTACGGTACTGTTTTACTGCGTGAATGCAATCAACAAAGATGGTGGGACATAAATAACCAGCGTAGAGAATCTTTTGGGTAGTATCCAAACTAAAGAGGTGGCCACAAGAGGATCCACAATGACAGTAATTCAATACTTCTTCGGCTTCATCATGGGTGATGCAACAATGAAATATTGTCTCTACACCATGGCAATACAAGACATCACCAATGAGGAGATATCGAGTAACTTGATGTCGGATGTGGCAATGATATTTGTAGCTTAAATGGGCCCCAATTTTTTTAGTGTGAAAGTAAAGGAGGATGCCACCATACCATGGGTCCTCCATAGATATGACAAATAAATTCATCGGGGAGATTGATTATGATAGGAGGAGAGGTAGATGACGATGGTAAGTCTGCCATCAAGAAAGCTAATTCCAAATATTTGGTGCTTTTGGGTTGACAAATTCCAACTCATATTCTTGGATAACGACATTCCACTTGGAGGCATGACCTTGGACAAGGCGATGGCTCAAGAGATAAAGCATGGGGTTGAATCATCCACAACTCATGGCAATGTAATGTCGTAGCTTCTGCACTGAAAATACAATGACGAGGGCCATTTTCTATTCGTGGGGGTAACGTAATGGTGGTACAGAAATTTTATGACTCACATAATAGATCACATGCTCTTGACAAACATCGTCTTCTTGGAATAGGACTCCATCAATGGAATTTTTCAGATGCTGACACATAGAGGATAAACTCCTTGGTGAAGTCGGGAGGAGAAAACAAGGGAGAAAAATTGATAGCTTGTTTGAATGCATCGAAAGTGGATTGTGTATCCTCATCCCACACAAAAGGAATGTTGGTATAGAGAAAACGTAATAATCCATGTATTTTTGTAGCATAATCTGGGATGAAGCGACAAAGGAAATTGGACTTGCCATGAAGGCTCTGCAATTGGTGAAGAGTGCGTGGAGGGGGAAGATTCAGGATGGTTTGAACCTTCAAGGGATCCACAATAATACTGTTTTGGGATACAATGAGTCCTAATAAGTGATCGAGTGGGACACATAACACAAACTTGAGGGGGTTCAGGAGGACATTATATTTGTGGCATCAAAGGAAGACTTGTCTTAAGTCATCCAAATGTTGGGAAAGCTTCCGATATCGAACCATGAGGTCGTCTAAATAGACAAGGATAATGTGGACCAAGTCGTGGAATAAAAAGGTCATGGCTCTCTAAAAAGTGTCTCCAACATTTTTAAGGCCAAACGCCATGATAAAATACATGAAAGTTCCCTTGGGGGTAGTAAAATCGGGTTTATACTGATCTTCTTTGTGGACCTAAATTTGGTTATAACCAAAAAAATCGTCCATGAAGGAAATACTTCATGACTGGCACATGCATCTATGATTTGGTCAATAAACTGAGTAGGTAAGTTGTCTTTGGGACAAGCCAAATTCAAATCACAGAAGTCAGTGCACACAAAAATGGTTCCTTTATTTTTATTAACGGGAACATGATTGGAAACCCAAGTGGTATACGTGATGGGTATATAAATCTTGCTTTGTACAGTTTTTCGATCTCATCTTTAATGATAGGGGCCTTTGACGGGTGGATGGGTCGTTGCTTTTGGCAAACGAGGGAAACATCAGACCATGTGTCAATGCGATGTTCAATGATAGAAGGTGTTGGTAGATGATATGGATGTGCATGGTGCAAAATTTGAATATGGTGCACAAGGTGGA
Source organism: Pseudotsuga menziesii (assembly GCA_001517045.1). Lineage (NCBI taxonomy): Eukaryota > Viridiplantae > Streptophyta > Pinopsida > Pinales > Pinaceae > Pseudotsuga > Pseudotsuga menziesii. Next base: position 148,144 of record LPNX010381630.1, read on the forward strand.
GAAGTCGACAAGAGTCGAATTGGTCATAATTTTGTAGTTTTTGGTCGAAGTTAGTTAGAAAGTAGTTAGAAGTGGACCATTTTGTAAAGGGGAAAGACTATATATAGAGTTAGAAATGTAGTAGGAGATATCTTGGATTTGTCCTTGGAACATATTTTTGGACATTTTTGGATGATCGATCTATGTATCTGCTATTTTGATTCTATCTTGCGAACCCAAAGATGAATTTTGGGAACTTGTTTTGATCTGCGGAAGTAATATGACAAGTGCGGATGATGTTGGAAACTCTTTTTCTTGAATTTTGTTGGTTTTATAGTCTTATGAGAAAAGGTTGTAGTACGATTTATGTCTATGAATGATGATATGCCTTGTCATGATGAATGGTTCCATATTTTTTGATCTGTTTATGAATGAGTATAATGATGTGAGCTAATGTGAATGGTTGATGTGGTGATCTAACATGAATAATCGATGTTAAAACCATTGCATGGATATACGGTTAGTATTGCGATAGAGGGATAATATGCACATAAATAATCCTCCTTACTGTGGAAAATTGGTTCTTGCAACTCTCCCTCGAACATCTCGGGTGAGACTTCATCTGCTTTGCATGTGTTGCTGGACAGGGTAAGACCTGTTTGGGTTGTTTCTCAGGGAGATCACGGTGAAAATGGGTGTCGACAGTGTGTGGACCCATGTCAACATATCTATGTCAACAAATGGTTCCATTAACAATACCATAGTGCGAGGAAGAGGAGGATATATTGTGGCATCCGACAAAACCAAATATTCAGGATTGGTTAGATCAGAAGGCTTGAGAATTTGCAGTAGAAGAAAACCCGATTTCTAGACTAAAGACATAAGAGTGGTTCGGAAGGAATATCTATTATGATATTCATGAATATTTCTTCATTGAGTTTCCAATTTCCTTGTACAAGTGTTTGGTGCAGCTGACCTATCAGAAGGAAAAATTTCAAGGAGGCGAACCTACTTGCTGGACCCCGAAGTTGATCCAGCAACCAAAGGAGGTAGAAAACAGAGCATTGAGGGCCATCAAAGTGTGGCTCAAAAACATTTTGGAAGGATACATCACTGATTTCACGGAAGACACAATCAAGTCCTAAATCAACACGGAAAGGGAATTCTTTAAAGGACCAAGAGGTAGGTTTCTATTGTCTTTTCAATTGTGGATTAAGATGCTTATATGTGAAAAGGGAATATTGGAAATGAAATTCGATGAGTAGAGCTATGGTGTGCATAGGTCATGGGTAATGTGGAGAGAAGGGTTGGATGAAATGATAAGGGGTATATGGATGGGATTTACAATGAAACTGTGAGGGAATTTGAGGAAGAGTGTGGTATTCTGCGAAGTGGGGTGAGGTTCCGGCAATAGAAGAGGTAGAGGACTGAGGAAAGTCCTACTGGGACTGGGACAAGAAACTACAAGAGAATATCACAAGGGACTAAGAAACCCTACAATGAAGAAGGAGACGACGAGGCTACACCCGAGCACGAGGAAGGAGCAACCCAAAGCAACAATGTACCTAAAACGCTGTGCACTACGCCACATTCAAGAAGAAACACCATATCATCAGAAGACCGCCCGCTGTGTCATCAATACAATAATAATAGCATGTCAACGAACACATGAAGAAGGCCCAAGATGGCGTGAGATGATGTGAGATTACCTTTATTCCATAGGAACGAGACCGAGGATCCTGAACAATATTAGTTTCTCTTTGAAGTGGTATGGACTATGAGGAAAGTCCAAGACGAAGACATTAAGAAGGGTCAGTTGGAGACAAATTTTCGAGTTTGCGCATTAGATTGGTATATGAAGTTCATACAAGTTCTGGCAGGGAACCAATAGAAGACTCTAGTGGAGATTAGAACTAGATTGATTGAAGAATTCAAAAAAACAAATATGAGTCGCAGTACATTACGAAATTGAAGGAAATCAAGAAATATATGAACGAATCGGTCTGGGATTTCGACCAACGATTCAAGATGATGATAGAAAAATCCAATTTCAGAATGAGTGATATACAAGACAATGAATGGATCATTGCAAATTTAGTACCAAATATTCGCATGCCATTAATCCATTAGAAGATTGTGATACAGAGTGAGGCTTTGGAGATCACAATGAATATGGAAGCTTCAGTCAGCGAAAATGGAGTTGGCATGAATCAGATCCAATCGCAACTAGAAAATCTGACAATTCAACTGCAAGATATCAAGAAAAATAAATAAATTCATGAAGAAGTATGGTGTACCCGATGCTACAGGGAAGGACATCATAAATATCAATGCCTATATTTTTGCAATTACTTGCTTTTAGGTGATCCAAATCCACTATTCAAGGTGGTTTACCATGGTGCCGAATCTTTCAAACTCATGGACATCGACATGAGGAATGTGTGTATCTCGAGAAGATGGTATCCAAGCCTATGAACTTGTTATGTATTTTTTGTCATTCTGTTGGCCATGAAGAGAAGGATTGTCAAGCATATGACCTACTCCAGGAAAGGACAATGGATACATACTATATGAAAGGATAAGAACACCAATCGGTGGAGAGACCACCACTACAGTAGCCACCAATTTTTGCGCAACCACGACCTCAGTTTTCTCCATCACATCCACAATATAATTAGATGCAGTATGCTCTGTAGTAGCCGTAGTATACTTAGTCGTAGTACACTCAACTGTAGTTTGTTCCACTGTAGCAACAACAGTTTAATCAACCTCAATATCAATAGTAAGGAGGCTTTTGCAGAGGATTTTGAGGAGGAAAAAATGGAGGTTTTTTTCGAGGAGGAGGATGAGGTAAAGGACCGGTGCAGTGCTGCAATTGTTGAGTACTGGGGCATTATCAATGAGATTTCCCAAACCTTCAGTCGCAATGTACCTACTATACCATCGCAGATCACACTATTGAAGATTGTCCACAATTGATCGCAAAATGGAAAGCAAAGAATGTCCTGCCATCGTAGAACCAGGATTAGAATGTGAACTAGAATGAAAACCAGCCTGTGAATCCACTACAAAATCAGAACTAGGGTCCAACAATCAAGAATATTTCAGCAGAACCTAGGACTCAACCTGCAGATGTTGGATTCATTACTTGCATAGGTTCGATGACGGGGGATGATGGTCCAATCTGGCAAGTTCGATTGGTGGCTCGAAAAAAGGTGCAATTCGATGTGGAAGTTGATATGGATACATTATTTGACACAAGAGACACCATCAAAAGAGATATCAGTAATTTTCCTATCTATGAAATGCCGCATGTTTTTATTTAACACTCCCCATAGAACCATCACAGAAGCATGGCACATTGCAAAGTTTCTTTGAAAGTTTTCTATCACTAGCAAAATATCTTGATGCGCTAGCCAATATTGCAAGTCTGTTAGATCGACCAAGGAAAGGTTGACGAGACTCTATTGTTAAATCTTTACACAAGAAGAAAACTAGAAACGGGATGAGGATAAATGTTCAAATCAGTGATTAGGATGTGGATTGAGTTATGGATCTGGGATTAGATGTCAACATTTTGACAAAGCAGACATGGGATAATACGGGGAAACCATAGTTGGTTTGGTCCCCTGTACAACTATGATTGGCCAATTAGGCCAGGGTGTTGCCAATTGGGCGAGTACCATGCTTAATGGTGGAAGTCGAAGGAATAAATACGTATGTGGAATTTGATGTTATCAAAATCATCGATGAAGGAATCTCATACCCCACACTGCTGGGGATTGGATGGGATAATAACAACTTGGTGGTGATTAAATTCAAAAAGTGGGTGATGAATTTTGAGAACCGCGACATAAGAGTGATATCCCGATTGGATTCGAGCAAAGGAAGAATATATTTCTAACCAGTCAAGGAATAAGTTATAGGAGGATGGGACCATGCATACAACATTTCAGAGGATTATTTCCATCCCACTGCATATAGAGAGTTGGGATAGCGAAGCTCAAGCTTCGCATCATCGGATTCTGATGATGCACTGTAAAATTGACAGAATCGACTACATGAAGTATCCATCTGGAAGTGTGGAAGGGTCACTCAGTTGCTGCATTGGGTCGCAATAGATTTTGTTGAGATACCAACATATGAAGGATGTAATGTCCCTTTTAATTGGGGACATGACAAAGGATTACCCAACTTGGCTAAGTTCATCAGTGAATTTGAAAACAAGGTTTTAGAACCACATAGACTATTGGAATTGGAGGAAGCGTTGAAAGACACTCCACCATGATGGTGGATGACACATAAGAAATAGATCAACGGATGATCGTTGTGTCACAGGTTTATGGAATTTCATTTCTGTGAAGCAGAGTGCTATCAAGTCGTGAAGTATGATGGACGAAATGATCCCAATGATAATTGTTATGGAGATAAAATTTCTATGGCTTAGGGTTACCATAACAGGATGTATGATACCATAAACCAATATTTCCCAATATGCAAGAGCAGTAAGAAAATATAACACTAAGGGATGTAGAATCATACCTTATTCCAGATGGTTGAAGTAGATACCCGTTGATATTTTCCAATGCAATTGCAATTACAATTTTCTCTCAACAACAACAAACAAAGCAAGAATGATATATATAAATGTGTTAGAGCTACTCTAGCATATATAATCAATAATGTATAAGAAAGTAAATACATCCATGGATTCAATATTCGTATTCAAAATGCACATGAATTGGACATGAAAATATATTTCTATTAATACATTAGAGATACAATAGTGACAAAATATTCAACACTTCTGTGAACTGGAGAAACCGAGTCCTCCACATGGGCCTCCACCACTTCAATCCTCCATCTCTCGATAGAAATATCACAAAGAAAAGAAAATCTTGGGAACACCACTATGTGCTCCAAGGGACAAAGGGATGCAGACTCAAGTATAAGAAAAACTGAGGCAACAATGGACTATAGTTTCCTTACTCTTCAATTTATCCTCCTTCATTGTATCTAAGAGGCTCACTATATAGCGCTCCAAAGAGGTAATGGAGGGTCGAATTTGAGCGTTCTCAAGGAATATGGAAGGATAGGACACAAGATATTCGGAATCATATGAGGAAAAATCCAAAAATATTTGTCTTTATGCACACATCCCGATGTACATGGGCTTGAGGTCAAAACATGCGTATACACATGACTATGGCTTTAAAAGTCGCGTATAGGTATAAATAGGTAATTTTTGGGGATGATTTTAGAACATCAAAGTAGAATATAAGTCCATGGGGTCCAAAGAGTCTGCAGAGGGACATGAAAGGCCATAAATGTGTTATCAACTAGGTGTGGTAAAATCAACTATAACAAATTCCCCCTAATGTGTGAGGTCAGAGGGGTAACATGATGGCCGAAATACATTATAAAATCCATCCCAGAAGTGGAGAATGAAGACCCAGGTGGAAGAACCAACCACTAATCGGTATAATACAATGATCAAAATATGCATGTGACTACAAATACATATAGCAGTCCCAGATACATAAGAGTACAATGGCCATGAATATGCATGATATACAAACTGTCATGTGTGGTCATCGCCACATACAATATAAAATGGATCAAGATCTACATAGTGGATGAATATATTTGATATACACTGGAGTCTAGAATAAATATCACGAGAGATGAAATCTCATGAATACTGGCACGATCAAGGAGGTAGCATATATGGAATGCCACCAACCTGGAAGGTCTTCTACACAAACTGCTACGAGTACATGTCCTACTATGTGAATAGATGTGTCGAGGTTGAACATAGTAGTCCATCATCTGATTACCGATCATTGACGTATATCGTTAAAAGACGCGAGATCACACCACGATAATGATAATGGGAATTAAGGTATAGATTGCAATCTAACAAGTGTGAATAGATGTGTTGAGTTCGAACACTTGAAAGAGTTCATCGATTAGGGGACATTGCTGTATTCCCAAAACTGTCGATGGTGAGAGAACTTACCACTGATGATTGTAAGTCTCAAGGAACTCAAAGGACTCTAGAATTCTATTCAAGAATAAATGATCTAATGTCGATGGAATGGAATCCGTTGGAAGGAGGGCATTAAGGAATCCCCCATCAACCAACATGAGGTACTCAACAATGATGTATAATGTGTAAGAACTTGAACAATATGTGCATGAACCAGTAAAAGTACCGGGAATGGACGACATGTAAAGTCAAGATAATTGAGGAATGGATGAATCAGGATTCAAATTCCTTTGAACAAGAGCATAAGGAAAGTGGTGGTCGAAGGTAGGAAGCATGGACTCGATATGCAAATTGGGACATCTCTGTAACATAGGAGGCATCATCAAAGTCTCCATAGGGACAGGAAGCGTAACCAGTCGGTGGAGATAAACCCAGAGTAACGAGTACAGATCTTAAAGTCAAACTAATAACCCAACCAACGGATGTGATATACAGTGCTCTGTTCGAAGGAGACACGACTTGACTGCTGCCAAAGATAACATCTTTTCTCGTCCACCTTTTTATGTTTTTTTTTTTGGATTTTTTTCCAGATATTTTGAAAAGCTTGAAAAAGAATAAAAGTGCTTTATAATACATATCTAGGAGGAGACGAGTGTCAGGGGAAAGAAAACTATTTCCAAGCAATGGAACATACCTATGCTCAATGCAAGGAAGTATGTGAAGGATAACAACACTCAGGGGAATGTCTCCTCCTGGTAAAGTGGTGATCAAGTTGCAAAGGATATGTAAAAGGCTCTGCTTGGCTAGATATTTGACAAGCTCATGCTACATGGATTATAACTCTGAAGCAGGGAGCCGACATAAATCTAAATAAGACAAAAAAAATCATGAAATGCAATTACAACTTGATATATAGAAGGGAGTCCCTATGGAAAATGGCCAGCATAAAGTTCAAGAGGAGTATGAACCTCTTGCTCAAGGACATGGCGGGACTAAAAAAAGACTCCCACAACCTAAAGGAGGCATCTCAGCATGGGTACCAAATGAAAAATATGATATAACTAGGGCACCCATGTATAGGAAAGCTCTACCATTCGCACAATACCACTTCTAACAACAACATGAAGGTTCCGTGATATTGTTGAATGGGTTCGTACCTAAGGTTAAGATGAAATGGTCATAAGGTCATGAAAAATGCAAGCGGATGTGAAATCCTAACCTACATGCCACTTCAGACATTATACCTATGATAAGCATGAACATATCAAAGAATTGATCAAAACGAGCTCAAAACGGGTCCCTACTACACAATATTAGGCCAAACGGTCCAAAAATGGTCAAAAATAGCCCAAACTATAGAAAAGTGGGTAAAAAATTCAATTTTTTTCTATAAAATAGTGAAAAAATAAATTTTTCCATACCATTTCAAAATTTACCCAACATAGTGGTTTTTGGACTAACAACTTGAGAAGCTGATTCTAGGAGCATTTGTCCATGAAATCACACACCATCTGGTTCAGGTAGATCATCATGCCCCACTCTTCCATTTTCATGCTTTTATTTTTAAATTTGATCATTAGAGGAAATTTCAACTCAAAATGGGGCTTTTAACTTTAATTCAAATTCGATGTCATCATGTGTTAGCCAATGAAATTGATTTAAATTTGAAATACCGTATAGGTCTTAAACACTTTTTTAATATAAATTTGTGGATAGGTATCATAAAAAAAACTACTTTTTTGTTTGTATTTTCGACATATCTCCCTGTGTTTTTACTCAAATTTCGATCGGGAGAGCTCGTTGGATGGGGAATTAAATTCCACATCCAACGAGTACCCACTCAGCATACTTTTGATAGACCTCGCTACCCCAAAAACAATAAATACGTGAAAAAATGTGATGATGACATCATCATCACATTTTTTCAGGTATTTCTTGTTTTTGGGGTAGCGAGGTCCATCAAAAGTATGTAGAGTGGGTACTCGTTGGATGCAGAATTTACTTCTGCATCCAATGAGCTCTCCCGATCGAAATTTGAGTAAAAACACGGGGAGATATGTCAAAAATACACACAAAAAGTAGTTTTTTTCTTTTCTTCCTCCAAAATTAATAAATACTATTTTATTATTTTAACTATTATTTTATTAATTTTTTTTAGGAGGCGCATTTTGAGTTGAAATTTCCTCTAATGGGTCAATTTTTTTATTTATCTTGGGCTATCCCAAAGAAGGCGTTTTTAGTCCATGCAAAAATCAGGTCTTTTTACGTGTATAGGGTTGGACATATGCGGAAAAAATCGCAATACCTGCGTATGTATGCGGCTATTTTGAAAAGAGTCACGTATAGGGCCACAAATAGCAAAATCAAGGCAAAAAAGTAATGAAACTTGGAAATTTATGTGCAGGATGGTTCTTGAGTGGAGAGAACGTGAGCATGAGGATGTTGACAGGGATGTGCAAGGTGACCTAATGGATCAACAAGCTTTGAGGGATTGTGGTTTGTACAAGTTCTGGTGCCTTGGCAGCTTGAGGGAAAAACCAAGGCTACTCCAAATGCTAGTTGACTATTGGGATCCTGACTCAGAGACATTCCAGCTGGATGGGATGCCCCTCGGTCTTGAGGTTGAGGATATATATTTCATTATAAAAATTTCTTGCAGAGGGGAAGTGGTAAACCTATGAGCTCATGGGATAGGAGGCAGTCTCACAATAGAGGAATACATTGCTTTTTATTGCCTCCTAGATACAGAAAAGGTTGGGAGCAAAATCCTGACAAAATCGATCCATAACCTAGGGCTAAAGGCCATATTGTTGGCACTTGGACGGATAGCGGGATTGGCATCCCTCCACTAGGATTCAAGGCCTTTGATGTTCTATGCGGTGAAGTGTATGCAACCTACTATATATGATTGGAGTACCTCACTACTGAGCAACATGAAGCAACAACTTACGAACTGCAAGATGGCCAGGATAAGGAACTTCAGTTTCAGAAGAATCTTGAGTGCTTTATTTTTTTAGCATGTGTCGGGGATAAGCCCAAGAGTTGAGATTTCCCCACATGGTGCTGAGGATCCGGCTCAACTATGCTGGGTCAATGTCATGCGGAGATTAGGAGGGGGGCGAGTGGCCAACCCCTATCCAATAGACTTCTTCCTCTGGTGGCGTAGGCAGATCATCGCCATATATGACTACCCTTACGAGGGGATAGACTTCCGTGGAGATGTAGACATTCCCATTCCACCAAGATCCGTATATGGGGAGATACGTAATGAATCCCGAATCAAACTTGTTTTTTGAATTATTAATATTTTTGTGTTTTTGATATATGGAATAAAAAAGACATGTTTTTGGTGTGATGAAATATAGTGATACTTGGTCATGTATATGTAGATGTGGGACCATTACGGTTAGACGGATTCCCTCATCATCAATGGAGGGGAAGAGGAGATGAGATCATGGGTGTGGATGCGAAGCGTACGATCCAAAGAATTCACACGAAATTTGTTTGGCTGACACATAGAGTTCCCATGGCGCAAGTCAAGGAATTGCCTGAGGCCATGTTGTGCCAAGTGGTGGGTGTGCCATGCGCATGGGTGCATTTGTTCTGCCGACTAGATAGAGCCGTAGTGTGCTACCATGATCAACACCCTCCTCCTCCCTAGGCTTAGAGACTTGAGTGTAATTTTTGTTGTATGACCGTGTAGTATATTTTGGTGGCTCGGAAGCCCCATTTTTTTATATGACACTTATGTACTATGACACCAAATTTTGGACACATATTTTAATGAAAAATACCTATGATGATCAGTTATTATTTTATTTACATGTGTAAATGTGTTTGTGAATGCTTTATCGTCTGTGAAACAAATGCCAATCTAGTACATAGTTAGCATATGAATCAACAACTTGATTAAAATTTATTGTAATATGGATGTATGTTATGCTCTCCAATTGTCATTCTAGCACACTGACACGCAAGAACCTTCATAACAAAGTTGGATCCCTAACAAACCATTTAGCTGTGAGACCAATAATTGCGAATCAAGTCGTCCCTCAAGAGAGTGAATACCATGTGAAATGACATCACACAATAACTCAATAATGACACTATACTCTACAACATTGTTCAATGAAGGCCATAAACACACACCTCCTGAAGACAACACCTGATCCATAGGAGTGTAAATCACCCAAGCAGCCGAAGCTGAGTTTTGAGTGTGGCGGCTAGCACCATTAGCGAATCCTACATAAGTCGAAGACGTCGTCGACATATTCCACAACAAATGGAAGCTAGTCAACAAAATCGATCACCACAAGTATACCAAAACTAAGCTATGAAAATGTGTAATAATATACAACAAATCAGCCTCGAATTAGAATCATGCATAATACTTCTTAATATAGAGCCCATTTCTAGGCTTTTCCAAGGCCATCCCTTCATAATCGACTAACTTGTTGGCACCTTTCTCTAATACACACTAGAATACGTAAGGACCATGCCACATAGGGTTAAACTTTCCTTCCCCCAAGGGTTCCTTAGCTTGGTCTCACAAAAGAACCAAGTCACCTTCACTAAACCTCCTAAGACGGAAAGACTTATCATACTGGACCTTAAAGCGACGCTTATTAATCTCAAGAGCCACTAAATCATCTCAACGATGCTCATTAAGCTACTCCAAGTGGACCAAACGCTCTTCCAATGCGTAAGTCTCTGGGAAAATCTCCACGACTAGCTTCAAAGAAGGGATTTTGCACTCAACCGGTAAGATTGACTCCACTCCATGCACAAGCTGATATGGAGAAAAATGGGTGGCAGTCTTAACCACTGTTCGATAAATCCACAAAGCAAGATATAACATGATATGCTAACTAGTCTTGCTTTGTGCAATGGTTCGTTGGAGAATGGACTTAAGTGACCTTTTCAATGCTTCAACCTATCCATTCGCTTGAGGATAGTAGGATGATGAATGCTCTTGCTTATACCCTAACTTCAAAGACAACTCATCCATCATCTTGTTTTTAAATTTCCTACCATGGTTAGCGACAAGCTCCCTTGGGATACTGAACCCAGTGATAATCTGATTGAATACAAAATGCACGGCTGTCTCACCATCAGATTTAATAGTGGGCATAGCCTCTACCCATTTTGTGAAGTAGTCAATAGCCACAATAATGTGATGGTGCCCCCCAACCAAAGTCGGGTGTTGGCAGGGGTTTTGGACAAGATAGTTGTGTGGCCCCATGAGTTCTGCACAAGCTCAGAAGACACCGCGCAAGGAAACGATAGCGCGCAAAGCGGAAGATAGACTACTTTTGAATAGTTTGTGTCACTTTTTGTACTTTTTGACATTATTTTGTGGATATTGGTCATTAATTTGTAGATTCAGTTAAGAATTGGTTAATATTTAGTTTGAAGTGGACCTTCAATCTAAAGGAACAATCCTATAAATAGAAGAAGAATTGTAAATGTGGATATCATCTAGAGAGGGAGATCATGATCATAAATCGTAGAATGAGAATTGAGAGTTTGAGGCTCAATTGAATTGTTATCTGTTTTGTATCTGTGATTGATTGCACAGAAATAATATGAGAAAAGGGAGATTGATCTGAACTACTATTATCTTTTTGTCTCTTTCTTCCTTTCTGTTTCTATGAATCCGATGGTGAATCTGTGTGACATGAATCTATGATGCGATGTTTCTTGCTTATGAATACTGTTATCTTCTTAGATCTGTTTTCGCAACAACATGGTTATTCATGTTATGAATGAATGATGTGATGAATATCCTTGGTAATGATGAAGTAACTGGTTAGATCTAGTAAATAGGTCGATGAATTATCGATGACCATAGTCCTATTCTATTCTGCGGAAACTTGGTTCTGTCATCCCTCCCTCGAAAATATCGGGTGAGACTTCATCCGCTTCGTGGGTGTTTCCCGACGGGGTAAAACCTGTCTAGGTTAGTGCTCAGGGAGGTCACAGCGAGTTGAGTGTCGACAGAGTGGGAACCCCTATCGATTGAGGTTTTGTTGGTGGGGTTTGTGCCAAAAAATGGTTTCATTTCTGAGACCTTGTTGCTACTGAGAGGAGGATATGTGGCATCTGACGTGACCAAAAATTCAAGATTGGTTTGATCAGAAGCTGCGAGAATTTGCTGAATCCAAAAATTAAAACCCTGGACTGAGGAAGGATAAGTGGTTGGTGAGATACATACACAAAGGTCCTCACAAGTACTTCTTCTATAAGTTTCCCATCATACTGTATGAGTGGTTGGCACAGTTCACTTACTAAAAGACAAATTTCTAAGGAGCAGAGCCAACATCCTGGACCCCTGAATTGATCTAAGAGTTGCAGGAAACTGACAACAAAGAATCATGAGCTGTTGAGGTCTGGCTAGATAGTATCCTAGAAGGATACATCATTGAATTCATGGTCGACACTACCAATTCCTACAACAAAGCAGAAAGGGAATTTTTCAACATACCCATAGGTAGGTTCTTGTTGTCTCTGCAATTGTCAACTAAGATGCTTGTATGTGAAAAAGGTATACTGAAGATGCACCTCGAGTAATATAACTCCAGTGTGCAGAGGCGGTGGATACCACAATGAAAGGGGGGCGAGGAATGGGAAGATAAGGGGTATATGGGTGCCAGGTTCGATGAGACTATGAGGGAAGTCGAGGAACAAAGTGGTCTTATGAGGGGAGGATCAAGGTTTCTACAAGAGAAGAGGTAGAGGATAGGGGAAGGTCCTACTGTGATCGAAATGCAATAATGCGAAGGAAGACCACATGGGATGAAGAGACCCTACAGTGACGGAGAGGATGACCAGAACCAGAATACACCTAGAACAATAGTAAGATCAAACCCCATCAACAACGTACCCATGCCTCCATGCACTACTCCAAATTTGGGAAGAAACAAAAATTCCATGTCAACTTTCCCGACGTTCCAGCAATATTCTAGTAGTAGATCAACATCTGTAGGAAAAAGTCCCAGGATGGCATGCGATGATACAACGTTACCTTTGTTCCATGGAAACAAGACCGATGATCCTGAGAAGTATTGGTTCCTATGTGAGGTAGTTTGGACTGTCAGACAGGCCATAGATGATGATGTTAAGAAAGGCCAATTGGCAACTACTCTTCGAGGTCGTGTGCTAGATTGGTATATGAAATTTATACAATCCCCTATGGGGACTCCCACAAAAATATTGGATGAAGTCAGGAAAGGACTGATTGAATAATTTCGGAAACCAAAATATGAAGCGTAGTATATTACAGAATTAAAAGAGATTAAGAAATTTCCTAATGAAATTGTTTGGGACTTTGACCAAATATTTAAGACACTGAAGGCGAGAGTCAGTTTTGATATGAGCGATGTTCAGCACAAAGAATGGTTCATTGCAACACTATTACCTCGTATCCGACAACCACTAATGCATCATAATATTTTGACCTAGAGCGAGGTCCTAGAGATCGCCATGAAGTTGGAGGCTTCACCCATTAGAGAGAGCACAAATGGAATGAACCAGATTCAGGCACAACTGGAAAACCTGATGCTTCAGCTACAAGAAATTAAGAAGGGGAAAGAAAATCAAGAATATCTTTGGTGCACTCGTTGTCATGCAGATGGAAACACTAAAGATACTTACCCTGACTTCATAAATTATCTCCTATCTAGGGCACTGAACCCATTGAGTTTTAGAAGTGTACCATGGTGTCACATATGTCAAGTATATGGGCATCGACATGAAGAATGTAGCTACATGCAGAAGATGGTCATGAAGCCGGTGAGCTTATACTGCACTTTTTGTTGCTTGGTCAGGCATGAAGATAAATACTGTCGAGCTTATGACCTACTCCAGGAAAGGATGTATGAATCCTACTATGTGAAGGGAAAAGATCCTAGCGCAGTACAAGAATCACAACCACAGCCATAGGTGGTGTATCCACCACCTCAATCATAGTACACACCACCGCCACAGATCCAGTTTACTCCATCACAACCGCAACCACAGTTTGTGCCATATCCATAGTTTGCGCTGCGGCCATCGTATAATCAGATGTCAATGGCTCCACCACAACTGCAGTATGTTCAAGCATCACACTTTGTTCAGCAGTAGCTGAATCCCTCGCTGTAGCAATTGGATCAACCGCAGTACCAGTAGCAAGGAGGATTTCGAGGAAGAGGAGGAGGATGAGGTCGTGGACTTGTCCAGTGTTACAATTGTGGTGTTGCAGTGTTCATGTACATACTGCACCATAATTAATCATATTGTTGAAAATTTCCCACAGTTAATCGCAATATGCTAGGCCGAGAATGTTCCTCAGTTGCAGAATTAGAACCAGTTGCAGAATCAGAACCAGTTCTTGAATCAAAATTAGATACATAACTAGAATCAATTACAAAACAAGGATCAGAATCAAGTTCCACTGTAGAATCAGACTGTGATTCAACTCATCAACCCACCACTAAACCAGAATCCAGCACTAAACCAGAATCCGTGGATGAACCAGAATCCATGGATGAACCAGAATCAAGGGTCGATGATTGCAACAATCTCAGCAGAACTCAAAACAAAGGATGTCAATATAGCTATTGTCACTCACGAAGGTGCGACGATCGGAGAGGATAGGCCCTAGCCGCATGTTCGATTGGCTAGGAAGAAGAAGGCACAGTTTGATATCACAACTGAAAATTATACATTCTTTGAAGCTCGGGATGTGATCGAAAGAAATCCTGGTAAGTTACATTTCTATGAAATTCCTTCTCCTTTTTATTCTTCATTGGAGGTAGGACCATCGCGGAAGCATCGTACCTTGCAGCATTTCTTTGAGAGTTTCTTGTTGCTGGAAAGAGATCCTGATTCTCTAGCCGATATTGAAAATTTGTTGCACTACCTAGGTAAGGAGTGGAAGGACTCCATGGTGAACTCGTTACATAAGAAAAATATGGGCAAAGAGATGCACATGATTATTCAAATTGGGGACTATGAAGTAGATTCGGTCATTTTGGATTTGGGCTCAGATGTGAATATTTTGACAAAGAAAACCCAATAGAAAATGGGGAGGCTAACGTTGGGTTGTTCCCCTATACATTTGTGATTGGCTAATCAGGATAAAGTACAGCCAATTGGCCGAGTGTCGAACCTAGTTGTGGATGTCGAAGGTATGAAAACCTATATCGATTTAGACGTAATTGAAGTTGTTGATCATGGAGTATCTTATCCTGTGTTGCTGGGGATCTGATGGGCCAATGATAGTATGGCAGTGATTAAATTCAATGAGCGGATGATGAAATTTGATAATCAAGACATCAGATTCATTGCTCCTATGGATCCAAATGAAGGATGAAGAAATATTGAACCAGTGAAAGATGAAGTTGTCAAAGGATGGGATCACATCTACAACATTTCCAAAGATTACATCCACCCAACTATTGACGGAGAACTTGTTTGGCTCAATCCTAGCTTTGTGTATTATGATTCTGACGATGCGTTAAAGAACTGGAAAAACTACATGCATGATGTATCATTCAGGAAGTGTGGTTTGATCATGTAGTCACTGTACCATGTTGCGACTGAGATTGTTGAATTGTGAATTTACAAAGGGTTACCTTAGCTATCCGCGTTCTTGATGGAGTTTGAAGAAAAGGTGTTAGAATTGTAGTGACTATTGGCGCTGTAGGAAGCATTGAAGGCTACTCCAGCATGCTGGTGGGTGACCCATAAAAAGATAATTACGGGATGGGCACAATGTCGACGGTTGATGACAGTTCGCTTTGGAGACACAAAAATGTATCACACTAGGAAGTATGATGGGAAGAATTACCCTAGAAGCCATTTGATGGAATTCCAAACATTGTGGGAATCGTAACCAAAGGATGAATGGGTCCATGCCTTTATTCACAACTTGGATGAAATGCCAAGGTCATGGTATATATCAACATAGTTGCACAGAGAAATGACCACTTGGGAAGAACTGACGGTTTGTTTTGATCATACATTTAGTTTCACAGATGTTAATCCCAATGTTAACAATGCACTTCATATCATCTAGGATGTGGTATTAAAAGTAGTGTTGGTTGCATATCCAGCGGACCCACATGTGCCTTTCCACATGCAGTCGATGATGGAATGTTACAATGTGTCTGGAAAAACTGAGGATGACGATTAGCTATAGAATATCAATATTCCAGAGACATAAGGAAGTAGGGATGTTGCATGATCCGGATTTATGCGTGAACGAAATGAAAGAACATATACAGAATCATAATAACATACATTTTGCAAATATAACAGAGATACAGTAAACACATATTCTATTAAATGGCGAAAATAGAACAGACTGAAATACAATTGCTAGAATGGTGGTAGCTATCTCTGAGAAGAGATGTGGCTGCTACTCTCATCTGTGCCAAGCTGAATACAAAATGAGGCCAAAGGGGCCTATTTATTACAAAAATGAGGTGAGAACCCCAAAAGTCCCAAAACGTAACCCTAGAAGATGAACCGTCATAAAGTTTGCGGCCCCACGGTGGTAAGTTGAACAGTCAACTTCCCGGGGTCATAACTTTTGCATACGATCTCCGATTTGGGAGTTCGAGAACTCGTTGGAAAGGTCGGTCTAAGCTTTACAACTTTTGGTTAGCCAAATGAATGCCAATGGCAACCATTTGGCCCCGAATCTCCAAAAAATGTCGTTTAAGGCCTCAAAACGGCCCCGGAAGTTTAGGACTAGAAAAACTGCCGAAAAATAACTAGGAAACTGCCACAATGGACAATTGTTTTGAGCCAGTGGAATAGGTGGGTGGCCACCGATCTCCATCTGGATCATTGCAACACCAGATATACCAAATGATCCCATGACTCAGCCGCTGAAGCTCATAAAATTTAACATTGGGACGGAGGATAACCCAAAATTTGCAAGTGTTGGGGACTATTGGGATGAAGAGACTATGGCAAATATCACGGACTTGCTGCATGAGTTCCAAGATTTGTTTCCAACCAAATTCTCTGAGATGAAAGGAATACTGGGTGATCTAGGAGAGATGAATATTCCATTAAATCCCGATGCGAAAGTAGTAAGACAGAGACCATACCGCTTGAATCTGTGGTACAAGGAGAAGGTTAAAGCTAAGTTAGATAGGATTTTGGATGCTAGAATCATTGAGCCAGTGGAAGAATCAGAATGGATCAGTCCTATGATGGTCCAGGACAAGAAACCGGTGAAGTTTGAATCTATTTCAACCTTAGAAAATTGAATGATGCTCGTATGCATGATCCATTTCCAACACCATTCACAGATGAAGTACTCGAAGGAGTAGGTGGTCAGGAGATGTACTCTTTTATAGATTTATTTTATGGTTATCACTAGATAATAATTGCAAAAGAAGATCAACATAAAATGACATTTGTCACTGAATGGGGATGTTTCCAATATACAGTGATGCCTTTTCGGTTGAAGAATGCACCTGCAATATTTTCCTGGGTTGATGTCGCTGCATTCAAATATTTCATTCAAAAGTTTTTACAAGTTTATATGGATGATTGGATAGTGTATGGTCTCATTAGGGATCATTTGGAAACCTACGACTGATGTTTGAAATATACCAACAACATCAGATCATGATGAAATCCAAGAAGTGTATTTTCTGCACACCATTTGGGATGTTTTTGGGTCACATTCTGTGTAAGCAAGGATTGTTGGTTGACCCCGTGAATATTGCACTCATTTTGAGCTAACCACTGTTGGCAAATGTGAAGATTCTTAGGGAGACACTGGGGCACATTGGGTATTATTGAAAATTTATCAACGGATATGCTGTGATTACTACCCCTATGGAGAAAATATTGAAGAAAGATGCTGCATTCACATGGAGTCCAGAATGTCAAGGAAGCTTCGACATGTTGGTGAAACCCACCAACAAATCCTCGTCGACAGGGTTCTCACTCTGTCGATGCCCAACCAGCACGATCTACCTAAGCACTGACCCAGACAGGTTTTACCTTTCCCAGCAACATCCGTAGAGTGGATGAGGTCTCACCCAAGATGTTTAAGGGAGAGCTGTCGGAACCACGTTTTTGATAGTGAGGACGGAGGATATGGGGATCCAACGGTTAGAAAACATAACCATTGGATCCAAAACTATGCAGTCATCATTGATTCATTTCCACAACATCATACATTTGTCACACTATTGTTAATGCTGCATATTTGTTCATAAAACATCTCAAATCATAATGCAACAGAATGTAACAGACTTTAAAATAGATCACATCAATATAGAAGAAAGGGAATAGATCACAACAACATCATAACAAAATAGGTCGCTGCATCATAACAGATTAGATCACAGTAGGAATAACAGATAAGATTTGTGCAACAACTGTCATATCATATTAATCTTATGCAAAGGATCCAAAACACACAATTCTTCTCCACAACAGGAGGCTCAATACATCAAGAAAAACCCAGATAGATCGCATATACAACAAGATTTCTTCAAAAACTAGATTGCACTAGACCTCATGCAATATTTATCCTCCAGATAATATCAATTCTCAAATTATGCTCATACTATTATCCTCTGATGCGATTCTCCGATGATATCTATTTAATTGCAAAACTAGATCTATAAATAGGCTTGCGCCTTTACATTCAGGGTCCACTTATAACTAAATTATAACCGCTAATGACCTATTTTACTGCGAGAAAACTTGGTAAATTAATTTATAAAATATTCAAAGCGGTTATTCTTCCTCCCATCGTGCTGATATATCCTTGCGTGATACCGCGTGAGCTCATGCAGCTGCTGCGACGCTGCGTAACTCACTTACAAAAACCCCTACCAATAGGCCCCCAACATAGTCTTGTGGCTCATCCTCGATCCACGTTAGGTTGACAAGGTATGTGCTGATGTTCGTGCTTTAAAATCTTCAAATTGCTGTGCAATCTCGTAAACATGAAGCTAAACTTTGTTGGCAATACTTTTACAATTATTCAAAGCCTGTTACACTAGGTGCTCTTTTCTAGCCTTGTCGTCGACTATCTACCGATTCTCTTGCACTTCCTGTAGCGTGGTGACTACTTTAACAACCAATTGTCCACTGATTTCTTGAAATTCATCGAGCTAAGCACGATGCTTTTATTGGCATTCCTGGGCATGGGTAGCTCTCTACTGAATATCCTTCAATTCCTTGGCCCTGGTGATCTGCACCATCAGTGTCATGGCCCCTAGCGACATCTTCAGTGTCATCCACTGGTATTCAGCTTCTTGCACCTGTGCTATCAACTGATCAAGCTGCTCATCTTGGACAATTCTCTGCCAAAACTGTGTTGTCACCTCCATAATTGCTTTGGCCTCCTGCTCCATGGTTTCGAATTTAGTCGTGATTTCTTCAATGGAATCCTTCCTTGCCACAACTTGCTCTAGTGGTGTCATAGGTTGGACCAGGGCATTGAGCATCAGGTTGGTATCTTGGAGATGGAAAATAGTTTTCCCCAATCACTTGGCCTTCTCGACTAGGGTGATCTCAGTTGTGTTCTAAAAAATGTGTTGGCAGGCCTTATAAATAGCTTGCTCAACTTTGCCGCATCTCACACACATCCGGGCTTGTTCGACAATAAGGTGGTATTACACCTTCTTCAGCTTAGTAATCTCTGCAGAAGCCTTGTGCTACAGCTCAGCCTACATCACCTTCAAGGGGTCTATCTACTGTACTTTTTCTTCTGCCAGTTGCACCCGGACCTGATGTAGCTCCTCTGCTTCTTTCTGCAGCTTCTCAGCTACGCTCTATGACTGGACATATCCCTCAGTCATCTCTTTCTATCGGTCTGCCAATTCCAGGGTGGCAACATGCTACAACTCCACTAACACCGTAGCGGATAACTTGTTCAGATCCAATGCCACCCTCTAGATCGGTCATGACAATTGGTGTTCTTCCTCAGTTCCTGTGTCAATCACAGTTGAGGGAACTTGCACGTTCCTAGCACAGGGCTCAGTGCTGATCGACGGTATGTCCTGCAACATAGGTCTCACAAATGTCTATCTGGAAACAATGTCAAAAATGAAATTCAATATATCTATTACCACACCGAATTTGTCATGGTTGGATTCGTGGATCTCCTTTGTCGCAGCCTCAGAGGAGTCAGTGACCGCATTGATAAGCCATTGTAGTTGGTCCTCCATCCCCAACCTGGTAGCACTTCCCACCTCATATTCTTGGCACCATTTGGTGTGATTCTCCTCCCAAATGCACTATGCTACATCCTCCTGGGTTGTTGTTGACTCATTGTCATATTCGTGAGTAATCAGCTCCTTCTGAGCAGGCTCTTCTGGGGCATCAGGTGGTGGGTCCTTAGACAATTCCTCCAGACTCACCAGGTTGCGCCATTCAATCGACAAATCTTGAACAATAGCATCCAATTATTCTGTTGTGATTTTGTAAGCCAAAGGTAGCCATTACCAGTCGGGGTCCCATTGGGCCTGAATGTAAATATAATGAGGCCCAATGGTGAACCAAATTATCCGTTGATACTTGGCTACTGCATAAGGAGGTACTCAAGGAATGGCAATGACTACAGCTTGCAGTGCCTCCCAATAGACCCAAAAGTGAATAGCACAGTCCACCTGTTGACTGGGCTCTTCAACCCACCATAAGTTCTGATATCGTGCGCCATGGCACACCTTCACCGCATCAACCACCATTGGTTGGTAGTCTTCAGGTTCCATCCAACCAACTAGCACAATGAGAATCAAGAGACAACTATATGAAAACAGTTGCCCAACCTGAGTGGAAAATGCATCTTCTAGCAATTGGTTCAGCAAAAATAAATACCAATTCATCTGCACTCCCTCAGTGCACTTCTGGGTGCATGCAACAACACCCAAGTTACATTGGACCAGGCATTTTCCTTGAACAACCTTACTTGCTAGAATTCATGCGCAAATATGCACCAATTATGAGTTGATGCTATCAATACGGTAAGTACAGCCATCCTGCTGTAGGCCAAAGCACTCCTTCAGTTGCTTAGCAAGTTTCTTGTTAGTATCCCTCCCGTAGATATACTACGCCGGATCTTCCTTGACCTTCGACAAGATTATGATGCTCACAATTAAGTCGATTTTAATAGGGATGGGAATATTCAACCAAAGCATTCCCCCATGAAAATAGGACAACAGTTTCTTAACACACACATGGGATTCGTTTAGTCGCCCAAAATGAGGCATATTGATGAGCCCCAACAACCCATATTGGTCTAACCCACT
Source organism: Pseudotsuga menziesii (assembly GCA_001517045.1). Lineage (NCBI taxonomy): Eukaryota > Viridiplantae > Streptophyta > Pinopsida > Pinales > Pinaceae > Pseudotsuga > Pseudotsuga menziesii. The sequence continues at coordinate 169,384 of LPNX010381630.1, forward strand.
CACCCAAGGTTTAGGAATCCGCTTAATTGGGGCACCAGGCTCCATCGGGATTAATTCATAAGGCTCATCCTAGACATATTTGAGTAAGATTAAATCATGGTCTTCGAATTTCAACCTGATCAAGGCAGAGATGATGTCGACTGAGCATGTCATCCCTTCTGGCAGCGGCGACAGTTTCGGTGGATATTTCTGATTTTTTGTCGGCTACCTCGGCTTTTCTCCTAGATGTGTAAGAGCGACATACACAAAAATATCATGAACAGAGACGCCCTTGGGCTTCGTAGACTCAACAACTCTTGAGCTTGACGGCTTGGTCTATGCAGTTTCTTCACCTTTCACTCTCGCTGAAGTGCGGGTCTACCTTTTTTGCGGCGACGTGGTACTGGGCTTCTGAGCCTATCGCTTTCTCTTCGGGATGGGCGATGAGCCAACTGGCATGCTCATGACTTATTCTTCAATATCCGTGGGCCGAATAGGGGAATCTTGTTCACTGGAAATCTCAATGGCGTCGAGTTCGCTCAGCATGCCTCATGCCCCAAACCTTGCAATGCACCCGATAACTCTAACCTTCTACTCTGCAACTCACTCAAAAGATCGTCACTCACTGCACAATTCACCCTCTACTCGACACTCTACTCGCTCAACTAAACAATTCTATCCTCTTGCATCCCGTGTGATTTTTATAACTATTTCCTATTCAAACTCATCATTTCCAAATCTATGATCACCATTATGACTAAATCTAGTAGTAATTACGCAAAATCCGTTGGCAATCCTACTCTTCTAGTGGTCGGATCAACCAATAATGCGCATCGCTTCAACAAGCGCCGCCAGCTAACTATTTTAACTACCTGCATTTATTACTTTATTTGACCAACCCACAGCTTTGCAGCTATCATAAGTGGTCTCCTTGTCATTGCTACAAACTCGAACCTTGCACAACCTCGTCCCTTGGGCTTTCCTTGTTGCTTTGAACCAAAATCTTCATCATTTTTTTGTTTTCTTGTTTGTTTGTTTTTTTTCCACAGCGCCTCAAGTAGTGCGCAGCTCAAGCCTCATCCTATAGGGCTTCAAGTGACTCCCATTGACGAGCATTGAAAATACTACACCATCTAATTGCTGTAACTGAACTGCACCTCCAGAAGTAATGGAATGAATAAGATACGGACCTAACAAGTGCATTTGTAAATTACATGGATGCTTGAAAAACTTACTGTCATATAACAACACCAAATATCCTTCCGTAAACTGTTTTTTCTTAATGTGGCAGTGTTATAGTGGATTTCACCACTCTAGGTGAATCACACTTTGTATGGCCTTCCCCTGTCCCGCTGCAGACTCTTTAGAACCCATGGACCATCTTTTATCCTTTTATGTTTCCTTGATCATCCCTAAAACTATATGAAAAATGATATACGTGGATTTTTACCCAATAACCGCGTACATACGCGGGTTTGACCCCTATAACCGCGTACATCGGGATGTGTTCATAATCCAAATCCTTTTGGAGTTTTCCTTGACATGGATCCGACTCATTTGACTCCTGGCCTTCCATATGCCTTGAGATCACTCAGATTCGACCCTTCATTATCCCTTGTGAAGCTATATAAGGAACCCCTTGGTACATTGAAGGCATATAGAGAGATTTAGAGAAAAGAAACTATAGTCCATTGTTGCCGAAATTTGTACTTGAGTCTGCATCCCTTTGTCCCTTGGAGCACTTTTGTGTTCTTCCCAAGCTTGCCTTTTTCTAGTGAGCTTGCTATCGTGAGATGGAGGATTGAGGTGGTGGAGGCCCAAGTGGGGGATTCAGTTTCTCCGATTTGTAAACGTGCCGTGAGAGGTTGTATCTATCTTGTAATCTCTGATTTATATTAATGGAAATATCTTTTCTTGTCCAATGATGTGTATTTGATTAAATATTGTATCCATTGGAATATGTCAAATGCTTTTACATTATTGAGTATATATGCTAGAATAGATCTAACACCATGATATATAGTATGCGTGTATTGTTTACTTGTTGTTGAGGAAGTATTATATCAATTCAAGATGAAGATTGGAAAGCTCAATGGGGATCTACTTCAACCGTCCGGAATAAGGTATGAGGTCTGATCCTTTAGTGTTAGACATTTTATTTCTATTGCATATTGGGAAAGATTGATTTATGGAGTCAAAGCTGTCTGTTGTGGTACCCCAAGCCATAGGAATTTCTCTCCGTAGCAGAATTGGCGACTCCGCTGGGGAGTTCCTAGTAGTTGTCCTTTGGGGGTGATTTTCTCGGCATTCAATGTATTTGAATTGCTCTTTCTCTCTTGTTTCTGTGTTGGGTCTGGGGACATGTATGCCTGGTAGAGTTTGATTGGAGTGAAGTTTGTCTCAGCTTGTCTGTTTGCCTTGTTTTATGCACCTTTTCTTCGTGTACGTGGGTTTTTGATTTACAGTCATGTATACATGCGGTTTTCTCTATGATTTCCGCGTGTACACGTGGGTTTACTGCGAATAGTCGCATATACCCTAGTTTTTTATCTTTTGTGGAAGATAATTGGTTGCTGGGTGAATGCTGTTAGTTGTTGAGTCTCCTTTGGCACTTCCTGAGTCTGTTTTGACCTCTGTTTCTGACCAGAAATGTTTTTTTTTAGCCTAGATTTTTTTTTAGGAAAGTTCTTGTCATGGCATTTTCGATTTTTTGTTTGAGATTAGTGCATTAGAGTTCTTTTACCTTAGTGCTTTGCTTGGATGTTGTTTATGTGTGCTTGCAGAGTCTGGGGGTGGTAGAATCATTCTTTTACTTTTTGCATCTCTTATATTTTCAAAAAATCCAAAAACATTTGCTTATCATAATGCATTGCATTTTGCACTTTGCATTGTACTTGCACTAGATCTAGATTTGCTTTGGAGTACTAGTTAGGACTTCATATAGGAAAAATTTGCATTCATCATTTGAAGAAGAATTATGCATTTCATGTAGTAGCATACCCTGTTTACATGGACACAATGCATTTGCATTGATTGTTACGGTGTGCATTTTACTTCATGTTGCGTCATAACAACACTAGTTGCACGACCATATCCTATTTTTTAGTAGTAAAGCCAACTAAAATCAACGCTAATTAAAATGAATTACACTCTTTTCTTTTCTAGGGTGCACCAACAAGCTTAGGTTTTAGGATCTTGGAATAGTTCATTGTAAGTCAATTCTCCAAGATCACTAAACAACAACATCTAGGTGTCTGTCCAGGGAGTGTGTGAAATCCTTGATATAACCATTGTTCTCAAGATCCTCCTCTCAAACGGGAGTTAAGCACGAGGCAGTGTGAGTGGTTATCGATTGGGATGACCCCTAGTCATAACTGAGTAACACCAGAGATATTTCCAGGATTGTATTCGTATCTGGGGGCTCTTTTGAGAGTTTCAGGCTTTGCTACCCTGCCCATACGGTAAATCCCGCCTGCAACTATCCACCTGAGCTTTGATTATATTGAGATGACCTTAGTGACCTTACCTAGGATATCAAGGGGGTACTTGTAGAGGTTATTCTTCAGGTGTCCCAACCAGGTTGGGGTCAGACAGCACAGTCTCTTTACGCGTTGAAGTTGAGGGCCACAATAATTGGTTACGTACCTTCGCTTGTTGTGTATGGGAGTCTCAGGCCTCTCCTAGGTGAGACATACCTGATTCATTCGGGAGATCACTTATCCAGCCCTTGTTTGCTTGCATTTGGCTTTATATTTTATTAGTGATTGCTCTGTGCACACTAGTTGGCCTAGGGTTTACGTAAATAGAGAGTCTTTACTATTTTTGTTTTGATTCATTGTGGATTTGAGTGCGGTTCTGCGCCATTCTCGTCGGTTAGCGGGACTTCCGCCTTCTACTTCTTATCCTACTTTGGGAGAGATACCTAGACAGTCTAGGAGGACTATGTCACACACTGATTCACACACCATGGAGGATCATTCAGAGACTATTCCTGAGCCACCTCCTCCCATTAGTGTTGACGATGGGGAATTTACTCCTACATACGATCCTTCACCTGACCTAGCTGAGTTCGGTCCTGTGATTTCCCAGATAGGATCTTTGCACGATAGACCTACTCACCCTAGGGATGATTCCCCATTGACACATTACTAGTATGGAATGCCGGAAGATGCCGAGACTCACTTTGAACCTGCTAGCACTAGCTATGGTAGTTATGCTACGACTGGTTTTCCTATGCACGATTTGACATTTCATGTCAAATCCAACTTCGAGCCTAGCACTATGCCTGGGGGCAATCCCATTCCTTACCTTGCGGAGAGGTTTGGGAGTACTAGTCACATTGCACCTTCCATCCCAGTAGTGGAAGCTACATCTCATCTCCCTCCTAGGTCTAGGGTTAGCGATCCGATTAGGATACCAGGTCTAAGACGGGTGACGATAGGCGGTAGTACATATCTTATTACTCAGATTCCTTTTTCCTCGGTTCCGAGTTCTTCAAATGTACATCCTCCACCTTATTCGCGTGGTCCTTCGAGCCGATATATGGCTACGAGTCAGGTCCATACTGCAGTTACTAGGCCGATTGTGTCTCAAGTTCATATACCACCCACTGCTTCAGGAGGCTATATTCACGCTTATAGTGGTTAGCTTGTTACGCTCGGGGTGTATATACCTACTTCTGGTATGTATGTTCCCCCTTCCGGAGCTTATCTTCCTACCTACGGAGTGTCCCATGGGACATCGCATGCGATGACCTATGGACCTTATTACGGGACGCAGTATGGACAGGTTTCTTCACCTTATGGAGGCAGGTATCAACAACCTGCTTACTCTCCTAATTACGGCTTCGTAGCTCCTACTAGTCAAGGTCCACCTTACTATGGTACTTCCACGTCACCCTATACGGGTCATACAGGAGGAGGACACTATGGCCAAGGCCATGGTGGTGCTCAAACCTATGTGAACCAGGGAGCGGTCCATCAACCTCATCATCCTAGGCTCCCTTTCCTCACGACAGTTAACCTTCCTGACTTATCGAGACTTATGAACGATCCCGTGGCTCATGACCCGGCTTGGCCGGTTGTCCCTACCAAGCTTCCTTCGGACATACCTAAGTTCAAAGGCAAACCGGGAGAGGATCCGAGCGAACATGTTACCACGTTTCACCTTTGGTGCTCTTCGAATTCATTACATCAGGACTCAGTCCGCTTGCGACTATTTCAACGCACCCTCACGAGGCCTGCTGTGAAATGGTATATAGAGTTACCAAAGGGAGATTTTACCTTGTTAGACGATCTTGTGCTGAATTTTCTTAATCACTTCCAGCTACCAGTGTGCTATGACGTTGGTACTGAAATCTTGTCAACATTTCGGCAAGATAAAGCCACCCATATTTCTGATCATATTCAGGAGTGGCGTAGACAGAAGAGATTAATTAAAGATTTTATACCACCAGAGTTCCTTCGTGAGTGGTTCCTCAAGTCTTTATTGCCATATATCATGAAGGATGTTTCCACATCCGGAGTGCAGAATGAGGAACAAGCGATCTTTAGGGCGCAGGAACTGGACTTGATTTATGCTCAGTCTAGTTTGTTGTATGAGATTATTCCCAACACTCCTCGTTCCAGTTTCGATCCCAAGGTCAAACCTGGACCACATGCCGATGGCATTGTGGGTTGTGCAAGTGCGAAACCTGTGGACTCAGTTGCAAAACAAGTTAGTCAATTGTCGCTCAACCAGTTTGCTTTGGGACAAGCTACGACTTCGTCTCAACCCACCCAAATGGCGAATGTACTTTCTGTGCAATCATCGGACCAGAAGGGTAACCAGCAGCCCAGATGGAATAGAAGAAAGGGTAAGAATAATAATCAAAAGGGTGGGAATAGGAATGAGAATGCTACCAATAATGACAAGAACAGTCACAATGCTGGTGGGGACAAGCAAGCGAAATGTAAGTTAAGTTCCCTTGCAAGCTATGTAAGGATGATCACCTCACTTACTTGTGCCCTTGAATTGATGAAGCTTCGAGACTCTTAGCACAAGGCCCAGCTGTGCTAACGAACCCTTTATCGCATAACCAGAATATGAACTCGAAGTCCCAGGAGAAATCTATTGAGAATGATCCACCAGAGACTAGTGCTCGTGGGTGCATTAACATGGTCCGTGCTGCCAAGGTTGTGACTCATGTGAAAGATTATGGATCGTCACAACCCAGCCCAGGAAAAGAACCTGATCCACGAGGAACCCCTTTGCACATTGAGAAACTTGCGGATAAACCTGACGCTACACCTCGCATTCCTAAGGGAGTACTTAAGCACTCAGGGCATAATCCAAATGCCCGAGCCACCAAAAATTATTCAGTTGTCGAGGATTTGGGCCATACTCCTTGTGCGATGTCTGCATTGGAAGTGCTTTAGATTTGTCCTTCGCAAAGGAAGGCTTTGCTTTCTGCTCTTGGTGTGAATGGTGATGATTCTTCCTCAGTGATCAAATTTGAAACCGCAGGACATCAGCCTCACTTGCCCTACTATGTGTCGCTTTTGGTACATGTAGAATGTCTTAATATGATAGTCAAGCGCACTGTGATTGACGAGGACGCTACTGCATCTGTGATGTCTTTGTCCTATTGGAAGGGTCTTGGTTCTCCTGAGTTGTCGAAATTAGCGAATATGTTAATTGCTTTTGATGGGAGATCTTTTAGGCCGCACGGCATCCTTCCTTCCCTTAAAGTCCGTTTGGGGGGAAATACTGTTGCGATAGAGGTTGAGGTGGTTGATGCGCCCCTCGACAACAATCTCTTGCTGGGTAGGAACTGGATGTATAGTATGCAAGCCGTTGCTTCTTCCTTGTTCCACGTTGTATGCTTTCCACATAACCGGAAGATTGTAACGATTGATCAAATGAAATTCAAGAATTCCCCTGTTACTGCATCTTCGGGAGCTTCGGTCCCGATCGTTGAGCACTCTCAGCCGGCAACTAGGAGTGTGGGTGTAGGCATGTATCCATCCCTCATGGGAAGATTTAGTTGTCTTGCACCGGTCCTCATGATAGGATATTGTTCTGATAAGGCTTTGACTTCTACAACCTCGGTGTCTTTTCACACGACTCATATGGAAGATCCTTGGATTCTTCCTACACTGAGTATTTCAAGTGAGCCTGTCGAGACCAACGTGTTACTTCCTGCAGCCATGATAGCTTATCAAGCCAATCTTAAGAATGTTGTAGAGCCTTGTTCTTCCTCTTTGCAGACGGAAGAGGAAGACCCCTATGTGCTGCCGGCATGGGCAGTACAGTCTTCTCATGCCCACGACTGCCTTGATACGGTTTTCCCTTCAGATGAAGCGATCATCGAGGCTATGTTGGGTGTTGAGCCGCCATGGGAGGAACTTCATCATAGATCGTATTTCCTTCCACTGCTTGACCGTTTGGAGCATGAGGACTATAGGGAGATTCTTAGTCAGAGAGTTGGTAGTCCCATGGTTCCATTAAGATCTCTTGGTCAGATGGCTGCTGGGAACATGGCGAACATATCTTCCACGATTTCTATCAACATCTCTCGAAATCCTGGCACCATTGAGAATGTCTATATTGGGGCAGAATGTTCCGACGCTGAGATTCTCGAATATACCGAGCTATTCAAGGAATTTCATGATTTTTTTGCTTGGTCTTATGATGAGATGCTAGGTATTGACCCTCGGATTGTCGAACATGAGATTAAGACTTACCCCAATGCTAAGCCTGTTCGACAACATTTACGCGCCGTGAATCCTAGGAAAGCACCCGCCATTAAGGCAGAGATAGAGAAGCTGTTGAAAGCCGGTTTCATCTATCCCGTTCCCTTGACGGAGTGGGTTTCAAACCCCATTTCGGTGGATAAGAAGCAGGGAGCGATCCGAATATGCACTAATTTCCATGATTTGAATCGTGCTTGTCCTAAGGATAACTTCCCCACACCATTTATAGATTAGATTTTGGATGAGTGTGCGGGTAGCGAGGTGTTCTCCTTCATGGAAGGATTTTCTGAGTATAATCGGATTCAGATTAAACCTGAGGACCAACACAAGACTGCATTTATTTTTCCTTGGGGAACATTTGCATATCGAAAAATGCCTTTCGGCCTTAAAAACGCCGGAGCTACATTTCAGTGGGTAATGACCTTGATTTTCCATGATCTCAAGTCTATTATTGAAGTATTTTTGGATGACCTCACTGCTCATTCTCGTATGAGAATGCGTCATCCCTATCACTTGAGATTGGTCTTCGAAAGATGCCGGCACTATTCGGTTCAATTAAATCCTCATAAGTGCATCTTTTGTGTGAAGTCAGGTCGTTTACTAGGATTCATCGTTTCAAAGGAGGGCATAAGAGTTGATCCCTTAAAGATTGAGGCAATACTTCAGTTGTCTCCCCCGAAGAACATTCGTCATCTTCAGTGTTTGCAAGGTATGGAAAAATTCTTACGAATATTTGTTGTCAACTTTGCCAATTTGACTAGAGGCTTCATGCGTCTCTTGAAGAAGGATACTCCCTTTGAATGGGATGAGTGAGCCCAGGAGTCATTCGATGCACTTAAGCGAGCCCTAGCAATGGCCCTGGTGATTAGCCCTCCGGATTATAGCCGTGATTTCCTATTATATGTGGCCGCGTCTTTAGAGACGATTGTTATGGTGTTGGTTCAGGAGGATGAGGAGCTCCAAGAGCATGTCATATATTATCTGAGCCGAAACCTTATTGATGCAGAGATTCGTTATTCGCATGTCGAGAAGCTTGCTTTAGCAACCGTACATGCGGTTCAGCGTTTGAGACATTATATTCTCCTTCACCAGACCTTGGTTGTGGCCCATGTCAATCTATTTCAGTTTGTCCTCACACGAAGGATGATTGGAGGAAAGTATAATAAATGGATTGTCAGTCTACAAGAGTTTGATCTCGAATTTGTTTCGGCAAAGTCAAAGAACTCGTTAATTTTTGCAGAGCTTATAACGGATTTCCCGAGCGAGGACGAGGAGTTGGTTTGTGAAGATATGTTTGTTGATGAACACATCTTCTTAATCTCAACGTCTGACCCATGGTATGGAGATATCATAGTATATTTGCAAACACAAAGGACCCCTACTCACCTCTCGCGAGATGAACGACGATGATTACTTCACGTCTCTAAGAACTACCTTATAGTGGACAATACTTTGTACCGTCGTGGGGTAGATTCCATTTTATGACATTGTTTAACTCATGAGGAGGCTGAGGTTGTGCTGAATGATTGCCATGGAGGGGCGTGTGGTGGTCATTTATCTGGGCTTTCTACAGCTCAAAATATTTTGAGAGTGGGTTATTTCTGGTCGTCAATCTTTAAAGATTGTGTTGATGCAGTCAAGAGGTTCCACCCTTGCCAGGTGTTCACATGAAATATGCGCTCGAATCCTGCCTCGTTACATCATGTTATCACCGTCGGTCCCTTCACCAAGTGGGGGCTCGATTTTATGGATTTTAACCCAGCTTCGGCTGGGGAGCACCATCATATTATAGTGGTTGTGGATTATTTCACAAAATGGGTTGAGGTAATTCCTACAGTAAAATCCGACGGTGAGACAGCTGCTCACTTTGTATTCAACCAAATCATTACTCGGTTCGGGATTCCGAAAGAGCTTGTCACTGACCATGGATCGTACTTTCAGAACCGTATGATGGAAGAGCTGGCATCCAAGTTAGGGTATAAGCAAGAGCACTCCTCTTCTTACTACCCCCAAGCGAATGGACAGGTTGAAGCGATGAATAAATCACTTAAGTCCATTCTCCAACAAACCATTGCACAGAGCAAGACGAATTGGAATATTATGTTATACCCTGCTTTGTGGGCATATCGAACTGCGGTTAAGACTGCCACTGGTTTTTCTCCATATCATCTTGTGCATGGAGTGGAGTCGATATTTCCGGTTGAATGCGAGATTCCTTCGTTGAAGCTAGCTGTGGAACTCTTACCAGACACTTCACCTTTGGAGGAGCGTTTGGTCCACCTCGAGCAACTTGATGAGCAGCATCAAGATGCCTTGTGGCTCTAGAGGTTAATAAACGTCGCGTTAAGGTCCAATACAACAAGTCTGTCCGTCCAAGAGTGTTTAGTGAAGGAGACTTGGTCCTTTTGTGGGATCAATCGAAAGAACCCTTGGGGGCAGGGAAATTTAATCCTATGTGGCATGGTCCTTACGTGGTCAAGTGTGTCTTAGAGAAGGGTGCCTGTGAGTTAGTCAATTACGAAGGCATAGCTTTGGTGGAGCCTAGAAATGGGCTCTATCTCAAAAAATACTATGCATGATCTTTAGCCAAGGCTGATTGTTGTATATTAGTGTACAGCTTTGCATAGTTAGGTCTTTTTCTTATCGTGATCAGGTTTGTGATTAGTTTTCGTTTCTTTTGGCAGATGTCAATGGAATCTTCCACGTACATAGGATTCGCGGATGGTGCAAGCCGTCACACTCAGCACCCATCCTCTGCTGCTTGGGTGATTTCTACTCCTATGGGTCAGGTACTGTCTTCAGGAGGTGTATGTCTACGGCCATCTTCCAACAATGTTGCTGAATATAGCGCCATTATCGAGCTTCTATGGGATGCCATTTCACATGGTGTTCTATCTCTTGAGGTACGTCTTGATTCGGAGTTAGTAGTGTCACAGCTCAATGGTTTGTACCATGTTAGAGATCTAACGTTATTGAGAAGATTCTTATGGGTGAGATTGTTAGAACGACAATTTCACAGTATCACATATATACACATTCCAAGAAATGATAATCAAGTTGCTGACTCATATGCTAACTACGTGTTAGATTGGCATTTGTTTCATTCATAATAAATTAATCACAAACATTTTTACACATGTAAATAAATAAACCGATCACCATAAAACCTTTTATATATATAAAAAATGTGGTAATACATAGTGTCATATACAAAAGTGGAGCTTTCAAAGCTTCCATCATATAATACACGGTCATACAAAACATATACACTCCCAGGTATCTAATCCTGTGGAGGAGGAGGGTTGTGATCATGATACGTCACTACGGCTCTAGCTAGCCGTCGGAATAAACGCACCCATGCGCGTGTCACACCCACCACCTGTCACTGCATGGCCTCAGGAAAGTCCTAGACTTGTGCCATGGGAACTCTATGAGTCAGTCGCACAAATTTGGTATGAATGCTCTCGAGCGTTCGCTCCACATCCACACTGGTGATGTCATCCCCTCTTCCCCTCCATCTATGATGTGGGAAGCCCTCTGGTCACCGTGGTCCCACATCTGCACATGAATAGTAGATGTCACTATGTGTTGTCACACCAAAACATGTCTTTTTGATTCCACATAATCAAAGAAAATACAAAAAAATTAAATAACTCAAAAAAAATTTAACAAAAAAAAGAGTGAGAGTTGAGATTCGGTACCTATCTCTCCATATGCCGATCGTGGTGGCAATGGCAAGTCCGGATCCCCCCAGAAATCTATCCCTCCATAGGGGTAGTCATCTATGGCAAAAATCTATCATCGCCACCATGGAAAGAAGTTAGATGGATATGGGTTGGCCACCCTACCACCCCCCAGTCTGCACATAGCATCTGCCCAATGCTGTTGGGCTGGATCTCGAACCCCGTGGAGAGGAACGTCCACTCTAGGGCTCAATCCTGGAACACGCTCAAAGAAAAACGTGCTCAGAATGCTGCTGAACCCGAAGTTTCATATCCTTCCTACCTTACACTCACTGAGCTGGTGTTTCATGTTGCTCAGTAGTGTAGTACTCCAGTCGTATATGGTCGGTCTCATACACTCCACCGCATAGAACATCAATGGCCGCGAGGCCTGATGGAGTGAGGCTAAGCCTGCTATCCTGCCCAGCGTCAGTAGTATGGCCTTTAGACCCAACACCTGTATAGCATTGGTGGGGACTTGACTTCCCACCTTCTCAGTATCTGGGTAGAAGTACACAGCTACGTACTCATTGATAGTAAGCCCACCACCTGGCCCACCTCAAGAATGAAGGTTCACCACCTCCCCTCGTCTAGATAGACCTGTGATAAAGTATATGTCTTCCACCTCTATGGTGAGAGACATCCCATTTATCCAGAAGGACTCTGAGTCTGAATCCCAATAGTCTACCAGCATCTCTAGCAGTCTTGGTTTGGCCCTCAGACCACCAAGACACCAAAACTTGTAGAGTCCACAGGCTCGAAGAGCTTGTTGAGCCATCACGTCGGCCCTTACAGCTTCCTCTACTTCACCATGCTTGCGCTCTCTCCATTCTAGCACCATCCTGCAAGAGAAATTGCCACATGCCCATTAGATTCTTATAAATTCACTTGAGCGGCGTCATATGCGACTGTTTTGCAAACAACCGCGTATGTACGCAGTTTATAGCCTCTTTTCCGTGTATAGCCAACCCTATACGTGGAAAAAGCTTCGATATCCTCCTGGGCCACAACGCTCATGTAGAGATGGCCTAAACAACCTCATTTCACCATGAAAATCAACAAAACTTATATTAAAATGCATGAGGAGAGCATGAGTAAATACCTGGAAGAAACGGTTGTGAATTTCGCCAGTTGGATCTCCTGGAATTTGCAATTGATAATCAGAGCTCCAATGGGTAAAAGTTTCAAATGATTTATATTTTTTACTATTTATAGATTTTTTTTTCAAATATTTGAAAATTTTTACCCCCTTTCCTATAGTTTTGACAGTTTCTAACCATTTTGGACCGTTTCTGACATAATTTGTGATGTAGAAGACTATTTTCAGTGCCGTTTCAGCCATTGGATTGACCCATTCGTACTGATCTCAGGTATAACATCTACACTGGAATATAGGTTAGGTTCACCACCGTTTGCATTTTGCATGACCTTATGACCATGTCACCATGACCTTAGGTACGAACCCACTCTATTATGTCACTGAACCTTCTTGCTGCTTTAGAAGTGGCATAATACAAGTGGTAGAGCTTCACCTTACATGGGTACCCTAGGTAGCCCCTTATTTGAATTTGGTGCCCATGCCGACGTTTTCTCCTTTAGGGTGTGGGAGTCCGTTGTATAGTACTGCCATGACATTTCGCAAGAGCCTCATACTCCTCTTGATCTTATGCTGGCCTGTTTCCCTCCGGACTCCCCCTATGTCAAGTTGTGAATGCATTATCATGAGCTTTGCCTACCTTATTGAGCTTTATGCCATCTCCCTTGACATTGCATTCCAGCCATATAGCCCAAGCTTGTCTCATGTCTAGCCATGTAGAGCCATTTTATATATCCTTCGCAGCTTGATTTCCCTTTGTACCGGGAGGGGATTTCCCCCCGAGTGTTGATATCCTACACATGTATCCTTGCATTGAGCATAGGTATGTTCCACTGCTTGGAACTAGTTTGTTTTCCCTGATGACACTCGTCTCCTCCTAGTTTGTAACTATAAAGCTAGTTTATTCTTTTTTCAAGCTTTTCAAATAACTGAAAAAGTCCAAAAACAAATTAAAAAACCAAAAAGCCGGACAAGGAAAGATGTTATCTTTGGCAGCTCTCGAGTCATGTCGCCTTCGAACAGAGCACTATATATCACATCCATTGGTTGGGTTACAGTTTGAATTTAGGAGCTGTACTCGTTTATCTGAGTTTATCTCCACCGACTAGTTAAGCTTCCAGTCCCTATGGAGCCTCTGTTGATGCCTCTTGTGTCACAGAGATGTTCCAGTTTGTATATCGGGTCTATGCTGCCTTCATTCAGTCACCATACGCCATTATGCTCTTGTTCGAAGGAAGTTGAAACCTGTGTTAGCCATTCCTCAGTTATCTTGACTTTGCATGTCGGTCATTCCTGGTACAGTTACTGGTTCGTGCACCTTATGATCAAGTCCTTCCACATTATACAGCTTTACTGAGTACCTCGTGTTGGATGATGGGGGATACCTTAATGCCCTTCTTCCAGCGGATTTCATCCCATTGACTTCAGATCATTTATTCTGGGATTGGAATCTAGAGTCCTTTTGAGTGCCTTGAGACTTGCAGTCATTAGTGGCAGGTTCTCTCGCCATCGACAGTTTCTTGGGAATACATCAATGTACCCTGATCGATGGATTCTCTCAAGTGTTAGACCTCAACACATCTATTCACACTTGTTAGTTTGCACTCTAGTACCTTGATTCCCATTTTCATTATCGGTG